>OZ008371.1:6986114-7586114 GCA_963931995.1 Phaonia tiefii | reverse complement strand
AGCTAAGCGATATTAAGCAATTTTAAATGGTTCTCCATACAAAGTCGACAAAAATTGTTTTTAACGGGAAATAAAAAATACGCTTAATGATACAAAAGAAGCGCTTTTATACATTTTATATTTTCATCCCCAAAAAATCCCCAGATCCCCACACCAAAAAAAACAATCCCCTGTTTTGAAAAAGAATCCCCAATTTGGGGATAAATCCCCAAACTGGCAACACTGCTGAGAGTCAGTAAGTGAGCAAAGCCAACAAAAGGTCCGCAAAAAACGTCTTTATTTTTATTGTTGCATTTGCCTTATGTTGTTGCCTTAGATATTTCGTCACAGGCAAAACATTAAAGGGGAAGGGAGAGGGGGATAGGGCGCTCATTTCCGTATGCAGCAATAGCCAGTGGCACCGCACACATACACGCTCAGAAGACCGTTTGACGAGTTCATGGTAAAATTATCTATCGGGTAAACACGTCAGTCCAGCTGATTTGTGGTTTTTTCATCTTTTCCGTCGGTAAGCTGTCAAATTCGATTTTGTTTCTCTTTGTTTGTTAATAAAATTCAAAGAATTTCAACGAAAATGCAATTTAATAGCATAGACTTTGTATCAAGTACGACAATCTTATAAAATTTTTCACATTTTGAGTACATAGTGGTTTTCATTATTCAGCGAATTTTGACAGCTTAACGACGGAATTGCTAATGCGACTACCTAGTAGATAATTCTACCATGGCCGAGTTTTTACGACGTAAAGTGTCTCAAGTGAACACATGAGCCGAGCGAGCAAACAAAAACGGTCGTCGGTTGAGCGAAGATCAAGCCAAAGAAGAACGAAGTTTGAGGGTTTTTGCCGACAGTTTCGCAACGTGTCAGTAGACGATTGGTTTTTTTTCTGACAACAGGCACGAAAGAGACCAATTATTGCGAGCTCTGATTTTATCAGTAATATAAATTTTTTTTTTTTTTAATATTCTATAAGTTTAAATTTCACAGTTTTTCATCAAAACGACATGAAAAATGTAAGTCAACAATTGGTGTAAGTCAATTTACGTCAAATAACTATCGCGTCGACCGCACCACGAATAGTGTGAAATGAAAAGTGAGATGAGAAGACATGCACCGTCCATATGCATCCACACCACACTTCGTAAATTTACTGAGATATATCGCTACTCTACACGTCATTACTCTATAATATTCAAAATGGTACACGCATAGCATGGTACAATAATATCTTCATGGTAATATCAGTGCGTGTTGTTGCTGTTGTAGGCAGCAACAACACGCATTTTGTTTTTGTTCTATTCGCTTCAGCTGTCAAACTCTACACAAATACATACCAACAACACAAGAATGCAAAAGAGTACAAAAACAAAATACATGGGAGTGTGACAGCCGAAGCGAAGAACCTCTTGAAAAAAATTAAAACAGCTGTTCTTACGACTTTACCATGAACATATTATTGTTCCATGACGCATAGCAAAAATCATAAACTAATACTTATAGTAGACCTAATAGTTCTCTCGCCAAACCTGGTGTGATATTTACGTTCGATGTCGAAAAGAATTGCTTTATTAATACCAGATAGAGGCAATGGTTCAAAACAACGAACAAAATAACAGCAACGGCATTTCGTTTTGTGTGTTAAAATTATTGTGTTAAATACAACACAAATGTATGCTAATAATACCACCAGTCAATAAAAAAGTGTAAAACATTTAAATATCAGTTTAAAAAAAAAAAAAAACGTTTCCCATTACATCCCATGAAGGGATTGGGGAGAGCTTCTCACAACCAGTGATGAGCTTCTCACTCAATGATTGGGACCTACAGTTTCTACACCGATACCGAACGGTATTTTGAGAAGCTTTTTCATGGCAAAATACTCGATAGAGTCGCCGTCACTATGCGAGGTGACCGCCGCCGAAAGATTTTTTTTAAGGTTGTCAGAGCGGGGATCGAACCCGGGATCTCACGTACAAGAGGCGCGGACACTACCCATTGCACCACCGACGGCCAAACAAACGACATGAAAAATTAAAGTCAGAAGTTATTGTAATTTCACCTGGTGCGTTTCACTTTTCGTCAAACATCTCTCTATCACACCTACCGCGTCAAGAAGAGTGTGAAAGGAAACGTCAGATGAGTCAAATATTCGCTCTAGATGTATCTATTACAGGTGGAAGCGTTAGAACAGCTGATTTAAATTTGTTCTTGTCGTTATGGTCCAACTTTGTCAAATATTGTTTATACCAATGCCAAGATGCATCTAGTACAGGTGGTAGCGTTAAAACTGCAGGTTTTAACCACCAATTCCTCTTGATATAACCTAAAATAAATACATCATGACAATTTCTATCAACTGAATTTGACAAGGTCGGCTCCTGGAGTAAAAACAATATGCCTTCAATTCCTACTGCTTCTACCTTACTTATTTTGCCATGTATTCTCTCTAGTATGATATGGATATTACTCTATGGTAAAAATATTAGTACAATACATACATGCAAGTGCATAATAAAAATACCAAGTGGTTTAGGCTCTCCTCATATCAACGTCAACACATACGTATACCAATAAATAAATGTAAACAGTAAAGTACAAAAACAAAACCTGTGAAACTGACAGAAGCTGCCAACTAAACAACAAGAAAAAATTTAAATCAAATCAGCTATCTAATGATTTTACCTTCTCATTCTACCATGTGTACAAGTATGTGACATTTTTATCAGCTCATTTTGACAATAACTAGGTACGGGAATTACAACAATGCAAATGCTATTTACTACGATGTATTCAAGGCTGATCTAGTAGAGGTTAACGCAGTAGGATTTGTTGTTGTTGTGGGCTTCAACAACAGGGATATTGTTTTTGTTATAAGACTCTAAATGTCAAATTCAACACAAATACATATGACCAAACAAAGTAAACAAAAAAGTACAATAACAAAATACACTGAATTTGACAGATAGAGACATAAGAAATCAAAATCAGCTGTTCTAATGCATTAACCTCTACTAGAGCAGCCTTGCTTGTATTTGTATCATGGATATGTCTGGTAGAATTATCTATCGGTTAAACTCGTCAGCCCAGCTGATTTGTGTTTTTTTTCATCTTTCTCGTGGGTAAGCTGCAAGGACCCATGGGGGTCACAGGGTCGAAAAAACGGGTCCACCAAGGGACAGTTGGGTATGGGCAAGTGTGGCTACTTAAACGAAAGGTATTCGCCTCAAAAATTCAGCGGTGCCATTATTCTATTCGTGTGACGTCTGTAAGCCTCGTTATGCCCAAATTAAAAATTGCGCGAGTATAAAAATAAAATTTTTTTTAAACAAAATCTCGCGATTTTTAATTTTCTCGCATTCTTGATTTTGTCTAATTTAATTGTTTTTATCATTTTCTGGCCCGTCCCCGACCAAAGGCAATTTTGCCAATAAAATTCATCACGACTAGCTTATTAAATTTTTCACATTTCACAAGGTCTCGCACTTGTCGTACCTTCTCACAACAGTTGTACGAATTTTGTTGTTGGCTTCCATATAGCTGATTGTCGTACTTTACTAGTGCTGTTCTTCTTGTACCGAGTTTGTTATTACCATTATTTTTCTTTATTTAAAACACAAATTTTGACAACTTAACCACGGTATTTCTAATGCAACTACCTTATAGATAATTTTGCCATGGATATGACAGAAGACAAGTGCGCAACAAAAACAAAATGCCTGTTGTTGCAACTGAGTAGTTTCCTGCTATTTGTGCAGCACGTTGGGGTCGTTTTCGCTAAATTGTGGGACATCATAATTTTCACATACTCAGAATGGATCCTGAAGTCAAGTCAAAAAGATCAAAAATGACCGCTTTGGAGCAATTGAAAAAGTACACTACTATCGTAGCTGATACCGGTGACTTTGAAAGTAAGTTGATGTATGTAAATATTGAAATAAGCTTTGGGTGATGATTTACATTTTATGGACTTTGTCAGATCGTCGGTGAAGTATCCGTATACTATGTAGCGATATAAATTATTTAAATATTCTATTTTACACATGTTGGTAAAAAACAGTGATTTGCAAAAAAAAAAGTGATTGGTAGCACATTGTAAAGACCTCGAATGTCTCAAACTTTTGAAAGCCGTAGTTTAACCTTCATTTGCCTTAGGTTGGAAACAAAACTTAGGCTCCAGACTCGTCTGTACAAATTTATACACTTACATCTCATTAGACAGACACACGCACACAAACACACCATACTAATCTAACCGAACGACATTGACTCGAATGTTCTTTTTGCTTTAATTGTAGGCATGAAGCTTTACAAACCTACCGATGCCACAACAAATCCTTCGCTCATTTTGAATGCCGCGAAAATGGAACGTTATCAAGGCATCGTGGAAAAGGCTGTACAGTATGGCAACAAAGCGGGCGCGTAAGTCTCAGTATCTTGAGTAAATATTTGTAAATGTAGATTCCCTTTGTTCAAAAGAGACGGTATTACATTCCATAAGAAAATACTAGATTCACTTAAAAACCCACTCTTTCATTAAATTATAATTAGCAATCCCAAATTTCTTTCAGATCTGCTGACGAAAAGGTCGAAGAAGCTATGGATTATCTATGCGTTCTCTTTGGCTGCGAAATATTAAAAATTGTACCAGGTCGCGTCTCAACAGAAGTTGATGCTCGCCTCTCTTTTGACACAGACAAGAGTGTTAAGAAAGCTTTAAGGTTAATTGCCCTCTACGAGGAAAAGGGCATTGCCAAAGAACGCATCCTTATAAAACTGGCTTCAACTTGGGAAGGAATTCAAGCAGCCAAAATTTTGGAGGCTCAACATAGTGTTAAATGCAACTTGACATTATTGTTCTCATTTGCCCAGGCGGTAGCATGTGCTGAGGCTAATGTTACATTGATTTCCCCATTTGTCGGTCGTATCCTCGATTGGTATGTCGCCAATACGGACAAGAAAAAATACGAACCCAAAGAGGATCCCGGCGTTGTTTCGGTTACGAAAATTTACAATTACTACAAAAAGTTTGGCTATAAAACCGTTGTTATGGGTGCCTCCTTTAGAAATACGGGAGAAATTAAAGCTTTGGCTGGTTGTGATTTATTGACTATTGGCCCGTCTTTACTAAAGGAACTCGAAAACGATTCCGTTGAGGTAACACCGCAGTTGAATGCAGATGAAGCGACCAATGCAAAATTAGAGAAGATTAACATCGACGAACCGTCCTTTAGGTGGCTGTTGAACGAAGATGCAATGGCTACTGATAAATTGTCGGAGGGTATACGCAAATTTGCCGTAGATGCTGTGGCATTGGAGAATTTAATACGCAAACGTATTGCACAGTAGTGTTCATTAAAAGCGTATTCCTTTTGAAATGTTGGTACAGGGTATCCATTTGGCATTTACAATAGTTTAAAAAGTTGTATAAATAAAGTTTTTCTACACAATTGTTAAGATTTCATAAAACCTTGTATTTCTTATATTTTCTTAAGATTAAAAAAAATCTAGGGCTTTCTATCCATAGCCGCAAATATTTATTCAAGAATATGTAAATATAGGCTACAATAAAGCCCTATCTATGGTTTAATATATGGATTTACTACACGTTCCATATAAGAATATATCGATGTCACACAGTTGGTGCAGTTTAGTCGATTGATTTCATTTTGGCCAAGTAAACTGTCGGAATCATTTTCACATCTCCATTTAGTTTACAAATGCTAGTATCCTTTTCCGTTTGAGAGACCACTTTGCCCACAGATTCTCGTTCATCACCGTAGATGACTTTGAATTCATCGTTTACCTCTGGTAAAACGGGAGCCAAATGTTCGCTTACCACTGAGACACTGCGATCTTCCTCTTGCAAGAACACTGAGCAGACGCCATTTGACACCGTCCTAATGATGCCCGTTTGACCAACCAAATCAGCATCGTCGTGTGTGTGAATTTTAACTTCAATGTCCGTGGTACACCAATCGCCAATAGGAGATTCCAAACTTGCTCCTGGAGTTTGAGGATTGTATGGTGAATTTGGAGCCCCACCAGGGGTATTCGGCGAATAGCTGGAAGGCGATGGGGTATTCATGTAGCCCACCGGATACGGAGATGGAGCCGGACTGGGGCTAGGATTAAATGGGCTGTAGCTGCGGTCAGAACCGTACAAAGTTCCCGGCGTTTGTGGTGGGAATGTTGAATTAATTTGATAGCCCGGCGTGCTTGGATTGTATCCAGGGCTGGGACTAGGTTCCTCCAGTGAATAATCAAAGTCGTTACTTCGCGCAGGGGTATTTGTAACATTTGGATCCCAAGCGCCGTGGCGCGGAGTCATGCTGCCATCATGAAGAGGTGTCATCGAACTGCTATATGGAGTACGGCCTTCAGAATCCCAATTAGGTGTTTGGCTACCCAACAATGGCGTCTTAGAACCAGCAGCAGCATAAATGGGCGTATGCGAGCCATAACCAGGAGTACGAGCCGGAGTACGACCATACGAAGACAGACTTCCATCCTTGCCTGCAGGACCCACAATAGCAATATGATTACGATCGACGGAAATAGTTTGACACGAAGTGTGTAGTTCCACACGGGCTGTACTTTCTGTGGCGTCTTTGACGATACCGACAACGCCTATGGACATAAATACATATGGAAAATAATATTAGTCTTAATGGGAGAAACAAGAGAAGTTATATCACAAAATGTTTCATATTTATCTTAAGCAACATTTGCATGGACTGAAATTAACACTTTACATACAGAACTATACAATCTGAATGTGGTTTAACCACCAAAATGTTCGCAAATGAAAGATAAATCGCTTGCATTTATCGGATATGTGCGATTTTTCTTTAAGAAATATGAACTTCACTTCACAAGGTCTGTTATCAAAAACCAAATTTTAGATTCTATTTCATATTTACCTTTGTATGGTCCTCCACTTATTTTAATGGTTTTACCCAATATTTCACGATCTCTAGTGACGCGGAAGCCACCTCGTCCTCTTGCACCACCACGTGCTCCGCGGCCACCCGAGGGATGCATCGGGGATTGTATACGCGGCGACATAAATCCCAATCCCCCCAAGGGACCAAAATTATTAACCTGTGACTTACTGCCACCAGCCAACTGAAGATGACGTGTCTTACACACAAATATGCCACCATTTTCCGTGTACATACGACAGTGAAGAAAAGCCAAACTGCGGTATAGATGTTTGATTTCTCCAGAACGACCCTAAGGAGAGCAAAATTTGTATTCAGTAATCAAACATTATTTAATATAACATTGCTTCTAAACCTACCGCATGCGGTCCTTCCATGACCTTAACGATGTCACGCCGCCTTATTTGATTTTGATCGGCATCCAGTGCAATTGTATTACGATTTTCTCTTCTCTTATGCAGGGCGGTAGGTTTGCATTCTATGACTTTGCCGTGCATGCCCAAAACATGAAAGTTTTCTCTTTCCAAACGGACGATTACTCCAACATTTTGTGGACTGAAAGCAAATGCATACTTGTGGTTAATTTTGTGGATAAAAGTTTGCATTACGTTTTACATACTCGAGTTGTACCAAATCACCCCACTGAAATTGTCCCAAACAATCTACGCCTGTGGCCACATCAGAACAGAGTTGCAGATCTCTTGGTAATACTTCCAATTCATGATTTGTTAAATCGGATACTAATACCACTCTCGAGGGTTCTACGCGAATGATCAACCCAGTTTCCCCTTCATAACGACCTGCCAAAACACGAGCATGGTCACCAGTTTTGAAATATTTACGCAGCTCGTTGGCTTTAAAGACCAAAGGATCCTGGAACATGAATATAATTGGTAAATGTCAAAGTATTTTTGTTTATTTGCTCTCGAAGTCGAAATATTCGTACATACCTTTAAATCTTGATGTTTTGGCATAACTGTTATCATTGCTCCATCAATAGCTATAATTTTTGCTTGCAAATTTTCCAAATCGCCTATGCAAACTTCAACATTATCTCCCATAGAGAATGAATGGCCTGCAGTCGGGTCGTCTTTTGCGCCCGCAGCAATTTCCAGGTTGATGTCTGTAAATGTAAAAATTACACATGTTTATAAATGTCCTACTTATGTGGCGATTACTGGGAACTCACCCTCTGGTTGTTCTTCAAATCTCTCCAACTCCGCCAATGTGGGCTTAACCCCCTCAGCTTGTATAGCTGACATTGTAAAATTCTTGTAAAGGAATCCTTTGCGAGAATAACGATTGCCCTCGAATAACAAAAAGTCGCCATCGGAGTGCACTTCGCCACCAATAGCTCTGGAAGATAAATTTCAACATGTATTATTTTGTGATGAATTTGTGATTAATCTAATCTACCTTACTGCCTCGGGATCGAAAGGTTTTGCTGGTGGTCTACGTTTCTTGCTACGCTTCCTATCTTCAGGGTCCTACAATGGGGATAAGTTTTAGTTTATGGTGATTTATACGTCATAAATTTAATCTTACATTAGACGATGTCCTTAGAGCTCCTCTCATACGAGTGTAATCAATACGTGGTAGTAACTTTAAATGTGCCTGGTTCTGGGCCAAGTCCACATAGTCCACTTGAGCTATATCATCCTTGTATAGGCCTCTCTTCAATCGTACCCACTGCTTCACCTTCAAGCCTGCTTGTTCTTTTACCACTTTCAAAACATCTGTCATTTCTTTAATCGGCACCATTTCCTGTTTCCATTGCCCCATCCTAAGATTGCCCACATTGTTGATGGCGGCCTTAACGTGAGTTTGTTTAAAGGACTCTATGTAAACGTAGCCCTTAACACCTTCAGGTGCGACAACAGATTTAATTTGCAGTGGCTCATCGGTGTTTAGATAGGTGAGGAATTTACGCATCAAAAGCAAGGCGGTGGCTTTTTCTTCACCTATGCGACATTTTACCATCCATAGATTGGGATCCCTTTTACAAAGAAAATTGGAAGGGTTGTAGACTAATTTAATCCCGTAACTACGAGCACTTACTTGATACCGGGCAACAAAGTCTGCTGAGTAATTTCATCGGACATTTCCTCACCACCATCGCCAAAATGCCTCTTGGCAATAGATTCGTCAGCATATTTCTTTCTTAGATATTCTTCGATTTCGTCCTCTCTTTGGGTACTTTTTAAAGGAGAAAAAAAGAAAAAGGTGTTATTATATGTATTACATATTTTACATGTCATCTAATAACTTACTCCCAAAGATTAGTGCCACGTCGCCTAATTTCGATGTCACGAGCCGTAGGACCCAATTCGTCAATTTCATTGCCTACAATTCCCAATTCATTCGCTCCCTCTTCCCACTCATCGTCTTCATCCACCTATGTTGCACCATATGTGATTTTATTATGATTTTATTCAATAAAATATAATGTATACAACTTTACCTCGTCGTCAACTTCAGCTTCGTCAATAATGAAACCACCAAAACGATCCTTCTTCTTTTTCTTGCGAGGTCTGTCATCTTCGTCTTCTTCATATTCTTCGGAATCAACCTCTTCCCCGTCCACATCTTCTTCCTCGTCATCTTCATCGCGTTGTGACGGGCGTTGTTGTTTTGGCCCCCTTTCAGAGCCCTCCGATTCCGAACCGGAAGCCGCAGAGCGTGAACGGGATCTAGATCTAGACCTCGATCGTGATCTGGAGCGCGACCGTGATCTGGACACTGAGCGGGAACGTGATGACCGCGAACCTGACCTGGAGCGAACGGGAGATCGGGATCTAGAGCGTGCACTTTTTTGAGATTTGTTGGAGCCAACAGATCCATCTTCGGATCCACTATCAGACATATTACTCTCTTCCGAGTCCGACATATTTCTAGAAATGTTCGTCACTCTTATAACAATTTATTCTTTACTGAAGGAATCAAATCACGGAAATCACTCTTGAATTAAACACTTACACTTTTTACTTCTTACAGTCTCCGAATACAATCACTAAATGAAGCCTAATTACAAAATTTTCTTTCCTTGACGTCTTTTCTGTAGCCAGCGAGTATGGTGGCGAGCGAGTAGCGAGTCAGTACAGGACGTTTCATAACGAATTGCCTTTTATATAAAGCGCAGTTCACAATGTCAGGTTTGTCGTAGAAAAAAATGAACATTCCTAAAAATTAGGAGAATTATCATGTAAAGTGGAGTTCAGATTATCAAACGGATTTGACGACTTGTTGAATCATAGAGCAATAGACTTTAGTCTTTATCCCTTAGAGTCTAAATATAATCAAACACGCTACAGACGACGACGTTTTTTCTACATAGGTTTCTTATGGCAGGAAAAAATCGTCACAAAAATCCTCTGCGGCTGACGACTCGCCGCTGGAATAGAATCTTTTCTAATTTCTTGGTGGCGCTCTCACGAAATCTCTCAATTGAGAGAATGAAGTTGCCACATGTTCCTGAAAATCATAAGAGAACCAACACATACAAATAATGGTGCATGTGAATGCAAAAGAAAATTAAAGAAAATGGTTCAAAATAATTTATTGTTAAACACAATACATTAAAAGTGAATACATTTTTAAAAGCAGTAAAACCAATTTAATTCCTATTCAACTATATTATTTTTCCAAACTTTCCAACAATTCCAGAAAAAAGCCGCAAACCGAAGTCGCCAGACGCTCTCTCTTCCATATCGTTTAGACGCTAGAGAGTTTTTTCGTCATCTGAAACGTGTCTGGTTCTGTTTGGACTCTTAAGTGGAGTTCAAATTATCAGACAGATCTGACAGACATATCCGAAGGAGTTATCGATAAAATAACGATTTTTCGTCCACACAGAAAGATTTATCTGACAGATTTAATTTGAAGCAACACACCACAATGTTAACGTCAACGGTTTGCGTTTGAAAAATGTATACCAACGTCAGCTAATGTAAACACTATGTGAAATTGGAAATTTACTTGCAAATGTGTTAAATTTAGTGTTCAGAATGAAGATTCAAGTCTATTTTTGTAAAATAACAAATTGTTTTTCAAATGAACCCATCTACTGTATTACAAATTCTTTGCAACTTTGTGAACAAACTAATAACGTAAACAGAAATATAATAAACTTTAACATATTAAGTCCGGTATTCAGTTTTTATGAAATTTTCGTTGCCATAAGAAGTACGTGCATAAAAATTAACGAAAATTTCATCGGCTGAAAATCAGCTCTTTGCGAAAATTTCATATGCAAAATCAAGTACAGGGTTGTTACGCCGAAGTTATTTCGTACGAAAACAATTGTTTGGGACTGGAATTTGGGCATTTCGATTATTTGAGTAAACAAAAGTAATACCATATGCTTTAAAAATAGAATGGAGTGCAAAGATGAATTATTAATGAATTCTATGTGGTAAAAAAAATTTTAGTTCAGAGATAAATGAAAAAATTTCTTACAAAATTTCGCAAGAACTGAATACGGGGCTTTAGGCACGAACAAAATGAAAACAATGAAATCAGCTGTGTTACTGATACTACCTGAATGAATAAATCATGGGAAGAGGAGACACAGCTGAGAAAATTGTTTATACATATATACATACATATGTAATACATATGTAATTACACAAACTAATTTCTAGGAAAAAATTAAGCACACGCACATCCTGTTTCTATTTCTTTATTTTACGAAGCATTCATGTTTTTTAGTTATTAATATTTCATTTGATTAAATTAAATTACACTGCAGATTTGTATTTTTTTAATTTCATATTAAATTACAAAAAATTTTATCTAATGTGTAGTTTCCGCTTTTCTCTTCGCTTATTTTCTCCGCCATTTTATATCTCGCTCTCTGTTTTATCGATAATCTAAAAAAAATCGTTTGATTTTCAAACTGTTTTGAAGACCATTAGATTTATCTGACAACAGCTGTTCACATTGAAACTTTTTTCTTCAAATTCGACAGATCGTTACATCCCTCTGATAATCAGATCTCTCAAACACGCTACAGACGACGACGTTTTTTGTACATAGGTTTCATGGTAGAAATATAATGGTAGATGCAGTACGACAACAAACACAACAAGCCAAAAACAACAAGCATTTTGTTTTTTCTCAGTGTCTGTGTTGTGTCAAGTCAGCTGATAGAAAAATGATGAAAATGTAAACAAATTTGCAAAAAGTGTCATTTAGAAAATGATTGAGTGTTATTTGATATATTGAAAGTGTTTAAGTGGGAAAATTAAAACGTTTCTATGTAATTTTTTTAGAGAATTATTTCAAAAACAGCAGTTGCTGGCGAACGGGGGAGAAAAACAAATGTAAACAAACTTTGACATAAGAGAAAAACTTACTCACACTCAGTCCAGAAAAAAGTTCAAATCAGCTGGGCTAGTGCTTCTACCATTTCTTTGTACCATGATAGGTTTCTTATGGCAGGGAAAAATCGTCACGAAAATCCCCTGCGGCTGACGACTAGCCGCTGGAATAGAATCTTTCATAATTTCTTGGCGGCGCTCTCATGAAATGTCTCAATTGAGAGAATGAAGTTGCCACATGTTCATGAAAATCATAAGAGAAACCGACGCATACATACGATGGTACATGTGAATGCAAAAGAAAATTAAAGAAACGGGTTCAAAATAATTTATTGTTAAACTTAATACATTAAAAGTGAATACATTTTTAAAAGCAGTAAAAACAATTTAATTCCTATTCAACTATAATATTATTTTCCCAAACAATTCCAGAAAAGAGCCGCAAATATATACGACGCAGAAAGAACAAATCAACCGAAGGCGCCAGAGCTCTCTCTTCCATTTCGTTTAGACGCTAGAGATTTTTTCACCGTGATTGAATTGGTTGCACAGAGTTACATTATTAAGAGTGTGCACTAGTTGCTTTTTGTACTAACGAGTTTCGTGGAAGACTTGGGAAACTGGTAGAGTATAGCGTAGTAAAAGAAAATGTGTTTTGTTCCATTTTGTTTTGCGCTATGCTTCGCCTTTTTGGAAGATTGATTTTCAGGATTTGTGTCGTGTTTCATTTACTCCCACCGAATAACCATATTGCATCTAATTTGTTATTATATTTTTTGTTAATTTGATCACTTTTTACCACTTTTTTAATATAATATTTCACAAAACTACCCGAAGCTAAGAACGCGTCACGAACGAAAAAATCAAAACAAAAGTGAAAAACAGTTGTTTATTTGCGGAAAATTTTTGCTGAATTCCAGTCAGCTATCACCATATCTTCTTTGAAAGCATATTCTCTATCTGTTCTCCAAGTACAAATTGAACAAGTGTCTCATCCATAGAATAACACATACCATAGAAGCTTTTATTCGCTCAATAAATTAAACGTCATAGGTACGATGGAAAGTAAACATTGGATGGTGGAAAATATGGGTTCAATAATACCAGATAGTGGCAATAGTATACAGCGATCAACAAAGGAACAACAACCGAATTTCGTGTTTTTGTGGCAAACTAGTTGTGTTAATTACAATACAAATGAATACCAACGATAAAAGTCAACAAAAAAGTGCAAAATACATTTAAATTTTTCAGTTCTACACCAAAACGACATGAAAAAGTTAAGTGAACATATTTTAGAACTCCACCTGGTGTAAGTTAATTTTAAATTTAATTGCTCTCATTTCCACAAACCTACGATGGAGAGTGTGAAATGAAACGTCAGATGAGAGAATAAGTTTATCTATGTATGTGTTATTCTATGGTCTCAACTGTACCCCCTGGTTGTAAATAAAAGTACTATTCGTGCGTAGTATGAGCAAAGTATGAGATCAAAAAGAATGTACAAGTAGAGAAGAAAAAACCACGGCAATTTGGCAACCCAAGTAGAAGAGAACCAAAAGAGTCGACGCGATTCACTCACTTTTACATACTTTAAGTAATTTTATTTTAATATGGTTGGAATTTCTATTGTTAGATACAATAACATCATCAGGAAATTGTTCGTGGATTGAAATATTCAACGAAGAGAGTAAGAGAGAGAGAGAGAGCAGGGAAATGACGCGCTTCACTCGTTTCCTTTGTTGGCATTCCACTCCACGTGTAAATTTTCTTCTCTATACCATAGTTGCATTATGTGTATTCGACGTCAAACTGAGTTTTACTAAACACTAACCATAGAATAACACATACATAGATAAACTTATTCTCTCATCTGACGTTTCATTTCACACTCTCCATCGTAGGTTTGTGGAAATGAGAGCAATTAAATTTAAAATTAACTTACACCAGGTGGAGTTATAAAATATGTTCACTTAACTTTTTCATGTCGTTTTGGTGTAGAACTGAAAAATTTAAATGTATTTTGCACTTTTTTATTGACTTTTATCGTTGGTATTCATTTGTATTGTAATTAACACAACTAGTTTGCCACAAAGACACGAAATTCGGTTGTTGTTCCTTTGTTGATCGCTGTATACTATTGCCACTATCTGGTATTATTGAACCCATATTTTCCACCATCCAATGTTTACTTTCCATCGTACCTATGACGTTTAATTTATTGAGCGAATAAAAGCTTCTATGGTATGTGTTATTCTATGAACACTAACATAGAATAATACATACGTAGATAAACTTATTCTCTCATCTGACGTTTCACTTCACACTCTTCATCGTAGGTTTGTGGAAATGAGAGCAATTAAATTTAAAATTATCTTACACCAGGTGGAGTTACAAAATATGTTCACTTAACTTTTTCATGTCGTTTTGGTGTAGAACTGAAAAATTTAAATATATTTTGCACTTTTTTGTTGACTTTTATCGTTGGTATACATTTGTATTGTATTTAACACAACTAGTCTGTCACAAAAACACGAAATTCGGTTGTTGTTCCTTTGTGGATCGCTGTATACTATTGCCACCATCTGGTATTATTGAACCCATATTTTCTACCATCCAATGTTTTCTTTCCATCGTAATTTATTGAGCGAATAAAACTTCTATGGTATGTATTATTATATGAACACTAACAATGTTTGACGAGAATTTGATGTGTCTGTTCCAGTGTTACCAGTTTAGCATAATTAATGCTTTTTTAGCATAATTTTTTTGGCGTCAGCATAATTTTTTTGAAACATGATGCTAAATGCTTTTTAGAATAATTTTCACCAAATTTTTCCACAATTTGCTATATTTCATAAAATTGTTAGCATAATTTTTTACATATTGCACAATTTTCCGTCAACTGTTTTCGTATTTTACTTTTTAATAACATGTAACAGGAATATTTCTGAAGAAATATCGAATCTTTAGGAATCCGAAAACACACCGCACGTTTATATTTTGATTCACGTAACAATACATTCTTTCTTATGAGCCAACACACACCAAATGATGTGAAACGAAACATATGTTCATTACATTTTCTTGCCTAAGAAACATTTATTTCTATGCAAGTTATGTCACACTTTTACATTACATTTCGTGCAAAATTGTTATAGTAACCTCTTGGATGTGATGATTACGGAATCTTTTTGGCAAAAAAAAATTAAAAACTAGATTAGATTATTTGGAAAAATTAAATGTATTACAATTTTACGAAGATGAAGTTTTTGTATGTTTTATAATAACCTGTAAATTTAACAATATAATTCACAAATTCAAAACGATGTGAAAACGAGTGTAGAACATTTTTTGGAAACAATGTAAAGCGTACATGCGTTTTTGGCCACTTCCAATTTAATACGGAAGGAAATGCAATACTGAAGTATTTAAATGGTAATGTTCGTTTACACAGTTAGGGTTTCACTCTGAATCAACAGGTTATAGTTTTGAAAGAAAGGAAAAATGATACGTTTTTCAGAATAATCAGAGAAAACTGAAGCTTAAGTTACACTTGCGTCAAAAAATGGAATTTAGCTTCAAAAAATGTGAATAAACAAAAAATTAAATTTATTTGAAAAATCCTTATCAAAGATTAATTATTTTAAATATTTAATATGAAACGCACAAACCCGTAGGTATGTTTTGCATTGTTTCTTGAAAAGGTATGGGCTTCTAAAATTAAAATTTCAGTATTTACTGCTAATAAGTATATTTATAAATCATCGGAGCTTTTGTTTTATAAAAACCAAAATTTAAAAAAAAACTGATTTTTTATTTTAATGTTTTTATGAAATCGATTTTAGTTTTATTATTCGATCTTTGAGATGTCATGTTCTTTAATAATTTTTACGGTTCAAGATCAATTTCTATGAAAAAATACTTTTATAACAAAAAGTAAATTTCCATAGAATATATTATTAAAAAAAACCTAATGACATGTCTTGGTGGGCCTTGAAATAGCTATATTCCCAACCATCCACCATAATAATCAATTTCACATTAGTTTTTTAATAATATATTCAATGTAAATGTTCTTTTTGTTATAAAATTACTTTTCCATAGAAATTGATCTTGAATCGGAAAAGGTTTAATGGAATTTTTTGAATCAAAAATACACATCTCTGATTTCAAAACGATTTTTTCTTTGTTTATCAAAGTTATACGAATTTGTGAATAAAAATAGTGCTTAAAAAGGCTGTAGTAGGTACTAAATACTACACACTGGGGCAAATATATATTAAATTAACTTTTTTAATTTTAGCATAATGCTTTTGCATTTTGCACTATTTTTTTTGGTGTTTTTAGCATAATTTCTTTCCATTTTGCACAATTTTTTTTGGCATTTAGCATAATTTTGTAACGGCTTCTGGCAACACTGGTCTGTACTCAGCTTAAGGGGCCCTTAGACCTGTGGATAAGTTGCTCGACTTCAAGTTGACATCAACTTCGATTATTTCACATCAACTTCGATTTTGCCCTTACACTCTCAAACTCATAGAATAACACATACATAGATAAACTTATTCTCTCATCTGACGTTTCATTTCACACTCTCCATCGTAGGTTTGTGGAAATGAGAGCAATTAAATTTAAAATTAACTTACACCAGGTGGAGTTATAAAATATGTTCACTTAACTTTTTCATGTCTTTTTGGTGTAGAACTGAAAAATTTAAATGTATTTTGCACTTTTTTGTTGACTTTTATCGTTGGTATTCATTTGTATTGTAATTAACACAACTAGTTTGCCACAAAAACACGAAATTCGGTTGTTGTTCCTTTGTTGATCGCTGTATACTATTGCCACTATCTGGTATTATTGAACCCATATTTTCCACCATCCAATGTTTACTTTCCATCGTACCTATGACGTTTAATTTATTGAGCGAATAAAAGCTTCTATGGTATGTGTTATTCTATGCTCAAACTAGTTGAGGCAACTTCATTTTCTTGTCAGATGTCGAAATGAAAGGTGGTGAGCGCACTGCGAAAATATCATCAATTTGAAGAAAAAACACTATTTTTATTTTCTTTAAATATTTATATATAACACTATAAATCACATTTATTTAGTATATATTTTTCCGATGTCGTTTGGTTTTCAAACTGATTTGAAGACCATCAGATTTGTCTGACAACACGTGTGCACATTGACAATTTTTCTTCATCTGAATATCTGATAATCTGAACTCCACTTTAGACCTGTGGATAAGTTGCAGCGACTTCAAGTTGACATCAACTTATCCATGGTGTAAAGTGGAGTTCAGATTATCAGACGGATTTGACGATCTGTCGAATCTGAAGAAAAATGTGAACAGCTGATGTCACATAAATCTGATGGTCTTCAAAACAGTTTGAAAACCAAACGATTTATTTGAGGTTATCGATAAAACAGAGAGCGAGAGATAAAATGGCAGAGAGAATAAGCGGAAAACTGCAAATTACATAGCATTTATGGAATTTAATGTGAAATGAAACAAATATAAATCTTCATTGTAATTTAATTTAATCAAATGAAATATTTATAAATAAAAAACATAAATGCTTGGTAAAATAAAGAAATAGAAATAGGATGTGTGTGAGCTTAGTTTTTTTTCCTAGAAATTAGTTTGTATAAATCCATACATTATTATATATGTATGGATGTGTGTACGTGTGCATATCAAATGTTCTCAGCAGTGTCTCTTCCTTCTCTTCCGAAAAAAGGTGATAGCACCAGAACAGTAGAAAAAGTACACCGACATAATACATGCAATTGCTACTGCTACCACCTTATATATCCATCTTGGTCAGCTGATACGGTTTTGAGCACAAATACGCTGAGCAACTTTACTTGGTGCCTCATGCAACGGTGCGAGGGAAACTTGCGCTGAGCAAAAGTTCTCGGCTTTCACGTTTGCATGAATGCCGCTATTGTATTTTTTTCTGGTATGAAGACAAGAAAAGTTTGCATTCATTATTGCCTAAATCTAAGTGCAAAACACACTACACTAACAACAATGCTGATTTTGCATAAGAATGCTAGAAAATTTCCTATTTCTTATTTGAATGTAAAGAACTGTGACGAGACAGCAGCATTCTGGCTGGACTTTGTGTGTTAGAGCGATAGGAATATAAACCTCTAATGGCCAGTTTTTAAGTGGGTAGTTAACTATCGGATTACTTAATCTTAATAATAAGTTAATTGGAGGTTAACTTTGCATTTTGTTTTTCAGTGGTGAGTTAATGTAAGTCGCCATATTGTCAACTAATATCGCAACCCTTGTATTCTTATTGGAAAAAACGTGTGTTTTGGGATAAATACCAAACCAACAAACAAAATGGAATTATGTAAAATAAGAAATAGATGCATAAAATAGAAGTCATTTTAACAAAAATGTGTAAAAAACTATATAGGCGCAACAATTTAACGATCGAGACTCAACGTATGTGTACAAATGCGCACATCTGAAACATGTATTTTATACAATCTTCATTTCTCACTTTGACAGTCAGTAATTTGATTGTAAAAATAATATGCTTCTGACTATAAGTTAACCAACCAACATTGGGTGGTTAAATCATAGTTAAACAATGACTAAAAAACTCAATTCGATGTTTAACCACATTTTAACTAAGAAACGAAGATCACCACTGACTGAAAATTTGAAGTACTACTGTGTCGCTGTGTATCATTAATTTGTGAAAGGGAAAACAAAAAAGGAAATTTGTCAAATTTTCTAAGAGGAATTTTTATTCCATTTCTTAAAGAAGATGTGTGATTTTGCAATTTCATAAAGAATTCTAAGTAAAAATGTATTCTGCAAAAATACATTTCTATTGGCCAAAAAAAGTCTATAATGTAGAACATTTGTAAATGGAAAGTGTGTCGTGTTGCTTGTGTATTCTTACATATTGATCAATGGGCAAGTGTTTTAATAAGCCACTTGAAGAATATCAAACAAATTTGATACCATAATACTGTTATCTAATGATTAATAAATTTATTCACAGGGAACGTGACTGGAGTCTTCGGCAGTGACAAACGATGTGCTACTACCTTCTTCGTTACTATAATATCATTTATTTAAATGTTATTATTGTACGCAACACCTGAGTATGCTATAAATATTTCTTTAATTGAAAACAAAATTTGTGAAAAAATGGGCACATTAAAATTAATCCAATTCACTTACAATAAATTCTGTACATTGTCCTTTTTGCGTTGGGTAAATCTACAAAATTGCATATGGTTGATGAACGTAAAATTGCCTACGTATATTGGTAATATTTCCAAATTAAATATATTATTAGCATAGCTAGCAACTCTTGTGTTCTTATTGGAAAAAGCATAAATTTTTGGCTAAATGCCAAAGCAACAAAAAAGAGCAACCAAAAGGGAATATTAGGCCCGTTTTTTATTCCCTGCTAAACTATGTTTTCGGCCAGTGTGTATGGCAAGCTAAGCGAGTTTAAGCGGCTCCCAATACAAAGTCGTCGAAATATTTGTTTAAGCCCGGTATTCAGTTTTTATGAAATTTCCGTACGTGTATAAAAATAACAAAAATTTCATGAACCGAAAATTTCGCTCACTTTTCATTTGCTTGGTACTCAGCTCTTTGCGAAAATTTCGTAGGCGAAATCAAGTACAGGGTTGTCACGCCAAAGTTATTTCGTAAGAATAAAAAATAAAAAAAATAAATTGTTTCCCATTACATCCCATGAAGGGACAGGGGAGAGCTTCTCACAATCACTGAGCTGTGCGCTGTCCAGTTTTCACTCACTGATTGGGACCTATAGTCTTACACCGATTCCGAACGGTATTTTGAGAAGCTTTTTCATGGTGGAGGTGACCGCCGCCGAAAGAAATTTTAAGGTGGTCAGTGCAGGTTTCGAACCCAGGATCTCATGTACAAGAGGTGCGCATGCTAACCATTGCACCACCGACGTAAGAAAGAATCGTTTGATAATTATTTGGGACCAGAATTTTGACATATCGATAGTTTTAAACACCAAAAGTAATACCACATGTTAAAAATAGAATGGTGATGTTTGCAAGGTAAATCAAAGACAGGTGATAGCTCGCCGCAACAAAATTTTCCGTTTAAAGACAAATTTCTTACGAAAATTTGGCAAGAACTGAATACGGGGGCTAAAGCCTAAATTTGCGTAAGAAATTTTGTCATTTGTCTCTAAAAGGAAAATTTTGTTACAGAGAGTTACCACATATCTCTGATTTATATCGGCTAAAGTTTGAGGATGAATATGATTTAATTGTTCCCTTGATAGTAATGCGGCTAAAACAAGCATTTTAATAATTGAAACACTGCATCTTCTGTTATAATCGTTTAACCCTTCGTCAAAATGAAGATGCACGATTTTATTTTCGAGCTTAAATAAGTTTTTTTCCTTTGTTTTGACCTCATTTTTCGTATAGCGTTAGTCGTTTACAAACTGATTTTTTGTTGAAATTTAATTAAAAACGAACTAAATAAAAAGCCAATATTAATTTTATTCCAATTTTTGCTCACGATATTATTTATAGCGTCTTGAAATAGGCCGTAGACAAAATAGCAAAGGATGACGTTAGTGTACAAAAAAAAATAAGGATGACATTCCAGGGTTACAAAATAGACACAATACTATTCATTATAAAATCCAAAATTTTAGTCTTTGTTAATTATAATAGCAAATTATTTATTTATTGTATTAATAAAATCGTACAGCATCTTTACCTGTTAGTTTAGAGACCACCTGACGGAAGATACGTGTGTACACAATCGCGTGCTGTAAAGCGCACGTAGTCCTTTTGTCCCAGTTATATTCTTTGAGCACTCGCCTGATAAACATCTCGAGTGCAGATTTGTGTCCACCACAAACTTATGGACATGCGATCGTTATATTAGCACAATACACCCTTCCTTTGTACCAGAATTCGCGTACAACATTTTTATTTAAACGTTATTTCCATCCACTAACCAAGACGTGTCAATCATAGACTAATACTTATAGTAGACCCAATAGTTCTCCCACCAAATTTATGTCATTTGGCCTAGTGTGATATTTACGTTTGATGTTGAAAAGAATTGCTTTACTAATACCAGATATATCCATGCGTTGCAGTAAAACGAATATATATACTTCCGGGTTAAACAGGCACGAAGTTGCTAGTATGAAAAAATCAGAAAAACTGTGTTGAATATCGTTATTGTGATTTCAAAGGCAAGGAGAAGAATATACATATATGTACATATGCAAGACTAACTACAAACCATGCGTTAGAGAAATACGGTTATATATATTAGAATAAATTTTCGCTAGTTTGGCATTTTAGTTACTAGCAAGCAAGCGATAATCGCTAGCTTGTTACGAAAACACGCCTATTAATTCTGTCTTCTGTCATAGAGTTATCGTATTTTTAGAGTAGCGACTTCTCTCAGTTAATTTACGAAGTTTGGTGTGGTTGCATGTGGACGGTGCATGTTGAAAAGTATTTCTTTAATAATAGCAGATAGAGGCATTACAAGTTATAAAATTTGTATGTAAATACACCACAAATATCCACATATCCAAAGTCCAAAATACGTTAAAATTTCACAGTTCTCAACCAAAACGACATGACAAATTTAAGTCAAAAATTCTTGTAACTCCACCTGGTTTAAGTAAATTTACGTCATATATCTCTCTATCGCACCGACCTCACCACAAAGAGTCTGAAATGAAACATCGTATGAGAAAGATGACCTCTAATGCCAATTTTTCAGTCGGAGATTATCTTCGGATATGAGTTAAACTACGTTTAAACCAGATTCTCATTTTTTCAGTCAAAGGTAAAACTACGTTTAACTCTCCAATTTGTGCGAGTTAAACTAAGTTTAGATTGTATTGGCTTTTGACCACAGCAATGAAAAACAAGAAGAAGAATTTTGTGTATGTAAACACTAAAACATTTTGTTGATATTTTTTAGAGTTTTGAAAATGAGTTTTTCCTCGGATCTAGAAGACATTAGTGACCCAGAAATGTGCAAAGAATTTTGTTATGAGGTTACAAGAAAACAACGCACAATAATGACCCGGACAAATCACTTCAATTTGCTTGGCGATAATGACTTCTATGTAAGATTCCGTTTAACAAAAGCATCTGCATATGCAGTCCTTGAATTGATTGGGCCACATATAAAAAACAAAACAAACTGGTAAGTACCAAAATTGGTAATTACCCATTTTACCTGGTAAATTTACCTAGTAATTACCAAAACAAAAAATTACAGCAGACAGTTGTCCGAGGCCTTCGGCCACGGACTGTCCCTGCAGGCTGTGTCAGAGACACGGCCATTAAGTTTAACGTAGAATACGCCATCCGATAAGACAGAAAACATATATAACAATAAATTCATTTGCTTATATTATTTATCATTTATTGTTATATATGTTTTCTGTCTTATCGGATGGCGTATTCTACGTTAAACTTAATGGCCGTGTCTCTGACACAGCCTGCAGGGACAGTCCGTGGCCGAAGTCCTCGGACAACTGTCTGCTGTAATTTTTATATTTACCAACGGCATTTGATTCAAGTCCGTTTAAAAAAAAAATATTATGTTCAATTTTTTTAAACTTAATTTAATTTATGTATTTTAATTAATATTTTTATTGAAATAAGTTCTGCGAATGTTGAGAGGGCCGCCCTAATATTAAAAAAGGTTTACCTTATCGAGTCTTCGCATTAGCATTCGAGCGTTGTGTGAAAGCTTTACGCTTTACAATTCAAAATTAATGTTACAACAGCTTTATTGAAGCTTTCGCAAAAAAGCTTTATTACGTTAGCTTACTGTTTGTTTCACTTTTTACTAGATACATGTTGCCAAGCAACATTAGCTTGCTGTTCGTTTCACTTTTTACTAGATACATGTTCCTAAGCAATGTTGAGCAACCAAAAACACTCAACCAAACACCACACATATGTTTGAGTGTATGTGTTTAAACAATTTTCATTTGAGAAATTAAAATACTAGAAATATATCAACCAATATGAAATGTATATCAAACGAAAGATAACATCTTTATTTACCTACAAAAAAATTTAAAAAAAATTCATCTAGCCGTTTCCTCAAATTCAATGAAATAAAGATTACAACAATAAAAACCTGACATGACTCCTCATACCGTAAGGTAAGACGTATTCTACGTCAAAAAAAAAAAGACAAATATCGACAAAAAACTGTTGATATATGTATTTGACATTTGCACAAGGTTGCCATGACAGAGTAAAAAAATTGTGATGTATTTAACTGTGCACTGAAAAACAGAATGGACAGTTAAACTAAGATTAAATCTAATCTCAGTTTTAGTAATCCGCGGTTTAAACTCGCTCTGAAAAACTGGCCATAAGGGGCATTACTCTATTACTTCTGTCTTCATAAAAAATATGTTGGATAACACTTTTCCATATACTTATATAAAGTGCATTGTAAATCAAGAATAAGTGTATGTGTTCTCCAACGTACTTATAGTTTTGAATAGAATATTGCCCATTTAATTATTTCTGTCAATTTTAACCACCAAACCCTAAGTAATTCGGACATACGAGATATAACTTTTGTAAGTAATATTTTATAACTCTTTCAACCCATAGTAAAATAACCAAGTAGTCGCAGTAGATACAAGAACAATTGTGGGCAACAATGTCAACAACAATTGTAGGCTCTCCTCATGTCAAAGTCGACACATACGTATACCAACAAATAAAGTACATACAAAACAACAAAAAGTACAAAACGAAAACCTTCGAATCTGACAGGAGCGACCAACTAAACACCAAGAAAAAATTTTAATCAGCTGTCTACTGAGTTTACCTTTCCATTCTACCATGTTTCAACCCTTGCAGTTTGCCAGCTGTTTTGCTATGATAAGCAATATTTTACACATTTGACATTGTGATTACCATAGACCATAGAATAACACATACATAGATAAACTTATTCTCTCATCTGACGTTTCATTTCACACTCTCCATCATAGGTTTGTGGAAATGAGAGCAATTAAATTTAAAATTAACTTACACCAGGTGGAGTTATAAAATATGTTCACTTAACTTTTTCATGTCGTTTTGGTGTAGAACTGAAAAATTTAAATGTATTTTGCACTTTTTTGTTGACTTTTATCGTTGGTATTCATTTGTATTGTAATTAACACAACTAGTTTGCCACAAAAACACGAAATTCGGTTGTTGTTCCTTTGTTGATCGCTGTATACTATTGCCACTATCTGGTATTATTGAACCCATATTTTCCACCATCCAATGTTTACTTTCCATCGTACCTATGACGTTTAATTTATTGAGCGAATAAAAGCTTCTATGGTATGTGTTATTCTATGCCATAGACTAATACTTATAGTAGACCCAATAGTTCTCCCATCAAATTTATGAAATTTGGCCTAGTGTAATATGTACGTTTTTTTGTTGGAAAGAATTACTGTACTAATACCAGATAGAGGCAATGGTTCAAAACAACGAACAAAATAACAACAACGGCATTTCGTTTTGTGTGTTAAAATTATTGTGTTAAATACAACACAAATATATGCTATCAATAACAGTCAATAAAAAAGTTTAAAACACATTTAAATTTCACAGTTTTTCACCAAAATGACATGAAAAATTGAAGCAAGAAGTTATTGTAATTCCACCTGGTGTATGTCACTTTTCGTCAAACATCTCTCTATCACACCGACCGCATCAAGAAGAGTGTGAAAGGAAACGTCAGATGAGCCAAATATTGTCCCTAGTATGAGATTACTCTATGGTAGGTATAGATGTCTGTGTATGGATTTTTAAAAACATTTGTGTTCTTCCGTTTTGAGGTACCCAGCGGCGGAATTTGCGAGGCCTTCCACGAATAAGGTATGCGGAATCATTCTTTGATAATGCCTACTTTAATAATGCCTGCGAAATGCATGATTTTATAAGGCTTCCATAGGCCTGTTAAAAGAATGCCAAAAGACGCTGTTGTTCATGAAACCCTGTCTTTCCACATGTTCGCAATTCGTCGTTGCAAAATCATAACATCCGATAGCCCAGTAGATAAAGCGTCCGATTGTAAGTTCTAAGGTCGTGTGTTCGATTTCTCCCAATCTCACGCAATGTTAAAAATAAAGGAGGAGGTAATGTGTAGGGAAGGCCTGCCGTATTCTATAGAATGCCTTCTGGGTCATGATTTCAGACCTTCCAGCTCCTGATTTCCGCCGCTGGGTACGTTCGTTTCTGGTTGCGTTTGTAATTCGTTTCATCCTTCATATCATAACGAAATTGTTGACATTCGTCTTGTGCAGTGAGGGATTGCGGATATTTGTTGGCAGTTACAATGTTGGTGTGGATTAGTGCTTAGTGGGTTAGCTTAGCTCTCCATACAAAGTGGCCGAAAAATTTGTATAGCAAGGAATAAAGAACAGGTAGTTAGAGCTAACTATCAGTTATAGTTTTTTAAATTCCATATAAACTGACACCTACAACTTTTATTTTGTTTGATGGATAACAGGATATGATGATAATGAGGGTTAGAATAATTTTACCATGAATTCTTTTTTCGGGATATGTATTAATCTTTCGTGTATACTTTTTATACTTTTATATACACTTGTAACTTTTTGTTCTTTTGTGTAACGCTAACAATATTTCCGATTATGCGACGCTTTACCTCGATTTTATATCCCTTACAGAAAAGGTTTCCGATCTGAATTTAAATTCCCTCTCATTAAAAGTTTCTCTTCAAAAAATATTTATTAGGGTACTCACGATTTTTCCTGCAAAACCTATCAATGTATACTTCTTGCAATTGCAACTCTGTAACGGGTTTTTCAACAGAGACGCTACAAAAGTAAATCGGTAGGGACAGCAAACGACGCCATATTTTTCGCGCTCTTTTGAGATTTCTCTTCAGTAAGGTTTGCCATTTCATCATCTAAAGATATACGAGCCAACAACGAGTCGAAATTATTAAAATTTACTACCGAAATTTGGAGTCAGTGGCCTCAACTTTAAGAGGCCTCAACAATCAGCGATGAGGCTCATTTCTGGCTGAATGGCTTCGTCAATAAGCAAAATATGCGTCATTGGTCAGACAGCAATCCACACGTAATCCATGAGTCATCATTGCATCCCGAAAAAATTACGGTTTGGTGAGGTTTATGGGCCGGCGGCGTCATTGGGCCGTTCTTCTTCCGTGATGATCAAGACCGGCACATTACTGTGAATGCGAATCGCTACCGTTCAATGATAACCGAATATTTTTGGCCCCAATTGGATAATATGGACTTGGAGGACATGTGGTTCCAACAGAACGGCGCCACAAGCCACACAGCGAATGCCACAATCAATTTATTGGAAACCAAGTTTGGTGAACGTGTTATCTCACGAAATGGCCCAGTCGATTGGCCGCCTCGGTCGTGCGATTTGACGCCGTTAGATTATTTCATGTGGGGCTACGTCAAGTCCATGGTCTATGCCAACAAGCCAGCGACGATTGATGAACTTCGTAAGAATATCTAACGTGAAATTGCAGCAGTATCGGCCGATTTATGCTTGAAAACCGTCGAAAATTGGGTTCAGCGTCTGGGCTTCTGCAAGTGTGCCCGTGGTGGCCATGCAAAAGAAATCGAGTTCCATACATAATGGCATCGAACGTACTTTCACAGGAATAAAGAATTTCATTGGTATCTAAAACCGGTTTTGTTTTATATAAAAAAACTTTTGTAGCGCTCTTATTGAAAACCCCTTTATAAGTACATTAGACCAACTCACAAATGTTCTTTGTCCACTCTTCACAATGTACCTTGGTTTGTTTTATGATGATTTAGAAAATATTTCGTGTCTAGCATTAAGATCCCGTGAGCTGGACTTTTTTAGTTTTTCAAAGAAATTTGCAATCGACAATCGGCCTTATTCCCGTTGTCGTCGTCGACGTCGTCATCAAATTTTTGTCAACTTTAGAACGTTATAAATGTATTGCCACATCGACAACAACAAAGTTTTTTTTGTCCAAATGACTTCAAGTCGCCAATAAAAATGATGTCGATATTGTATTGACGTCGATGACGACAACGGGAATAAGGGCGAATGTATACGATATTAGTATCATATGAAAGATATTTTTCAGGGATACTCTGTAAAAAAACAATTTTTAAGTTTTTGGTGCGAAGACTTTTTTGATTTAAATGTCAGATTGGAGTAATTCTAAATAATTGGTCCGGAGCAACTCGGAAAATGTATTCAAAAATTTAAAAAGGATATCTATACAACAATGATCTCCTTGTCCTAAGAAAAGATTTGATACCCATTTTGCTCTGTGTATAAGGTAATGTTCCCACTGTATTGCATTTTTAGTAAAATGCGAACTAATGCGAATTTCAAATAAGCGGAAATACGTTTTTACTTAAATCGACTAAAGATTAAAATATGTCAATCTGACATTTAAATTGGAAAAATCTCAGTATCAAAAATTTTTTACAGCATTTTACAGCATTGTGGCCGTCGGTGGTGCAATGGTTAGTGTGCGCGGCACTTGTACTTGAGATCCTGGGTTCGAACCCGGCTCTGACCACCTTCAAATTTTCTTTCGGCGGCGGTCACCTCGCATAGTGACGGCGACATTATCAAGTATCTAGCCATGAAAAAGCTTCTCAAATTACCGTTCGGAATCGGTGTAAAACTGTAGGTCCCAATCAGTGAGTGAAAACTGGAAAGCGCACAGCTCAGTGATTGTGAGAAGTTCTCCCCAGTCCCTTCATGGGATGTAATGGGAAACCATTTATTTTTTTTTTACAGAAGCAGAACCTTTCATACGATACTAATATTGTATACATTGTCTTCAGTTAAACTAACTAATATTTTTTTTTTTTAAATGGTCCATTTTGGGAATCATCATAAAACAAGGCAAGGTAAATTTTGAGGGGTGGACAAAAGGAACTAGTTTTGTGAGTCGGTCACATCCAACAAAGTATTTCAAATTGTCGGTAAAACAATATTCTATCACGAAAAATCAAGGTCTGAAAATTATGAGTATTATCGTATTTTTAATCAAAAAATCATAGAGAAGTCGTATATAAATTTGGTTTATAGAAAAAATTTGGTTTATTGTAAAACAGAATTTTGTAAAACAGAATTTTAGTCAGACAGAATTTTTTTTTGGGAAAAAAACAGAATTTTTGTAAGACAGAATTTTGGAAAACAGAATTTTGGGGCTATCCCGATAATTTTTTGATTTTTATTATATTCAAAGAATATAATGATTACGTTTTTATAAATTGCTTAATTGCTTAATAATTAGTTTTTGACATTTATAGGTTGCTCTGAAAATAACACTTATTCCCTGAGTTTTATAATTTTGTTCATTTATAAGACGCACTTGAAGTTTTGTATGACAAATAAATTTAAATATTTGCATTTCAATGCCAAACAAATAAGAACGAAGTATTGAATAGTATTTTAAATCCTAATAGTTGTACTCCACAAAACATTTCGACAAGGGCTAGTTAATTCGGCAATATTACCAATAAACGTGGGCATGTTTACGTTGACCAACAACAGGCAAATTTGACTTGCACATTTGTAGATTTACCCAGTGCTAAATGGGCAATGTACAGACTTTATTGTAGGGAAATTAGATTTATTTCAATGTGCACTCTTACAAATCTTTAGCTAATTTTTTCCATATTTACAGAAACAAATGTTGTTGCCTCAATTAAAGAGCATTTATTGAATTCTCAGTTGTGTGTTGCTTACCATAATAACATTTAAATAAATGATAACATTATAATGAAGAAGTACCAGGCTCCCCAAGGCACAAGCCACTCAACACACTATTCTTACTATAAAAGTTCTACATTATTATATTCTCTTGCTCAATAAACACTGTCACTGTCTTTGAGTTTTCAAAGACAGTAAATTCGGCAAATAATTTGATGTAACGCCCGGTATTTAGTTTTTATGAAATTTTCGTTGACATAAGAAGTACGAATAAAAAAAATTACGAAAATTTCATGAATCGAAAATTTCGCTCACTTTTCATTTGCTTGGTACTTAGTTCTTGCGACGAATCAATTACGAGGTTGTTACGCCAAAGTTTTTCGTACGAAAACAATTGTTTGGATCCGGAATTGTGACATTTTGATAATTTTAACAACGAAAAGAAACACCACATGCGCTAAAAATTAAATGGAGTGCGTAGACGAATTGTAAATGAAATATTGGCAAGGTAAGTCAAAGATAGGTGGTAACTCTCCGCAACAAAATTTAGAGATAAATAGCACGAAAGTTTCGCAAGAACTGAATACGGAGCTTAAGCGGGCAATTCGGTGAAATTTCGTTGCCGAACAATTTTTTAAAATTTACTTACACTTTGACGGTTGTGTAGAAGTGTATTGTCTTCATAAATATCTGGACACCTACATTACAGAAACGTTTTTTCTTTTCTTTGACAACTAATATATATTCTGACAGTATTGTCTCCTGCAGGGTTAATCAAACACGTGATTTCATTTCCGAAATACGAAAGTTTCGCAAAGAGCTCAGTACCAAGCAAATGAAAAGTGAGCGAAATTTTCAATTCATTAAATTTTCAATATTTTTTTATAAACGTACTTCATACGGCAACGAAAATTTCATACAAAATTAGTACCGGGCTTCAACAGAAATTCACCATCTACTCTTAGCTACTTATTGGAAATCAAAATTTTCTTCTTGCAACATGATGTTATGTATATACATATGTCCTATACTTCGTTCATACGAGAGCTTATATTGTGATATCATATAGCGATATAGCAATAAGGTACGAGCAAGTAACACGTTCTTGTTTGACATATCATGATATGATATCACAATATAAGCCCTCATATAAACGTAGTATTTGATATCGTACAACCATAGATAAAGGAAGTAACTGGATATGGCACATGTATTGGGAAATTTTTTGTTCAATGGGATATTTTCTAGATCGAGATGAAGGCATTAATTACAATGTTTGATCTCAAAACAGGGATTTCGTTTTTGTTTAGACGGCCGATACTGACAAATTTAACACCAACAATATAAGTAAGCAAAAAAAAAAAAACAAAATACATGTGAATGAAAAAAATTAAATAAGTTGTTCTAATAACACAATCTGGAAAATTTTACGTTTTTTGTATGCTGAATAAATGTCAATGAAAGTTGTGAGAAACTTCAATTACAGAGAAATCAAGTTACAGAACGACATGACAGCACCTAGTGGCAATACTTAACCCATGAAGCGGTAAAGGAAAAGTTTCTAGTTTAAAAAAGTTCAAAAAAGTTTTTAAATTACGTTTAAATGTTGATAAATCAAGACTTTAAATGTAAAAACACCTCTGCCCAGTTAAATAAACCTAAATTTGCAATCTAAAACTTGTTCTTTCGTTGATTTGTATGCAATTTTTAATTCGTCTTCTTGTACCAGATCATGATTAAAATTATATTTGACATCTTAATGTTAGGATTAAGTAAATGCTTTTACAACCAAGATTAGTGCATTCGTAGGTTAACTTAACGGAGTCAACCCAGAGGATTACTCATACAATTTTAATCTGTAAAAACCATAGATTAATACTTATAGTAGATCTACTAGTTCTCCCACCAAATTTATGACATTTGGCCTGGTGTGATATTCACGTTTGATATTGAAAAGAATTGCTTTACTAATACCAGATAGAGGCAATGGTTCAAAACAACGAACAAAATAACAACAACGGCATTTCGTTTTGTGTGTTAAAATTATTGTGTTAAATACAGCACAAATGTATGCTAACAATAACTGTCAATAAAAAAGTTTAAAACACATTTAAATTTCACAGTTTTTCACCAAAATGGCATGAAAAATTAAAGCAAGAAGTTATTGTAATTCCACCTGGTGTATATCACTTTTCGTCAAACATCTCTCTATCACACCGACCGCATCACGAAGAGTGTGGAAGGAAACGTCAGATGAGCCAAATATTCTCTCTAGTCAGAGATTACTCTATGGTAAAAACTGAAGGTTAGTTTTCAACCTCATTTTAAACTGCTGTACAATTTTATGCAACAATGCTAAGTACCAACAAAAATTCAACCAGAATAAAAACGTTCACAAAAAGACGGAAGTCGATGGAACATTTTCCGACGAGTCGCCGCCACCCAAATTCTTTTCAAGCACCGCCGATATATCGTTTTAAAACGTGAGCCGATTTGGCCGACATATTCAATTATTTTAAAAATATCCCAAATTTGTACAAAACTCGCAACACCAATAATTTTCCTGTTGTAGCGACGTCTTCCATAATTTCGTCTCGGCACGCAGTTGCTCTAAATTGGTCTAAGTACAAAGTTCCAACCTAAAATGTCAATTTAGTTTGAAATTGGACGGTGTAAACGGCAAAGATTAGAGAACAGGTGATCTTTTTAATAATTTTCCGGTCCAAGATCAATACTAATTAAAAAATACTTTTTCATAGAAAAGTATATTTTAATATATAATGTAAATGATATAATGTCCAGGGTCGTTCGGTATATCGAAAATTCGTTATATCGAAATATATATTTCTTTTCATAAATATTAGCATAGTAGCAAGTTAAACTCTATTCGTATTATATTAATTCATTTATATAAAAAAAAATGGAAACAATTTACATACATGAGCAAAATTATTTATTTTTAGAAAACAAATCTCCAATATGTGTGTTTTTTTTTTTTAATTGTTGTACTGAAGTCAACAGCTTGTTCTTGCAATCTCCTTAAAATAAATACTTTGGTGTGCTTTTTTATAATTGTGCAAACACTAGACTTTACTAGTCCATGCTTTGTGCAGTTCTCATTTAATGTTATTTTATCATTATAATCATCAATTATTTTTATTTTATCAGCCAGCGAAAGTCGCTTACGTGTCGTCATTTTCACTTACTGATTTAACGTACATATGTATTATTTAACGCAACCAGTGGTCAACAAATCGCACAGTAAATAAACGGGGACTTCCCTTTTTAAAAATTAGGCAAATGAAATGTTTTCTATGTGTAAGTGCACAAAGCAAACAAACAAAAATAACAAAGAATAAAACAAAGCATAGAAAAAGAGAGCATTCGTTATATAGAATACTTAATTTTTCAACCGTTCGTTATTTAGACTTTGATTTAGAAGACGACCAGAAGATGTGCGCAACTTGGCAACCCTGGTAAAAGAGAACCAAAAAGTACTAGGAGTTCACTCAAACGCATTTCTCTCTCGCGTCATATCTTGCTTATTTCATACTTTTTGCATAGTTTATGTAATTTTACTTCAACATGGTAGGAATTTGTATAGTTATATACAATAACACTATCAAAAAGCGGCTCGTGTATTGAAATATTCAATGAAGAGAGTAAGAGAGAGAGTAGAGCAGTACTAGGGTTTCACTCGTTTTGTTTGTTGGCATTTGAGTGAAGACAAATTTTGACTGTCTACTTGTACATCGTTTTTGATTTAGAGTCATCAATGGACTAGAAAAACGCGTTCGTTATACTGGGCATTCGTTATATCGGCGTTCGTTATACTGGACCACCACTGTACTGTTAAATTGATTATTTTGGTGGATGGTTGGCGAATATAGCTAATTCAATGCCCACCCTTCTCCACAAGTATCTAGGTGACCGCTAACCAGGCCGTGATAACCTGTGGTCTAAATGCGACTTTAGTTAACATTTGCAAGTAGAGAAGAAAAAACCGGCGCAATTTTGCAACCCTAGTAGATGGGACCAAAAAAGTCGACGCGATTCACTCAAACGCATTTTTTTCCCGCGTCATAACTTGATTATTTCATACTTTTTACATACTTTATGTAATTTTATTTGAATATGGTTGGAATTTCCATGGTTAGATACAATAACATCATCAGAAAACTGCTCGTGTATTGAAATATTCAACGAAGAGAGTAAGAGAGAGAGATAAGCGAAACGACGCGCTTCACTCGTTTTCTTTGTTGGCATTCCACTCCATGAGTAAATTTTCTTCTCTACACCATAGTTGATTTATGACATTTGGACTAGAATGTAAATAACAACGCGATTAAAGTTATGCCTGAAAGCATATCATGGCTACATAAAAGCTCGCTGATCCATTTTTGACGAATTCGCTTCAATACCATTAATTCGGTTAAGATTTCTCTCGACTAATCGTGAAAGAACGGGTGGAAATTTCTAGATAACCTGGTGCCCAGTAGTAGATCTGATATATATAGCAGATAAGGAGCGAAATAAGTAATTATAAAAATATTGAATGTATACAATTGTGAATGTTAAGTTGGTGTTAATAAAGTGAACTGTTGTGCTTATCTTAATCGAACCTTACTTAATTAACGGGAAATAAAACACCGCTAAAATGGACGACTAGAAAATTCGTAACATTGGTGTCAGAAGTGAAATTACGAATAAAGACAACGATGAAGTTTGAAAAACTCAAAGTTGAACAACTAAAACGAACCACAGACTTGTCATTCACGAGCATGAACATCAGCTATCCTTGGTGTAATATTTTTCAAATTCATCAGTCAGATAAAAAGTTATCGACGAAGCTCATACTCGTGAATGGCAAGTATGTGGTTCGCTTAAAAAGGAGATGAACAAGTTTGACCAACCAACAGTTGTGAATAAGGTAGAGTTACAGAAGCGGCTGATAGAATAATTTAGGCGACGGAACATCGACATTGACAGGTATCAGTACGAGTGCAAAATATAAGTATATGTAGCCGTCCGAGCATCAACTGTTACTATGGATGTTTCTATAAAGGTGGACAAGGCAATTATAAATGAAAATACGAACAAGAAATTCAACCAAAATTCTAGAACTATGGACGAGAAAATAGACGATATTACAAGAATTATGGACGAAAAATAATAGAAAATTCTATAATTATTCAGGAAACATCAAACTCTGCAACCGTGGAACAACAAGAAATTTCGGATGTTATGAACAGTATGGAGATACAAGAAGTTCGCAGAAATTGAATAGAAGGTCGAACAAATCGAACATAAGTTTGAGAAAATCGAAATTGATGTGATCACAGTGTTGACAGTGTCTGTGTTCACATTGTGCTGAAGCGAAGCGGAAAGTGAAAAAAGCAGGTAGCGGAAAAACCCGAGAAAAGGCAGTAGACTGCTAACAGTTACAGAAGAGACGATTGAGGACGAGAAGAAGACCGTGGTGATAGCCGACGGCGTGGGAAATTCTCATCCAGTGATAGATGAAACGATGGACGAGGTGATGAGGAAGCGTAGGAGGGAGGAGTCCTACGATGCTGATGATGTGAAGGTGCGATACGAGGCGAGTGTTGCAAGATGTGAGAAGCTGGAGGCGATGCTTGAAAAAGCGTTGTGTGAAGTCGCCAAACTGAGGAAAATTGTCCGGAAATCTGAGTCCGGCACTAAGAAGAAGACGAGGAAGAAGAGCAGACCTCTGAGGACTACTCCACGTCCGATGAGGGAGATGACATCGGAGAAGAATGCGAGATGGTATCTGTGGAGGCCAACACCAACACCAAGGAGGAGTTTCCATCGCTGCGCGAAGCGATGTCGAGACCAGTGAAGAGGGATTCGGCAGGGCAAGTTGCCACACCTGCCAGAAATAAGGAGGCAGCAGGGCAAGACCTGCTCGGGATACGGTAGGGCAAGACGCCACATCTACCTGGACAACAGCAGCAGCCAAGAGGGTCAAGGCAACGAGTGATGCAGCAGAGCAAGACGCCACATCTGCTCAGGATACGGCAGGGCAAGACGCCACACTTGCCTGGACAACAGTGGTGTCGACAGCAGCAGACAAGAGAGCGAAGACGATGGCGAAGGCAGGTATGCCAATTTCAACAGCAGCGAGAAGTACAGTTGCCGCAAAAGGTGCAGTGGCTGCTGATAGACCGTCAACATCGGCAGCTGCAAAGAAGGCAGCAATTTCAGCGGCATCAACAGCGAGAGCAGGTACAGGAACTGCAGCGACATCAACTGCGAGAGCAGGTACGGCAGCGGCTAACATGAGGGCAGCTGCAACCAGGAAGAGGACAGGAAAGTCGATCCCGGTCATAACGACCTTCGATATCGATGTCAAGCTGATCCTGCGTAGCATCAGGTATACGCTGGGGCATGACAACTTCAGCTTTAGCATTTTGGGTAGAAAGTCTACCAACATTTCAGTGAATTCCCTTCAGGATCACGAAAAATTAAGGGCGTTGTTAGAAGCGATTAGTGTCAAATTTTACACCCACTCCTCGGAGTGTGAAGCCATTCGTGGTTATTATTCGGCGGCTGTCTGACACGTTTGACGTGGAGGATGTAAGGGGGTACTTGGAGGGTCTCGGGCTGAAGCTCGAGATCATGGAGCTGACTAAAATGGGTGGCGATCGTTGGCTGATAAAACTATCGAACGAATCCGATTTGGTCAGTTTACATGAACTGACGAGCATTCTGAACTGCCGTGTCAGATTTGAGCGGTTTAAGATTGGTGGACCGACGCAGTGCTACAGGTGCCAGCGGTTTGGACATGTGGCCAGGAACTGCAACATGCCTTCCAGATGTGTAAAGTGTGCAGGACCGCACGAATCGGAGACGTGTGTTTTACCCAAGAAGGGTGAAATCGTGAAGGAGGTGCCAGTGGAGGATGAGATCACCGGGGAGGTGACGATGCGGAATGGACCGAGGGTCAGTGGACCAGCGAATGCTCGAGCTACAACGATGAGAAGACCAGGATTATCATATGCGAATGCGGCAGGTGGTGCTCCCAGTGTACGTGCGATTTCGGGCCGTGTTGCGGCTCCTATGGCGGCTAATTTTAGAGGTCCTAGGTCTGGGACGGGGACTGATGCGGATGCTGGTGCGTTGAGTACAGATTGTCGCCGGATGATGGGAGGCAGCATTTTCGACTGCATGATGAAGGTCCGGGATTAAGCAGGAGGCTTTGCGGGAATCCGGGATGAAGCTGGAAAGATGCGGGCCATGGCGGCCTTTATGGAATCTCTGTTTCTTTCATGAACGGACGACTGAAGTGTATCTTTATCAACGTGAACTCTATCGTTTCAAGGCAGCGGAGGCACTATCTGGAGCTGTTTTTGGCGGAGCACAGACCAGACGTGCTTATGAAGGCGGAACATGGACTTGGTGACCGGCATGGACTGGATGTCAGGGGTTATGTGACCCACAAATGTAATTCGGGCGGAAGTCGCGGTAAGGGGACGGCGATACTGGTTCGGGACGGGATTCATTGCATCAGGCTTGGAGTGGATACCGGAATTATGCAGAACACTGCTGTCAGGATCAGCAGGCCGGGTGGCACCGCCATCTCATTAGTTTGTTTGTGTTTGCGTCCTAGCGCAGTACTTTCCGACTCTGACCTACTCACAATTAGTGAGCTGGTGAGAGACGGGGATGTGCTGATCGGCGGGGATTTAAATGCTAAACATCCTGACTGGGGTGGATCGGTGGTTAATGCGAATGGACGACGCTTGCAGAATTTCCTGTTGGGGTGCCCGGATTTAGATGTCTTTTCTGCGGGGAAGCCGACCAGGGTTTCTGTTACTGCAGCATCATACATCGATATTTTTATGGCTTCTCCGGGCATACGGGTGTCTCAGGAGCTGAGGGTTATGGATTATGAGTCGGATCACAGGGCTGTGGAGATTCGAGTGGACAGTGGCGGGCTGGTTCGGCGGGAGCGATTCATTCATTGTTTCGGGGGTCTCTTCTCTCTGCTGCTCTTCCAGTGGATCGCAATGTTACCATTGGCGAAATTGACGACTGCGTGGAATCTATGGCCGAGTCTTTTCGACAGGCTGTTGATGGTGCTGTGCCGAAGATGACAATTGGGAATGGTGGGCTGCCTGACATCCCTCCCAGGATAAAGGACCTGATTGGGCAGAAGTGGCTTCGGAGGACTCTTTTCAGAACGGGGGATTTCTCCCGCATTCCTACTCTCAGGGCTGCGATAAGGCAGCTGAGTCGGATCATCGATGGTGCGATTGCTGAATTTGAGGCTGGTTTCTGGACGGATCGGCTCAATGCTATAAGGGTGAACAGCACTACGTTTGCTAAGGTTAAGGCGGCTGGCGGACTGCGTCGAAGGGATCCAGTCCCGGATATGTTGGATGAGAGCGATGTGCCCATTATTGAGGAGGTAGGAAAGGCTAATCTCCTTGCGGCGGGTTTTTCTGCGGTGCTTGGCGTGAATGGTCACCTGAGGACTGGTGACTTTGGTGAACGGATTGCTGCTGAGGCAGCTTATTTGGTGAGCCACATTCCACGTGTTGCTTTTGGATCGGGGATCATGGCTGACGGCGCAGTTGGTGCTGGGTGTGCGAATGACCTGATTATCAGAGCTGCGGATGTTGGTGGCGCTCTTAGGAGGCGTCCACCTAAAAAGTCGTCTGGACTGGACGGCATTCCTGATGCTGCCTTGAAGAGGAGTGATTCCTTCGTTTGGACCTTTCTGGCGGTTCTTTTGAACCATTGCATCAACTTGGGCTACTTCCCTCGGGCCTGGAAGAAGGCGGCGGTGGTGCCTATTCCCAAGCCTGGGACGGATCGGAAGAGGGTCACTGTGTATAGACCAGTTTCACTGCTTTCCCCTTTTGGAAAGCTTCTGGAGCTGTTTGTTCTGGACCATGTTCGAGACCATTTGGCTGAGCGCGGCACCTTGCTGGACAACCAGTTTGGTTTTAGAGGGCGGCAGTCAACATCGAATGCGCTGATGGTGTTTTCTGACTACGTGACTAAACAGGAGACACGCCACGATAGCTGCTAGCCTGGATTTTGCCAAGGCCTTTGATACGGCTTGGCAGGCGGCGATTTTGGTGAAGATGAAGGCGGCTGGATTTGCTGCTGACATACTCAGGATGGTTGAGGGCTTTCTAGCGGACAGGACGTTCCGTGTGAGGGTCGGCGACTCGCTCTCTGAGGAGAAGATGGTGACGGCGGGTGTACCGCAGGGCTCGCTGTTGGGACCTGTATTGTACAACATCCTTCTCAGCGATATGCCCCTTCCTCCGGGGGGGAGGGGATTTGTTGCTGATATATGCGGACGACATCCTTGTTGCAGCTTCTGGCCCTAGGGCCAGCAACGTGAATCGGAGGCTGAACACTTACCTTGAGGCCCTGAGTGGTTTCTTCTCCAAGTGGGCAATTGGGCTTAATGTGGCCAAATCAAGGGGGATCATCTTCAAGGGGAAGCGCAAGAACCTGTACCCGAACGCCAGGGGCTACATCCCCTGGCTCAAGGTGGGAGATGCGGATATCGGGATTTCGAAGAATATCAAGTACCTTGGGGTAATGTTCCATGAACGGTTCACCTTCGTGAGCCATATGGACTACGCTTTGCGGAAGGCTAGATTTGCCTTTTCTGCATACTACAGGCTGTTTGCGAGGGCGAATGGCCTGAGTACGGAGGTGCGTCTGCTGGTGTACAGGCAGGTCATACGACCTGTTTTGGCGTATGCTTTCCCGGCCTGGTTTCCCATCTCGTCGAGTCAGATGGAGAGGCTAAGGCAATGGGAGCGGAAAATACTCAGAACCTGTCTGGGTCTGAGGGTAACTGGGATAGCGGATGGCTCTTTCCGCATGCCCTCCTGTAGGAGGGTATATGATGGTGCTGGTTTTGGGAGGATTGACAGGTTCATGGTGGACTCTGCTCTATCTTTCCTGGGAAAAGCGGTGGGTGTGGACAATGTCCTGGTTAGGGCATGTTTCGACACGACGGATGCGGACAGTCTTCTGTCACGCTGGTTCTTTGGACCAACGGACCTTCTGGCCCTCAGTAATGGGGGCTATCTAGGAACGGACGAGGCTTTGTTGTTTTACCACAGGAGATTCGGTACATTGGGTATCGATGATCCTGTGTATAATACTACCCAGTAGTATTTCTTCTAACCGAGGTGGCGACTGGAAATTTTTCGGAATTTCTGGTCTAATGATTTATGCGATCCGGCTTGCTGGATTTCTTGTTTTTATTTAGTTTTTAAGTTGTTATTTGTTTTTTAAGTTTCTTTTATTTTTAGGTCAAGACGACAAATGAGGCGTTCCCGTTTTGCATGGATTTTTCGGGATAATATTATTTCCTTTACAGCGTATATAATTTATTATTAAGATTGATGTATGTATGTAGTGATTTTTTGATGAGGATGGAAGATTCTGAAGGGCACCCAATGGGTGTGAGGGAATTAGATATAGGTAATATTAAGATGTATTTATTGTGTACCAGTAGTATGTATTTAGAATTTATTACAATAAAAACCCGTTGAGAAAAAAAAAACTCGATTCGAAATGGTTGCGCTAAAGGTCTTGTGGAACAGCAACGGGAAAGCCATAGAGCTGATTTTGGTACTGAAAGGCAGCGCAGCAGAAGTCATTCAGATCATTCACATTAGTGTTAACAAAAATTACGATGAAATACTGTGTGACAATGCAATTTACAACGCCCGCGATCACAAGAAAGATCTACATATACCTCATGGAACTAAGAGACAGAGGTAAAATGAAACGCTACGGGATTTCACGACCGAGATAGAACGCTTGATATTGAAGACACATCCTGGAGAGTCCCACCCATTCTTGAACCAATTTAAGACTGGGTCGTTCGTCAACGATATCCGTGATCCTGACATCAAGTATGTGACTTGTGCAACTCAAAAAGCTACATTCGCCGAAACCATTTCGTTTGCATTGGCACAGGAGATGGCGGGGAATTCGTCTCCAAGCCCCAAATACAGAAAGTTCAAAAAATTTTAATGAGATCGGAAGCAGATGGTTTTAAGGGCCGATGGCGATCATAAAGATGGGACCCAAACAAAGAGGATGTACAGGTAGAGAAGAAAAAACGTGCGCAATTTGGCGACCCTCGTAGAATAGAACCAAAAAGTCGACGTGATTCACTAAAACGCATTTCTCTCTCGCGTCATAACTTTTTTATTTCATACTTTTTATGTACTTTATGTAATTTTATTTAAACATGGTTGGAATTTCTATAGTGAGATACTATAAATAACATCATCAAAAAACTGCTCGAGTATTGAAATATTCAACGAAGTGAGTAAGAGGGAAAGAGCAAAGAAACGAGGCGCTTCACTCGTTGTATTTGTTGGCATTCCATTCCATGAGTAAATTTTCTTCTCTACTTAAAATTCCATACTCTTTGGCCCAAACAAAGACGATCAAGTATTAGTTTGGCACAAACTTTCAACAATGCATTATCCGGCACGAATAAGCCCAGACCAACGTGCTACAATTGCGAAAAGCCTGATTTTACACAAGTCTGGAATACACCGCAACGTCACAAGCGTCACCAAATTAATCTTCGTTAAACTAAAACGAGCTAACACAGAAGGGCATGGACTGGCTCCCACAACAGACGGCCCCACGATCACCATCTGAATAATTCAACAGGAATACAACAACCTCACTGTTTGCGGATTTATCGGTGGTCGGAGGCGTATATATTGCTTTATTTCCCGTTAATAAAACAATATTGTTTTTAAGTCACAATATGTACAACTTTTCACTTTATTAACGCAAACTTAACAGTAACAATTAGTCTTTAGTCAATATGGGCTATTAGTCACAGGTGTATACTTTTACGTGTTTTTAAATGAGATTAACTCTCAGCTATTTATACCCTTTCAACACCTTGGCATAACGTAATTTGGATGTCTCATGATAATTCTCGCAGCGGCGTCATCTATCAGTTAAAGTCTTATTTTAAAGTACATAATCTGTTAAAATATCTTACACTTTTCAAAAGTGTCTTTATATGTATGTAGATTAAGGCCATTTAAGTATCCCTGAGTGAAAGGGAAAGCATATTACTAAAAATAAATAATAAAATTGTTCTAATATACATACATATGTACATGAATAAATAACAGAACTAGTAGAAGTACATTGAATATAGCTGCATATGTATGTAGGTGAATGTATATATGTATGCCTACATACATACATAGTGCACATAATTTCACGTTTTTATTTTTAGTATACATACATATGTATGCAAATTTGCTACTAAAATCACATGTCACTTTGACTGATGCTCATTGTTACAGAACTTATTAAAAAAAATTGTTATTACGTAAATCTCATTATAAGTTGACAAGAATTTAATTAGGAATTCAGTTGTTGGGTATTGTCTTAAGTTAATTATTAGTTCACAATGTGAAATATATTTGCATTCGTAGTCACAATGTCAAATGTGTAAAATATAGCAAACAGCTGGCAAACTGCAAGGGTTGAAACATGTTAGAATGGGAAGGTAAACTCAGTAGACAGCTGATTAAAACTTTTTCTTGTTGTTTAGTTGGCCGCTCCTGTCAGATTCGAAGGTTTTTGTTTTGTACTTTTTGTTGTTTTTTTTGTACTGTATTTGTTGGTATACGTATGTGTCGGCTTTGACATGAGGAGAGCCTACAATTGTTGTTGTTGTTGACATTGTTGCCCACAATTGTTCTTGTATCTACTGCGACTACTTGGTTATTTTACTATGGGTTGAAGGAGTTACAAAATATTACATTTGGTTTGCTTATAAACTTACAAAAGTTATATCTCGTATGTCCGAATTACTTAGGGTTTGGTGGTTAAAATTTACAGAAATAATTAAATGGGCAATTTTCTATTCAAAACTATAAGTATGTTGGAGAACACATCTGTTTTATTTGACAGATTTTCTGCAACAACAATTTTTTCAAAGAAATGTGTCTTACAATACACTTATTCTTGATTTACAATGCACTTTATATAAGTACATATATGGAAAAGTGTTCTCCAACATATTTTTTATGAAGACAGAAGTAATAGAGTAATGCCCCTTATGGCCAGTTTTTCAGAGCGAGTTTAAACCGCGGATTACTAAAACTGAGATTAGATTTAATCTTAGTTTAACTGTCCATTCTGTTTTTCAGTGCACAGTTAAATACATCACAATTTTTTTACTCTGTCATGGCAACCTTGTGCAAATGTCAAATATATCAACAGTTTTTTGTCGATATTTATCTTTTTTTTTTGTTTTGGAAATTACTAGGTAAATTTACCAGGTAAAATGGGTAATTACCAATTTTGGTACTTACCAGTTTGTTTTGTTTTTTATATGTGGCCCAATCAATTCAAGGACTGCATATGCAGATGCTTTTGTTAAACGGAATCTTACATAGAAGTCATTATCGCCAAGCAAATTGAAGTGATTTGTCCGGGTCATTATTGTGCGTTGTTTTCTTGTAACCTCATAACAAAATTCTTTGCACATTTCTGGGTCACTAATGTCTTCTAGATCCGAGGAAAAACTCATTTTCAAAACTCCAAAAAATATCAACAAAATGTTTTAGTGTTTACATACACAAAATTCTTCTTCTTGTTTTTCATTGCTGTGGTCAAAAGCCAATACAATCTAAACTTAGTTTAACTCGCACAAATTGGAGAGTTAAACGTAGTTTTACCTTTGTCTGAAAAAATGAGAATCTGGTTTAAACGTAGTTTAACTCATATCCGAAGATAATCTCCGACTGAAAAACTGGCATTAGAGGTCATCTTTCTCATAAGATGTTTCATTTCACACTCTTTGTGGTGAGGTCGGTGCGATAGAGAGATATATGACGTAAATTTACTTAAACCAGGTGGAGTTACAAGAATTTTTGACTTAAATTTGTCATGTCGTTTTGGTTGAGAACTGTGAAATTTTAACGTATTTTGGACTTTGGATATGTGGATATTTGTGGTGTATTTACATACAAATTTTATAACTTGTAATGCCTCTATCTGCTATTATTAAAGAAATACTTTTCAACATGCACCGTCCACATGCAACCACACCAAACTTCGTAAATTAACTGAGAGAAGTCGCTACTCTAAAAATACGATAACTCTATGACAGAAGACAGAATTAATAGGCGTGTTTTCGTAACAAGCTAGCGATTATCGCTTACTTGCTAGTAACTAAAATGCCAAACTAGCGAAAATTTATTCTAATATATATAACCGTATTTCTCTAACGCATGGTTTGTAGTTAGTCTTGCATATGTACATACAGTCACGGACAAAAAAAAAGGGTCACCCCACTTTATTTTAAATAAATTTCAAAAAGTGTTGTTTATAATGGCATATCTTTGACAATTCATTTCGTTTTATTGATTAACTTATACATTTTTCTTATTTACAGAAACAAATCGATATTCTTTACTTGATTCAATAAAAAAACATAAAAAGTTGTTAGGTCCATTGATTTCAAGAGGACCAAAAAAGTAGGGTCAGTATTAAAAAAATTATAAAAAAATCAAAAATAACTGAAATTAATTACATAAGTCGAGTTTATTAAAGCTAATATTTTGTGGTATAGTCTGCACCTCCGTGGCATTGACTTCACCAAATCCTGACACGTTTTCTTTGGGATAGAATACCATGCGCTTTTAATGTTTGTCCATAATTCAGCCTTATTACTCGATTTTTGTGCTCCAACTTTTTCCTTTACTATTTTTCACAAATTTTCTATTGGATTTAGATCCGGAGATTGTGCTGGCCATGTCATTACATTAACGCCGTTATCCTGAAACCATTTCTTTACAAGACCCGAAGTGTGTTTTGGATCATTGTCCTGTTGATATACCCATTTGACGGGCATTTCCCATTCGGCGTAAGGTAGCATCACTTCATGTAGTATGTGGCAGTACAGATGTTTATCCATGGTTTTTTTTAACCCAATATATCGGCCCCACTCCATACCAAGAAAAACATCCCCAAACCATTATATTACCTCCTCCGTGCTTGAATGCTTTTGTGGTATAGCGGGAACATAATTCTTTATTTTTTGGGCGTCTTACCCATATTTTTCCATCACTGCCAATTAAATTTACTTTAGATTCGTCCGACCATAACACATTTCGCCATTTTTTTCCAAGTATCGGACCATCCCAATTTATGTGCGATTTGGCAAATACGACGCGATTTCGCCGATGCCGTTTGGTCAATAATGGGACTTTCCTGGACGATCTTCCAAACAGATTTCTTTCCACTAACCGGCGTCTAACAGTCCTAGTGGAAATACCGACTCCCAGCTCGGATGTAATCGCTTCTGCAGATTTAAATGGGTCCCGTGTTGACAATAACTTGATGTAGTCATCTCTTTAGCTGAAGTTTTTCTGGGTCTACCTCTTAACATATTATTATTTTCGTTAAAAACAAAATTCTGCGATCTGCCAATAGTTTCAGCAATTTGACGTTGGCTGTGGCCTTTAAGTTTTAAATTTTCAGTAATGGAACGCTTAGCGTCGGTACAATGTTTTGCTCGGCCCATATTTTTTGTATAAAAATATATAATTTTTAAAAAATATTTCCAGATTATGCAATTCACACTAACTGATCACGTTTCACGATTAAAAGTTGTTATTCTAGTAAATTACAATATGTTGTTATTGTAATTTACCGTTCACACTATTTTTTTGTCCAGCGTTACATGTGACATTTATCATTACTGGCCATGTATCATATTCTTATCAACAACAAATCGTTGCCAGATTATTGTATTTAGAGACACTTATCATTCATTTAGTAAACAGCTGTTTGTTTGTAAACAAATGTTTGTTTGTCAAGTAATTTTCTGGACTTTTACATCACATGCAGAACCTCCGCATCTCCATCACACCACACGCTGCGCTTCTTTCCCTTGGAAATCTTAAAAGGGGAAAAATGCGTTTCGATTTTAAATATTTCTCATTTTTTTGCAAAAAACAATTAAAATAACTCAACTTTGCTGACTTTGAATCCATTCTCATTTGACGATAGCATACAATTTGACAACAGCTGATTCAAGATGAATCAAATACATGGTGATAGCAGGTGGTGTTGTTGCAATAACATCCACTTCAGCGGTGTCAAGCATCAGTACATAAAATCAACAAAGCAAACAACAAACACAAGAAAGTTTCACTTCCACTGTGTTCCGGCTATCACCTCTATGTATAGATACATCTTGAGCTGATTGAATGTCGACGGTGTTGCCATATTGAAATACCTAAATGCAGTATAAATGCACTGTGATTTCATGCATTTACGCCAAACTTAATACACATTGGGACGGGGATAATTCACAAGTTAATTTGAATTAAGACTGCTAATGCAAATTAACGCTGTCGTCTGTCTACGCTATAACGTAATAAATTTGACTTACATTGGTAAAATTACTTGTGCATAACTAATGACCCTATTTTTTTGTCCGTGACTGTATATGTATTTTCTTCTCCTTGCCTTTGAAATCACAATAACGATATTCAACACAGTTTTTCTTTTTTATACTAGCAACTTCGTGCCTGTTTAACCCGCAAGTATATATATTCGTTTTGCTGCAACGCATGGTTTGTACTTATTCTTGCCCTTATTGTTTGAGGTGACAATAACTATATCCAACACCGTTTTTCTGAATTTCTTCAGACTGGCAACATTAGACCCTCTTAGAACTGAAATGGAAGCGGTAATTTTAACTGTCCCTTAATATCGCTTAGCTAATTGATAATCTAAGCAAGTGGTGTAACCAAAACACGCCTAATGTGAGTCTTAAGCTAAGGTCAGACTTGCAAATGTTTTACGCAAAATTTCTGACAAATTGTTTTGCCTACAAATATTTGTTAAAATGAGTGTCGGCGTATGTAAGCAAACAATTTTGGCAAATGTGAATATTAGTCGTGCTTCCTTCTACCCCTTCAACTTTTCAAAAGTGAATGAAATTACGAAATGCGTAAATGTTCGCGAACTACACCATACTCATAGGAACAAATACTTATGATTTCCCACTGTGCACAAAAGCGGATGCGGATCCATTTCGAGCTCGTAACGAGTCCGTAAAATCATAAAAAGCCAAATGTGAGCTATGGATCAGTGAAATTGCGATTTGCGGATCCGTCTCGAACGCGTTACAAGCCATTAAAAAGCGAAATGGAAGTGGGAAAGCAAATTTTTAATTGCAAACATCTCGTGAGGATACCAAACTGGAGGTACCCGACCTACAGTCATTATTATATATTAATATACTATAATGTAAGTGGAAAACTTCAAAGGATTAGAGGTAGAAAGTATAGTTCATTACCTATTTTAATTTTAAATAACTTACATGCATTATTAGCCACATGCTGTTGCAGCCCTTCAAACCGTGAAAAAGTGCAAAGTTACGTGCTACCATGGGGTGGCCACATAAAGCATAGTCATACAGCATAATTATGTACACTTTACCATTATATATGTAACGGTTATTGGGGAGTTCCAATAAAAAAAATTATTTTTGGTTTGAGGGAATAAATGCGAGCCATTCTTTAATTTACCAACTTTGAGCTCATGTACGTGATATTTTGAATTCATATTAATACTATTTAAACTTGCTTCCACCATTCTCTTATAAATTTGATTACAAAAAAGCTTTTTTGTTTCAATTTCATTTATTTCCAAAAAAACGAATCCGAAACGGATTTGAATATGAAGTGCGTTACGAGTTCGAGAAGGATACGAAAAAGTACAAAAAACGATTCGTGGTTTTGAGAGGAATTTCATACGAAAACGAATTCGTTATGAGTTCGTAACGGATGTCCGTTTAGGACAAAATGCCCGCAGAAACAGATCCGTCTCGAATTCGTAAAAGATTCATATGGCACATTGGGTTGTTCGAGAACCACACACATGAACAATTACGTCGAGCACGAACAAATCACACGATCGTATCCCATGTATATGGTTAACTTTAGCGGGAAATTAAAAAACAAGTTTATTATAATTTAAGCACGCCTCAAACTAATGCACCTGACGTGCCGCATTCGTGTCGCACCTAAAGCCGTGTACTAAGATCGTTCACTCGAAATAGTTTTTACCAATAATATTTTTTCGTAGATTCACTGACCAGCAAAAAATCAAGGTTGACTACCATATTTTCTGCGTTCTTAACATTTTTTAACACAATAAACCATTTTTTTGACAAATTTCGCAACCATTTTTTTGTATGAATTTTTTATAAAAATTCGCATGAAATACTGATCTTAATACAGGCCGTGAAGCCGAGTACTAAGATCGGTCGCGTGAATAATATTGAGCAACATCAATTTTTTTCGCTGCGAAATGGGTAGATATGGCAAAAGGGTAAATAGCCAAATGATATATACCCGGCAAAATGGGTAAATACCCGGGAATTTACCCAAAATATGGGTATAAACTATATTGTAGAATAAATTGTATGAAAAAAAGAGAATACTTACAGATCAGTTGGAAAATAATAATTTACAACAATAACTGTTTTAAAAAGACACACTTATTATTGCAACATTACATTATATTTCACAATCGAAGTCACTTTCGCTGTCGCTGTCGTTATTAGTTGCATTACTTTTAGGGATGTAACCTTTTGCTTATTGCAGAGATTCCAGTTATGTGCTATAAAATATACTTTTCCGGCATTATTTGCCGTTAGTCTGTTTCGTTTTTTTGAGTGGATGTAACTATGAGTGCTGAATAAGTGTTAATTGGCAGCTGAAGTGCATGGAACAGTCAATATGCGAACCACTATCCTGCTCAATTCTGTAGATGCACAAATACTTTTCCACCATGTTGCTGGAGATATTTCTTCTATGCAGGTCCATACAAAATTTGTTATCCACAAATGTTCTCTAGCTTTATAGTTTGCTACGTCCACCATTACATTAATTTTCAAATTCCTTCCCATATCATAAATAAATTGCATCGCGATAAGATAATCTGATGAACTTAAATCGTGACCTTGGCTATTGGGGTCAAGGAAACTGGCAGTCAAATGAATTGGTTTTATTGACATATCCATCCATTCATCAAAAGTACATAATAATGTTTGTTTTTGATTTTCATTAATCTCACTTATTGATATTAATGCATCTTGGAGTTTTTTTAATGTGTTTAAAAGCAAAATATACGCGATGGAAGGAATATTGGTGTAATTCGAGAATAGTCATCCATTGCGCCATCAGCCCAAACAATTTTAAATTGAAGTCTAGCATTCTCCAAAACTCTTCACTGAGTAATGATGTTTTTACTGTAGCATTAAGGTTTACGTTTTCGAGAACAGCCAAAGCTTGAAGCGGAGTTTTACTGTTTATCAAGCTATTTAAAGATGTTACGTAGCTGCTAGGGTTCCCATTTAATCGGGTTTTCTGATAATTCGGTTAATCGTTAATCGTAAATTTCAATCTGACAATTAACCGAACAAACGCAATCAAATTATTCGATTAATCGATTATTCGAATAAAATAAAACAAAAAAAAAGAAAGCAGCGTTCAAACATTGTATTAGGCACATTTATTACAACAAAACAAAACGTAACAAGAACAACTTTATTATAAAGTATAAAATATATGTAGGTACAATTCACAAATCGTAGTTGCAGCAACATGAAAATTAATGACATTTGGTACCAAGCCAAAATTACCAGGGTCGCTCTGAAACTATATCACACTTATAACATCCTATTGGATTGATTAATTTTTACAAAAATTTTGCAAAACGTAATTTTTCTGATTATTATCCTTATTGTATATAGTTTGAGCAGAATCGGACCAGGTATTTTGATACCCCCACACAAAGTGGGTCTTGAAATTTCATCAGACTATTACGCCCAATTTAATGAACCGATTTTGAGACATTTTTTTTTATGTACGTCTATGAGCCTATGTACGTCAGTGAGTGAAAACTGGAAAGCGCACAGCTCAGTGATTGTGAGAAGTTCTCCCCGGTGCCTTCATGGGATGTAATGGGAAACCATTTATTTATGAGCCAAAGCACTGTGCGACGCTTTCTCTCAACAAACTATCAAATCTGTTCGAAACGTTTGTAAAGTTATGAAATTTTTTCGCAAATCGTGGTCATATGAGTTGCCACATTGTAGGAGTGTTTCAAGACGGACTGCTTGCCATAAACACGTACTTTTATTTTATTAATCGATTAATCGCTATGATTTGTTCGAGTTAATCGTTAATCGAAAAACTTAATTATTAAAATGTTCGGTTAATAATTCAATAATGATTAATTGAATGGTTACCCTAGTAGCTGCCCCATCGCGTCTTAACAAGAAGCTTTAATTGCTCTCGATGCTTTCTCTTTGCAAAATTTAGAATATACCGACGACAAAATTTGACTGTATTTTATTGTTTTAACTATCTTTATAACTAGTAAAAAGGCGTCCTTTAAGGAAGAACATTTCAGGAAGTCATCACTTATTAAATTGAGGCAATGTGCTACGCAATTTAGGGCGAGTTTCATACTCGTCGTTTAAAAGCTCACATACAATTTTCATATGAAATTACATTTAAATGACAAGCATCGGGCATTTAAAGTACATTTAAATGGAGAATTTTCAACTGTGAAACTAGCCATTAGAGGTACAATGTGGGGATAAGCTTTCTTAACTTCCTTAAATGCAACCTGCATATTTCTTGCATTGTCGTCAATCAAGACAATGAACTTTTCTTCGCCGTATGCCTTCATTACATTGATAGCTTCTTTAGCGAGATAAGCACGAGTATGACTGTTGCTTTCCGTTGTCAAACTACGAACGAAAACATATTGTGGGTTAGAAATTAGAAAATTGATAACACCTTCACTGCGAATTTTTGGGTAAAGTTCGGGTAAAAGAGAGTAAAAGCTAAATTCTCTCTCAAATGCTCAATATTACCCAAAATTAAAGAAACGCAAAAAACTACTTTTCTAGCCCGAAAACAAATGTCACAACACAAAACATATGCTTGACAAGAAATCTTGCATATCGTGTTAATTTTCACTGTTCATTTGCACACTTCCCATCTTCTTTAAATAAGCACTCTCAAAGCAATCACTTTTCAAGTTAATAAAATTGTAAATTCAATAATTTTTTTTCACTTGTGTTATTTTTTTCACAAATAATACATATGTTTTTATGTCGACGTTTCGAACAGCTGATTGTTTGACACTTTGCCCAAACTTACCCGAAGAAAAAGTTTGGGTAAGTTCGGTAAAAAGAGAAACGCATTTTGACGTTAAGAGAAACAAAAACTCGCTCTCATTTGCCAAATTTGTAAGTAAAGAAACGCGTTTGGGTAAGTTTGGGTTCCCGCGGTAAAGTAAAGAAACAAACCTAATGTCGTTTGACATTCATTGTAAAGTTTGTTTAAATATTTGTCGGAAATTGCTTTTCTCTTTGGCGGTTTATATGAAGGTTGTAATTCTTCAAAAAACTGTACCCTGTGAGGATGTTCCACAATCGCAAATGGAGCACCAGATACAATAATAGCCTTGGACAGCTTTTATGAAGGTTCTCTTTGTACTCACCAGATATTATTTGGCATGAATTTGATGCTTGGAGAAAGTTTGATGAGCTTAAGTCATCACTGGATTGAGTCCAACTTTCCTTTGAAACTGTTGTCACTTCCTCTGAATTGGGTTAACCAATTTCTCGTTTCACCATAATGCGACACTTAAGGCAATTCATGAAATTCTTTCTCATTTTATTAACGTTTGCCCATTTGTAATCCGTGTCACAATACATATTTGTAAACCACTGATTTCGTATTTCACTTATCGCAAAATGTTTCCATATTTTTTCGTTCTTAGATCTTCCCATTTCTGAAGCAAAAACCGTTAGTTTATTATTGAATTTTATAAATATTAGCTTCAATTAATAAACATACCTTCCGCATAATTTCAATTCAATTTATTAATTTTCAAATCAGTGTTATCTGCTTTTAGATAAACAACACGCGCATTCTTGAAAACTTGGAAAAAATTAATCATTTCAAATGATATTTTAGTCGATTGGCAATCAACGACTACTAGATACTGCATTTGAAATGCAGCATTTCAAATGCTTTTTATAAATACCCAAATAAAAACCCAAAAAAGGAATTTACCCGGTAAATACCCATTTAGCGGGTAAATACGCGGTAGAATGCCATCTGTAAAAAAGGGGGCATACCAGTGACGACAGGTTAACTTTTTATTGTTTTGTTTATTTTAAACAAAAAATGTTGGTTTTCAGAAATTGAGCGACAGTTGACTACATTGATAAGTTATGTTGCATTTTTTTTAGCAACATTTTTATATTTTCGATACATGTTGCAGATATTTCGTGTGGAAAACGTAGTACTACACGTGTGTACATGTTTCGCCGATATTTGGCAGGAGTTTTGTAAAATTTTACGTGGAATTTTGATCTTAGTATGGGTATTAAATCGCAATGTATTTGGTTATTGTTACAGCAACAAAATACAATCCGATTTGATTGCGAGATAACAAGATACTGCATATTAAATAAATTTTTTTTTCAATATGGAAAATATGGGCTAAACATTTGAAAAAATTAAAATTTTAAGTTAATTTAATTCATCTACAATAAATTGTATATATTGCCCTTACTCATTGGGAACATCTGTAAACATACAATTCAAGTTTCCGTAGAGTTTGTCAACATACCATTGCCTAAGTTTATTAGTGATATTGCCAATGAAATTAGCTAACACTAGGGATGCTAAACGGGATTGATTTTAAAAAATCCCGGGTTTCGGGATTTTCGAAATCCCGATCCCGAAATCCCGGGATTTTCGGGATTTTTCGGGATCTCGGGATTTTCCGGGATTTCGGGATTCTATTTTGAAATTTTTTTTGGGAACGGTCTATTTTACGGCTTCCACTCCAAAAATCAACCACAAGCGGGGTAGAATACGTTATTCTAAGCAAAAAAAGTAAAATAACAAAATCGGGGCAAGTGCATAGTTTCGGAGATATGGGCCCCGAAATTTCGAATATGTGAGAGGGCTATGGCGTTAACGTACCGTGTAAATCCATCGATATCAGCTTTTTACATAAAACATTTCAAAATAAACTAATAAAATTATGTAGCACTTTTTGATAAGTCGCTTAGTTATCGGATGTTGACATTTAGAAAAATTATCGATTTTTTTTACTTTTCTCAAACAAAAACAAAAATTATTTTTTTTCCAATTTTTTTTTTTTTTAACAAAAATTATTTTCAAAATTTTTTGAAATTTTTGTTTGAGAAACCTAAACATCCGATAACTCGATAACTAAGCGACTTATCGAAAAATGCTACATTATTTTTTGAGTTTGTTTCGACTTGTTTTATAGAAAGTATCCGAAATGTCGGGGACCATAACACCGAAACTATGCATTTGGCCCGATTTTGTTATTTTACTTTCTTAACATGTTCTACCCGACGCAATAAATTTAGTAATTTTTGGAGAGTAAGCCGTATAATAGACTCTTCCAAAAAAATAACACCATACTGAAGTTTTGTCGAACTTTGTTTTTAGTTTTATGTTTTTCAAAATTAATAATAATCCCGAAAAATCCCGGGATTTACTTCTTACAATCCCGGGATTCGGGATTCATCAATCCCGAAAAATCCCGGGATTTCGGGATTCGGGATTTCCCGTTTGGCATCCCTAGCTAACACTAAGCGAGTTTTTTTTTATTTACTGCTAAACAAATTTTTCGATGACTTTGTATGGGGAGCCGCTTTAAATCGCTTAATATTGCTTAGCTTTCCATACAAAGTGGTCGAAAAATTGGATTAGCAGGAAATAAAAATCCAGGCCTACTATATTGCATGAAACTCAGTAAAAATACACAAGATTTTTTCAGTCGGCATCTGATAGTTATCCCCAACATTCTTGGATCGTAGCTGTTCCATTTTTTTGCTGAAGTTGCATTATTCATCCTGATAAATGATGAAATTAATGAGTTTTTTAATAAAATTTAGAATTCCTAGGTATGCTTTACAGATATGTACTATGTAGAGAGGCGTGCGATTGCTATTGACCTTCTATATTTTGTAGTTATGTAGTGTTTTATTTGTGCAACTCAAAAATATTCGCTCGATATTTCGAATTTTTTTAAAATTTTTTATAGAAACGCTCTTTGTTGTTGTTGTTCATTGTCCACTTTTTTTGCTTAATTATTTAATCATTTAGATTTCTGCCACAATTTAGGCGATGTACCGCCGAAACCCAAATACGTACATAGTTGTACAAACGTATACTTATGTATGTAGATATATACACACAGCATCACATATTATATTCGCTATCCTTCGGACTATTCAAATTTTTGACATTGCATGCGTTATTTTTATTTATATCTAAAATAAGTATGAGGTTCTGTAATTATTTTCAGTTTTCTTGTTATAGTCTTTTTATTTAAGATTTACCGAACAGTGGCGTAGTACATTTAATTGTTGCCAACAAATAGTTCCCATTTATCATTTTGCTTGACACTGACTTTTCGCGTCTAGTCTGATTCACAATTCAATCGAATCACTATAATCTGTCAATACGAGATTTACATTACAATGTAAATAACAAAAAAATATTTACCGTGCCAAAATATATGTACTCGTATGTATACGATTTATCTATTGTTGATCATTTGTTTGGGCTAAAAAATAAAAAGTTCATTAATTTTGCCGAAAAACAAGTGCACACCGATAAATTTAAAATGAGCTCGGTTAGTTCTGCACTGAACACATTCATTGTTTACAATTTTATTTAAATATAGCATCACTGTTAAAAAAGAAAAATAGCGGCATTCATGCAAACGTGAAAGCCGAGAACTTTTTCTCAGCGCAAGTTTCCCTCGCACCGTTGCATGAGGCACCAGGTAAAGTTGCTCAGCGTAGTTGTGCTCAAAACCATATCAGCTGACCACGATGGATACATGAGGTGGTAGCAGTAGCAATTGCATGTATTATGTATGTGTACTTTTTCTACTGTTCTAGTGCTATCACCTTATTTATCCATCCTAGTCAGATGACACCGAAATGTCAAAAGTTTACACGTTTCTCCATCCCACGTTTTCGCAGCAAATTTGCCTCGAAAACTTTCCACTTTTGAGCAAGTCGCTGTGTATGGGAAATTTGTTTGTTTTGACGTTTGCTGTGCAAGTTTACGATGTTTTCGAGTTTACGAGGTTCTTTCGAGCTTTCATGAAGACCACTAATGTTTACTTTTGGTTTGTAAACAACGGTTTGTCAGTGCAAACAAGGGACAGTCCATCCGATAATTTCAATTCGCCTGATTTGGAATCGAGCTCACTCATGGAACCGAAAATACTATTTTATACCTATAGAACGTTCAAGTTTATTGTGTGGAATATAAATTAAGCATATAATTGTGCATCTGACGAAACACTATGAATATCCAAGAAAAATAACACAAATTATATAAAAATTATAACAATATTTTTATAGCAAATTGACCATGATTTAAAATTAAGTAATTTGTGGCCGTCGGTGGTGCAATGGTAGTGTGCGCGGCTCTTGTACATGAGATCCTGGGTTCGAACCCGGCTCTGACCACCTTAAAATTTCTTTCGGCGGCGGTCACCTCGCATAGTGACGGCGACACTATCGAGTATCTAGCCATGAAAAAGCTTCTCAAATTACCGTTCGGAATCGGTGTAAAACTGTAGGTCCCAATCAGTGAGTGAAAACTGGAAAGCGCACAGCTCAGTGATTGTGAGAAGTTCTCCCCAGTCCCTTCATGGGATGTAATGGGAAACCATTTATTTTTTTTTAAATTTGTTCGAATGACTTCGATTCCAAATTAATAATGCGGCGAAATGAAATTTCAAAGACAAACAGCTGTTCTAAACTCTTTATACATTATTACTCTGTGGCACAAACCAGGCACATTCAATCTGCGAATTTCAAATTCGAGGGTAACAAATTAAATGAAGAAACATAATAAACAGTCAAGCAAAATAAAAGATAAAATTATTAAAAGGATATTTACAGTAAATAAACATTCGGATTAGAGTACAGTATTGCATTCGCTGTTCGATGAAAATGGTGAGGTGAGACCGATACCAAGTCAAAAATGTGGCGAATTCAATTTGAAATATATACATAGTTTGAAAAGACGAACAGTTGTTGCAATCTCTTTATATCTGACTCTGTGGTACAAACACATTTGGGCATTTTTTCACTAAATGAAAAATATTGACCAACATGAATTGCTTCAACACGGGCCAGCAACATATCAGTGATGACGTCTTTAATTGTCTCTGTTTTTAAGTTTTATTTTACACTAAAAATCTCTATTTTTACAGAAATTGAGTTACAGTTGGCAACATTGATGATCATTACCTCCTACAATTTAAGTAGCGTTTCATTTTTCTCAGCACCATTAAAATATTGCTCGATACATGTGCTGTACTACACGTGCGGCCGTAATGTTTCGTCGATATTTCGCAGTCAATTCTTTGTATGGAGTTTTGTAAAATTTCTTATTTTTACTTATACAAAATTAAAATTTTTTTTTTTGCGAAAGGAAAACATGCGGAGAAACCAAACAAAAACTATTCTTGTTAAGCGGCTATTAGACGATCAAGGGAGGCTTGCCATCAAGTTAGTGTAATAGGCAAATGCCTGATTGACAGCACGGCTTGACAATATCAACAATTTTTGATATTTTGGGTTGGCACAATACAAAATTTCATTTGCAGTTAACATTCTAAGTGTAAAGATTGCGTGGTTAGAACGCGGATTGTTGTAAGAGTTCACACAATTGTATGAAAGTTTCCCAGAACTGTGGAACATTAAAAGTGAGATGTATCATAATAAGATAAAAAAGCTTGCGAACAGCTTTTAGATAAACTAAAGACAATTAAATATATAAGAATATATGTAAATATAATATATGTAATATACGTCACCTGAAATGCCCAAAGACGTTACCCTCAAAAAATAAAAACTGTTTTTTTGATTGAATATAATACTCCGCGCTAAAATATATACATATGTATGTGCAAAATAATAGACTTCTAAGTTCCTAAGGTAAACAGTGGAATGAACGCGTTTAAAACTGAAATACTTTGGATTTTATAAGGTTTTTTGCTTCTCCTATAAAATTTTGAAAATGAGGGTTACGTCTTTGGGCATTTTAGGTGACGATATATAAAAATATAACATACATACATATATAAAAATATAATATGTAAATACTTATACCCGCGCGACATTATAAATGTAACCTTCACTGTTCAATTTTTTTTCATATGATAGTTTAATAGCAAGCCACTTTTTCTCATCAAGCCGAGCTGGCAAGCCGCGCTTGATCGTATAATAGCCGCTTTAAGTCAATGCTACACTATCAGATAAAATGAATTGAATTGAGGAGAGAAAATCTGCATTTAACTTCAGAGAAACCGCATTCTCATTCAATTAGAATTACACTATCAGTATTGGAGAGTGCAAAACATATTTCTGCAAAGTGATAAACAAAATGCAACAGTTGTAAAATAAATGAGCAAAGATCAAGCATTTAAAAAATTCGCCAAATTAAACTCGATTTTTCCGGTTTTTTTGTTTCTGTCACTCATAATTCTTCTGATGAATATACATATGTACATATGTATGTATATATAACAGCTCTGTGAGTACTTTTCCTGCAAATCTTTCTCTTCATGTTTACACTATTCCATGTCAAAAAAAAATGTATTAAGTGTGGAAATACTTGCTTACACGATCTACTTGTAAATCAATTTGTGCAGGTATTGGAAATATTAGCTAGTCGGATATAATTGGGGCGATACAAAGGAAATGCATGGAATTTCTTAATTGAGTGAAGATAAACACACAAGAAATCATTTGCAGAAACTTCTTTCCATCTCCAGACAACCATCGGTTCCCATTAGATATGGTTTTTGTTGTTGCCTAGAAGGCAACACAATTTTTACAAGCAATAACAATTGCACGCAGTTCGTCGTAATTCACGATATTCAAATTCATCAGGGATGATTTTTATTTATTCGGCCTTTTTATTGGTACTGGTAGTCAATACCAATACCGTCCGTATTACAGTAGCGACACAGTTCTCGAATTCCTACAATCCAATTTGGCTGACCATGCGGAGTTGTCCCATCACTCGTCTAGCGATCAATCGTCATAAAGGTAATAAATGGGTGGATTAACAGAAGTCACCAAAATAACAGAAGTACAACCCGCTTAACAAAACGATCTACTTCAACGTTCCCTGCAACATCACCATGCCCGGTAACCCAGCAGATTCTCAGCTTGCCGGATACTACACTGTTCAGAATTCGCTTGCAATCCATAACCAATTTGGATTTGCATATTTTAGACTTGATCGCACTGAGGGTCGACTTACTGTCAACGCAGATAATGAATTCACCCGCTGGGTACAATCACGAGTTCACATAATCATAATCGCCAGTAGTTTAGCTTGAAAGACACTGCAGTTCCCACCCCACACCAGCGATGGTCTCCTCACTGAATATCCCTACTCGCGTACCTGCCTGCATTTTAAGTCCAGCCGTAAAGAGTAGATAACCAGAGAGTGAGATATATTAGTAGGTATAACAACAACCCAATCACTTCTTCTAGCATTATTATCTCTGCGCACAGTCCAAAATCTACCATCGAATCATACACTCAGTCACCTGACTCAAACAATCGGCTTGGTGATTATCAATCAACTCATGGATAATGTTGGCATGCCCCTTGAAGGCATGTTTACAGAAACCCAATTCTCTCAAACTAATGGCGCTTCTAGCATCTAGTCTCGCGTAAACATCAAAGGTAGTAAGATTCAGAATAGTGTCCAACGCCGCCTGCGGAGTATTCTTCCTCGCACCACTGGTGCACATCGAGCGTTCCACCAGACCAAGCAGCCATAAGTAAGAATTGGACGCACAATAGCCAAATACAATCAATAAACGGTCCCCGGACACAGTCCCCAACTTTAACGACGGAATTCCGACAGGCGTAGAACGTTAAATCCCTTCTTCAGTCGCTCCTCAGAATTCCAGTTCAGCTTCTGATCCAGAACTATACCAAGATTTTCTGCCTCAGAAGATATAAATAACACAACACACTCCAACCTTGGACTCTTGATTTCTCCGATCTTTCGCCTACGAGTGGAGAGGGTTAGATCTGTTTTCGCTAGATTAACACACAAGCCACAGTGTCTAGCCCAATTCGACAGCTCACCCAGGGCGTTCTGCATGAGGACAAAGATTTCCCTCCAACAAGAATGTCAACATCATCCGCGTAGGCGAAAATGCTACGCCCTCTTAGTTCGAAGCCCTTAAGTATGCCATCTACCACTAGAAGGATAACAATCCACCCTGCGGTGTGGTCCTTGTAGCCAGCTTCCGAACAGAGCTTTCACCCAGAGTCGAGTTAACAGTGCGATCCATTCGACAAGAATCAGTGGCACTCCAGCGGACTCCAGAGATTCCCTTATGGAGCCAGATGACACATTGTTAAAAGCACCTCCTATATCCAAGAAAGCAGCCAAAGTGATATCTCCAAAACCCAAGATGCTTTCAAGATAGCCCACAACATCGTGCAGAGCACTCTCCACAGATTTACCTTGAGGTAGGAATGCTGCCTGCCACTCAAGTAGCACCGGTCAATTCTATTCCTAATATACAAATCAATCATTCTCTCCAAAAACTAGAAAATAGAAATAGAAACAAATAGAAAAAACTTTCAATAGAAATAGGCTGATTGGTCTGTAGTCCTTAGGAGGGACATGGAAAGTCTTACCCGACTTGGAAATAAATACAGTAACTACCTCCTTCCACTTATCTGTTACCAAGGAGAGTCTAAGACACGCCCTATAGAAACTCAGAAAATGTGGAGTGACAAAGGCGTCAAATTTTTGTAACATAACCGGCAAAATACCACCGGGTCCTGAACACTTAAGGCCAATGAAACTATGAATAACCCAAAGCAGTCTTGATTCGTCAACTACATATGAGGACCCCCAGGTGTGAGATATCCGAAACAGGAGTAACCGGGATATACCCTTTCGGAAAACATATATTCTCACAGTTTGGAAAGTGAGCCTCCATAAGAAGCTCATGTGTCTCAGCCCCGGAGTGAGTAATTGACCCATCCGATTTCCTAATATCACCAACAAGTTGACGAAGTCGTGTAACGTCATTAAAGTCGATTATGGACTAACAGAATCTGATCCAGGCTTCCCGTTTAACCTTTTTAATGTTCCATTTAAACTGATTAAAACTGTTTTTGTACACAGTCCAGTCAGATTCCTTTTCGATTTCTTAGCCTTGTTAAAAATCTCCTGGTGGGTTTCCGCAGAGAGTTTTCAACAAGCGTCCACCACATCTTACCCTGGAAGGTGACTTTGTAGACTTTTCATTAACATCGTCCTTTATAGTTTCACCGTCAGCTCTTCTGGGGTTCCTAAAGGGTCCATGTGACCCCGCCATGAAGTTGTATATAGTAAAGAGAATTGTACTGTGATCAGAAAATGAGTACTCTTCTGATAGCTTTCAGTCCCTAACAAGCGATTCCTCAGAGGTTAGGGTAATGTATATAACACTTTCACTCAATTTGTTACGAAAAGTAACCTTTTACCCCCTATTACAAATCATAAGCCCGGATTGAAGAATAAAACCAAAAACAGACTCAGCTCTTCCACTTATCTCAGCACTGTCCCACTAGGTATGGTGAGCATTTGCATCACAACCCAATAGAAGCCGGCGCTCCTTGGTAGATGCCTGGTGCACCAGTTCGAGAACTGTCCTAACAGACAGATCATACTCCTAATACGGCAAGTACACATACTTCATCCCGTCTCAACATCCATGCATTCTGCAAAGATATTCACGAAGCCGCCTACGTTTACCTCCGCACAACAAAGCTGGGATGGCGGCACATGACGGTTCCAAGTCTAAAAAGTAACTTTCCCTCACGAATTCTGGGCAATAAGTCCTGAGTTCTTCTTCCAAGCAACGGATACAATGGGTCGAGAGAGAGGTCCGAGGCATAACCCCTAGCCTCGATAGTTGCCAGGCTTCGTCGAAACTAAGGATTTTGCTCTTAAGGAAGTCTACAGATTCCTTATTAACACAAACAACGATTTTGACTCCCCTAAGCCTGTCGCCACCACAGAAGCTTACGTATCTCAGTACTACTCCTTCTGTCGTCCAGCATTTCACCCATTGAACCTTTTTCGATCTGCAACCTTACCATCGATATCAGCTCTTATCAACAATTGCAACTTTAGGGGACGGATTTGCTCCCTTGCTGACCTACTTCCTGGGCTTCGTCGAGCCTATAAGGGGTTCATCCCCAGATTTTGCTCTCTTAGCAAACTTTCCACTTGTGGATAGTGAGCTAAGATTACCAGACAGATTTTTACTCCCAGCTGCCTTTGAAGTGGAGGGACCATCCACATTATTCATTGGAGAATCCCCAACTCTTGAAGACCATGTATCACGGTCATCAGACTTTGAAGTCATCAACCATGGGGCCTGGACTCGTGTTTGTCGAGCGAGGCCAGACTTGACCGAGGTGGAACCCGCACTAGTCACCCTATGCAAAGGTCATATTTCGTCACGGCTTGAACACTGAGGTGAAATTATGAAGGGGAGATTTATAATCGGCACCTACCTGTAACTACGGCAGATAAACACTTGAGAATATTAGTGCAGTTTAACCTTTTCGAAATTTCCACACGACGTCCCTGTTGCCATATAAACATAATAGCCTTAAGCACTATGAATACACTAAAAAATGAAAACAACAACAGCAATAAAGAAAATGACTTCTACCAAAGCTAAGCAATAACTAAAAATCATCATGGGCACACGTACATACACACATACGTATAGGTGGACGGACACAGTACCCTGTGTGTTGTCTTTAGCTTTATGAATATTATTTGAAAAAAGAACTAACCAAAAAAGCATCGCCAGGAGAAGGAATATATGCATTTAACCAAAAACCAAAATGAGCAATAACAACAACGATGACAAAGACAACAGCAAAAGTACCAACAACCAGCGGTAGAAAGCATCACAACTAGGCTGGTTGGCTGACTTTGGGGGGCTACCTGCCGACAGTCTTTGTGCTCGCTACAGCAGCCATCGCGCGCTGTTGTAGTACAAATGAACGTTCGGCGAGTGTAGACTTGAATGCCTGCACATGTGTAGGAATGCCTGTGTGTTTTCCTTTTCTTCTAATATGCTAAAAGTATTTTCCCGGGCAGTAGAGAGTTTACGTCTGTCTGGGAATTTTGCCAAAAGCAACAAAATTCTGTAATTCAGATAGACACTCTCATCAAGCACTTTCTCCCTGTGTTTAGTCGCCGTCGATCGTTTCAAAAGCGCGATCTTTTCCTTAGTTCTTATTTTTTGGCTGGGCCAAAAAATATTTAAAATCATAATTATATAAAATTCTTTCGGTTCGCACGCAGCATTTCTAAACGAATAATATTTGTAAGTTTTAAGGAGGCTGAACTCTAACTTTTTTTAAAATAAAACCAGTAATTATACAGAAAAAAGTTAATTAAAATATTAAACCCCAATTATAAAGGACAAATAAAAAAGCTTAAAAAGACATCAGTGTAAATATAAAAACAAACCAAAAGCTTCTTCTCCTTTTTAAACTTTGAAAGCGAAAACAAACTCCAAAATTATACAACCATTAAAGTGTAAAACATCTGTAGAGATGAATCGATGTAGCATGGACATAAACCCTTACCGTTATAAAAAAAAATTACAGTTGATTTAAAGCAATGCACGCGCTATTAATATTGATTTTATAAGTAAGAGGAGGGAGCTAGATCCAGCAGGAATGGAAATAATTATGTTTATCACACAAACAAAAAACTATTGCCAATACGATACAATAGCGCTCCAGGATTACCAACTGATTTATTTCACCCCCTCTCACACGACTTTGATAGGGGATATAATTAAAACAGAGTTGAATAATGAAATTATGATGTTATATAAATGTGTCTATCCGTCCATAATGATATAAAACCAACACTGGTAGTAGTTAACAAACAAAAGTACTTTAAAAAATAAATGTCATGTGACAATATTGCTCATGTATGTGTTTGAGTTGGAGTGATTTTGTATGTACGTATGTAGGTATGTAGCACTGTACGCTACGTATTTGTTATTTCAATAATGTTTGAAAAATATATCTCAAAAGAAAAGTACGAGCAATAACGAAAAAATAATCAAACCAAAAGAAATACCAGCAACAAAAATATACACATACACTGAAATAAACTACACGCATACAAATACACATATGTATATATTTTCTTTACTAATAATAACACTATTTTCTAACGAACCTATCTCCTCTACAAAATGAACAAAAACGAAAAAACACACAATATTAAAAATAAACCATCATCTTATTCAAGGTTTTTCAAATATGTGAAATGTTTCAAATATACAGCCATACATACACGTCAATCTCTGTGCATGTGTTTGTTGCTCTCAACTTGTTGTTTTGACTCGACCTGTACTCAAATATATACCCACATATGTGTATATTTTTATTAAAATACGTGTGTGTGTTTATTTTGGCTAATAGGAAAAGTTCTCTAGGTGCCCAGAAAAGAGAACACAAATATCAAAAAAAAAAAATAAAAACAAACACACTTGCAACTACATATTTATCTATAGTATATATGAATCTTTCAATGCTTTAATAATAAATTTGTAATATTTTTTGTTGTTTCTGGCAAGACAAATGAATACGAACAAAAATCACCTTTAGACTGTCAAGGCATGTCAATTCTATCATTCGCTGCGAGCACATACTATTGTGTACACGATACGACAACATACTACCATGAGTGTGACACTCAGAGAAATTTTGAGGTAGAACAGAATTCAAAAGAATATATTTGTGTATTAGCGGTTTGCTGGGGGTGGGAGAGTGGTCAATTTAGCAATAAATATATAAAAAAACAAATGTTTTATAAATGATATTCACGAATTTTCATATTTTCCTTGTTTCATACTTTATTGCATAACACCAGGTTATTTTTAAAAGAATACGAACCTAAATATGTATAAATATATGTATAGACATGCATATGTGTCCGCATGCCGCTCGTTCTCACGACACTGTACTATACACATGTATATTTGGCTAAATGTGAACCTATAATTAACAGAGGTTTCAAATTAAGACAATCATTAATGTCAACCTAAATGACGAGTCGTTTTCTTTTGCGCTCTTGATTCGTTGCCTTTAGGATTTTACAAAAAATATTTAAATGTATTTGCAATAAAGCAACAATGTTTATTATACTGTTGCAACATCATAATTCCCCCCCCCCCTTTTTGATAAAAAAAAACAATATTTTGATCCAGGCTACATTAGCCCTGTATTAGCTAAAGTTTAAATGGTTCACAGGTTTAGGAAGAAACCTTTGACATGTAGTTTTTGGACATTTATGAGAATATAAAAATGTCTTACCAGTGCTGAAAGATATCCGTTATCCGGGTTCCTTCAGCTAGGTCTCCGTTTTTAAATAAACAATCGGCCAAAATTTAAATTAAAATCTCTAAATTCGAGATTTGTCCTGCAAAGTGAACGCATTCCCTTCGCTTGTAAGATTAGGACCTGACCATTTTGCCCTTTACAATACACATCAGCTTAAACAACGATCGGTCGATTTTGTGGCACAAACAAAACATTGAGTATAAGAATATTTTATACAGTAAGATACGAGTATATTATCGATCTAGGTCTTAATAAAAAGATAATTATTGGTTTCTTGAAACTTGTTTACACTCCGCCTAACACATTTAGTTTTGAATGGCTGTTAATTTTAGCTCACATTACAATCCAAATATTTCTAGCAAATCTTTGGAAAATTTACATGCTTTTCGTATCGTCGCATTTTTTAAAAAAAAATATGACTTAAGCCCCGTATTCAGTTCTTGCGAAATTTTCCCAAAATATTTTGTCATTTATCTCTAAACGCAAAATTTTGATCCGGACAGTTACCAACTGTATTTGATTTACCTTGGAAATATTTAATTTTTAATTGCTCTACGCACTTCATTTTATTTGTAACGCATGTGACGTTATGCATGCAGGTTGTTAAAATTAACGAAATGTCAAAATTGCGGTCCCAAACAATTGTTTTCGTACGAAATAACTTTAGCGTGCAAACCTGTATTTGATTTTGCCTACGAAATTTTCGCAGAGCTGAAGTACCAACGAAAATTCCATAAAAGGTGAATACCGGGCTTTACTGCGATTGCAACGATACGATCGATCTTGTGAAATTCCCAATTATGTTAATACTATTTATGTAATGTCGTAGAATATATAAATATATGTATGTATATATAAGTATATACAAACAAAATATAAGAAATCGAAGTGCGGACCTTCAACCAAATTGTAATTTAACATACGAGTACATAGAACATATTCTATTTATGCATGTAGGATGAGAAGACATTTGATTTTGATAAATGCTGTACATACCTCAAGTGCAATTTCTCTGCACTGGAAACTATTTGTAAAACGTTTGAATTCAAATATCATACTCAGGTGAAAAACATTTCGTGCAAAATTTATATGCAACAATTTTCTGAGAATATCATGTGGACTTTAATGGATGAAAAAGTTTAACTTTTAACGTAAATATCCGTAAATATCCAAACAGGATAGACCATATTTTATAAGGATCATCCGAAGTTTTTGAGCTTCTTGGGCGATACATGTCTAGGGCCTCGGTATCGTTTGAAAAGTGTCGTCATATGAAAGGTGTAGATGCTCGTAGCTTGTAAATATCGATACAATCGTATCGATACTTCAATTATCGGCACTCACATATTGAATAAGCTTGATTTAATATTTGTAAATTTATAAGTAAAGTATAAGTAATATGAAGTGTGCATGAGTGTTTCAGTTCCACCAAATTCTTGTCGAAAGTCACTGTGCTAACGACAGTTTTGATTACATTCTGGCAGAAAAACTGGCTTAAAAAACGTATCAAAACTGTCGTTAACCCAGTGACTTTCGACGAGAATTTTATGGAAATGAAACTCACATGCAGACTCTTTATATCTTACTCTATTGTTTTGATACAGTTTTTATATATGCCAGAAATTGAAAGATGTAATGCAAATAAAAATAAAAGAAAATTTTTGTGATCAAATTTTAAATAAAAACATATATATTGCATACAAAGTTATTTTAAAAGTCGTAAGTGTCAATAAAGTTAAATTTAACGTCAGTTTTGTAATTCGCGTATCGCTCATTCTGCTTCACATTTTATCCTGTATCAAATTTGCAGCCAGGAGGTCCAACAACTGTATTTTTATTTTTCTGTATTATTCTAACTTGAATACTATTTAATTTTGTTTAATAATAAAAAAAAGTGGCCGCCGGTGGTGCAATGGTTAGTGTTCGCGTGCTCTTGTGCATGATAACAGGGGTTCGACCCCTGCTCTGACCACCTTACATTTCATTCGTCGCTTAATGCTTGCGACACTATCGAGTACTTATCCATGAAAAGCTTCTCAAAATACCGTTCGGAACCGGTGTAAAACTGTAGGTCCCAATCAGTGGATGTAAAACGAGAAAGCGCACAACTCACTGGTTGTGACAAGCTCTCCCCAGTCCCTTCAAGGGATGTTATGGGAAAATATTTATTTATTTTTCTAAAAAAACTTTTTAAACCAAAAATTCAAAGTAAATCAAAAATTTAATTTTATAATGAACACGAGATGATCGGAAATTATTCAGTATGTTCGCCATTGTTATTAGAAACTCCAACTCAAGAAAACTCATCCTGCAATTGCCATATTACGTGGATGAGTATTTCAGTTCCAACAAATTCTTATCCACAGTCACTGGGCTAATTGAAGTTTTGATACGGTCTGAATTTATGTTAAAATTTGGCGGTAATATAAATAAAAGAAAATTGTTGTATTTGTTCATATAAAATCTCATTTATAGCATATAAAGTTGTGTTAAAAGCCATAAGTGCCAATAAAATCAAATTAAAGGCCAGTTTTTTCAATTCGACTATCGCTCATTGTTGAGAAGGCAGGTAGGCCGGAGCTAGTGATTTCCACGGGGATTTTGAATAAAACACAGATTGCGTAATAAAAGGCTTAATTTATTCCACAAAACGTATTTATATTAAAATTCCTATACATATAACAAACAAAATATAAGAATTTGAAATGAAAAAATTATATATAAATTATCACCTAATTTTTGGTATGAAAACCACTAGAAATTGTTTTTAAAATTGGAACTAGCTATTTGTCCCTGAGACACCGTGTATTTAGCCAACTTGTTTTAAGTACTTTTATGTTGAAAATGGCGAAGCCTTAGGTACGCTAATTGACATTTAAAAGGTTTCGTTAAAAAACTGAACTGACAATCTGAAAAATTTATATTTATAAAAGTGTTGCCAGATCGTTGCCAAAACTATGGGGATTTTGGAGGTGGCGCTAACATTCATTCTCCTTCACATTATATCCTGTATGAAATTTGGTCGATTGGTCGATCATGAATGTTTCATGAATGTTTTACTATTCTGAGACTTGTCATAAATGCAAATAATTTGTCTGTTTCCAACAAGAACGGGGATCCGAATGTAACGGATGTGCAAGTTGTTTAAAATAATTTTAACGAACGTCCTGGAAAAATATCGACTTGTAAAGTATCGAGTAAAAAAAATCGGTATCGATTGAATAGCGTCGATACTACAAAATATACATAACTGTGTGAATTTTCGAAAGGGATTAAACGTCTTAACAACTTCTCTATTTAAAAACCGTTTTTTTTAAATCCAGCGACGGCTGGTTCCCCCGGAATTTTAAAATTTGTCCAAGGAATATTTAAATTATACAATTTTCTAAAAAAAAAGAATTGTCCGATTTTTTACTACAGACATTCGAAATTAAATTTCAAAAACTAATAGAAAATACTATAATAGTTTGCAATATTTTTACATAAAACTTAAAAAACAAATTTGACATTTTTTAAACAAAAAGTTAATACAAATTTGTAATTTTCTGAGAATTTTAAAAAAGTAGTAAAGCTTAGGTCAATTTTTATTAAATAACTTTTAATGATTAACTTATTAATTAACTTTAATTCTTAAATGAATTTTATTGTATTTTGCTTTTTTACATTAAAACAAATCAAACTAGTAAGATAAGGTTGTAAAACCCGAAACCAGAGAAACGGGTTTTTCGAATATTACATATGTATGAGTCGCCGGTTTGTTGATTACTCTTTCTTCTTGCTCTCAAGTGTATTTATGAATATGAACAAAAGTTTGACCGCATAAAAAGTATGACTTCCAATTGCAATGCAGCGAAACTTGATCGGCACATTGTGACTAATCGTTTTCTCTTATTTAAGGTATCAATTAGAAATGATTTTCAAATTGTGATGGATACATATGTACTTATATACAAAAAAAAAATATCGTGTTCCATTGTAAATTTGATCATTCTGAGTCGATGGTTATATATTAACCTACCCTAAGCTAAGTTTTCATATTCTGTAGGTATATACTCAAGTATACCGCGATTTCATTTCCATAAATATTTGATTTTTTTACTGCAAAAAAACACGTTTGGTGGGTTAAAATCTCTAAAAATTCGAAATCGTGGTATACCTGGACTCTGCTTTACATTTTTAAGTGGACCAATCATCAGGTATAAGATCAAATTCATTGTACGACGTCTGAAATGCTCTCAGCCAAAATACACACTTGCGGAAAAGTGCAAAAGTCGTCTCTTTCTTCCCCACTGACAAAGTTACAATTTTCATACTTTTCCGTTGCGTGAATGCAGATTATTTAAGAAACTTTCCATAAAACTCATCCAAACAAAACATTCCGCACCGGAGACTAATGCGCATTTTGGTTGAGGCCATTAACATCTAATTTCTATTACAGTGTGTACAATTTTCTGACAAAATGGTTCCCAATACATCCCATGAAGGGATTGGGGAGTGCTTATAACAGCCAGTGAGCTGTGCGCTTTTTAGTTTAGGACCTACAGTCATACACCGGTTCCGAACGGTATTTTGAGGTGCTTTTCAGGGCTAATTACTCCATAGTGTCGCCATCACTAAGTGACTCGGTGTAGGGATCGAAGCGAAGTTCTCATGTACAAGAGCCGTGAACACTACTACACTAGTGCTACATTGACGGCGGCCACAAACAAATTGTGATGCACTAATTTTTCGGGAAAACGTTGATATTATTTGGGTGCCAATTTCAACAAGCCGCCAAATCTCGTGAATGCAATTTTGTTTTCTGTCCTAATTTAGGGAGACCACTAGTTTACTTAAAATTACAAATTTATTTGATAATTACACAGAATTCACTCATTACCTCCAATGTCAAAATGTCAGAACACAGGAAGCAATACATACATACATACATATTCAGTTGTCAATTTCCAATTTAATGTACGTAATTGGTAAATCTTAAAATATATTTTGCCTTTTCAATAATTGTTTGTTTAAACGATTTATTTGGTTGTGGATGACCTACAAACAGATCGTGTCTGGGGTATGCGAAATTCCCGGGATAAACAGTCTACAAATAGCCCTTAAAAAAAAATAAAACACCTGCCACGCTGACCATCACGATCGTGGCAATAAAAATGGGGCAGAAGTACACTCATACTCAGACATAAGCTCGCAAATACTCGCATTGTACCGGTGCAAGTATACACAATTGTTACACACAGCTGCGGCTAAAAAATATAGCAGTGGTGAGCTAAACATTTAGCTTCTTGATAAAATTGCGAAGTGTGCATTAGTATTCGGTTTTAGTTTGAAAAACAAGGTTGTATTTATTAATGAATTAATAAAATATAGCAAAAGTAGACGCAAACAATATTTTGTTTTAACGAAGGTATTAAGTGGATAATAAGACAAATAAAAACTAAATTGCCACCTGAACTATCCTTTTTGTCTTCTAAATTTGATAACAATTATATGTTATATATATTTAAAGTGAGACAAAAAACCCGTTTAAATTAAAAATGTGTGTGTTAAATTCGTGTCATTTTAATCATCTGAATTTTCACCATTGCAACATTATTTAGGATTGCAATTAAATTTAAAGTGTCATACAAAAATCTTGTTTAAATTGCAATTTTGTGTAGTAAATTCATGCAATACTCGCCTGACTTTTCATACAAAATTTCCAGTTTACATAAATTTGAAAAAAATCTTATTGTTTAGGATTATAATAAGTACACGGCTAAAAGGAATAAAATGATAAATCAGTGCATAAATATTATTTGAAAAAAACACAATAATAGTAGAAACTTATCAAATGCTTTTCAATTCATAAAAAAAAGTATATATTGTTCAAAAAGTTTAAAACCCAGCAGAAAAAAGCATTACTAAAAATGTCATAGTTGTGTAATACATACATCTCATACATTCAGTGTGAATATACCATTCAATGTGAATGTAACATTTAGTGTGGTCGTAAGGACTAAAACAAGCGAAAAAGTTAAATTTGAGGCACTATTATAAAATCTATGAGAAAGGTAAATAACTGGAGCAATAAAAGGACAACTGAGTGTATGAAAACTTACTCATTAGTGAGCTGTGAACTTTCTATTTTCCGAAATCGGAGATTGAACCCACGTTCTCGTGTACAGGAGTCACGAACACAACCATTGCACCACAGCTCGCAAAATATTTAAATAGTAAATAGATTAAATAGATTTAAGTAATTAAAATAATTAATTAATTTTAAAAAAAATACGTATTGAAATGGTAGTGATATAATATTGACCTGAACTGTTTGTGCATACGTAACAATTTTTTATATTTCGATATTGAATGTGCTTTCGCATATTATTTATGTAGATTAATTGAAATAGTAACAATTGTCTATCAACAGTTTTGAAAATTTAAAACCAAAAAGGAGAATCAATCAAAAACTAAACGTAAACAAAATAATATAATGTTGAATCATTTTGATTAATTAAAATTTTCTAAGAAATTCAAGAAACGGCCCCTGTAACATTATGCAGGAGCCATGTACAATGTGTTTGGAACATCGATATATTTACGTGCAAGCATTGTTTTCATGAATTGAAGATCTGCTGCTTTTTTGTTTCGTTGTTGTATGTCACGTTTTTTTTCCAAACTTTTCAACAAACAAAGCCATATTTGGGTCACCTGTTCATTTTTTTAAGCTACTCCCCATGCAGAGTCGTCGAAATATTAGTTTAACGGGATATAAAAACTGGATTATTATAACATATTAATTATTGTGACTCCAAAAGTACACTATATTTGCGACAAGTTACAAACACGTTATATTTCCATCCAAACAACAAGATTTTTCAGCGTGTCCATACACATTCTTTCAAGCTAATTTGACCATAGCCAATGAACCTATATATGTACATATGTACATGTACATTGTACATACATATGTATATTGAAATGCGGAATTTGATTCCAATTTTCACATAGTACATTTCCGAAGTGTTTTTCCCATAGACTAATACATACCTAGATAAACTTATTCTCTCATCTGACGTTTCATTTCACACTCTTCGTGATGCGGTCGGTGTGATAGAGAGATGTTTGACGAAAAGTGATATACACCAGGTGGAATTACAATAACTTCTTGCTTTAATTTTTCATGCCATTTTGGTGAAAAACTGTGAAATTTAAATGTGTTTTAAACTTTTTTATTGACTGTTATTGTTAGCATACATTTGTGTTGTATTTAACACATTAATTTTAACACACAAAACGAAATGCCGTTGTTGTTATTTTGTTCGTTGTTTTGAACCATTGCCTCTATCTGGTATTAGTAAAGCAATTCTTTTCAAATCAAACGTATACATCACACGAGGACAAATGTCAGAAATTTGGTGAGTGAAAGATTTTCTCTACCCATATTTACTCTATGGTTTTTCCACTGGCGTGATTACCTCAATTATAGACGTTTGGGACAAAAACAAAAACGTTTCCCGTACAATATTATTTATCAACATTTCAGGAGAAATACTACAAACCTCCATACGAAAAAATGCGTGCGGAATATCGACGACAAAATTCATCCAGTACAATGACCCAATATTTGGGTGGAAAATTATCCTTTATCAATAATCTAATGTAACTTAAACTCCGAATTTGTTTTTAATGTTAGATAATACTTGATCGATGTTTAAAAAAAAGCCATTTAAACCAGTGCTGTGGAGTCGGAGTCTGGGTTATTTGCTTTGGAGTCGAAGTTGTAATCGTAAAAATTTGAACGACTCCGACTCCAAGAAAGAATAATTATAATTGTATAATGTGTTGGGCGATTTTTTTTTGTAATAATAAATTTTTACACCGTATGACATAAAATAAATTGCCTAGGTCTAAAACGATTTGTCGTGTTTTTCTTGGTTTCTCGTGGGAAGAATGCCGATATATTTTAAATTATTGGTATATTAAAAAATTGTCCAAATCACATCTAAATTATACATACAAATAAACAACGGATACAATAAAATAACTAATATAAAAATCGAACTTCAAACTTTTTTACCAACTCTAGAATTATTTCGAAAAATTAATTTGTTTTACATGATTTTGAATAGGGGATCGCCTGATTTTTAATTTGTACAATATTTCTTCTGAAGCAAAAAAATATATATTTGTGTGTTGTGCTGCCAACAATAGTTTTTATATACTGTTCAAATTATTTCGTTGTTAATGGTTTAGAAAATGGGTTTATTTAACATTGGAGTCGGAGTGTAGTCGTGTATTTGCAAAATTCTGGAGTCGGAGTCGGTGCGGAGTCGTGGATTTTAAAATTGATGGAGTTGGAGACGTCCAATTTTATATTGAATCCATAGCCCTGATTTAAACATAACTTAAACTCCCGGTTAATTTTTCAACTAATACGGCATTTTCAGACTAGATTATCGCAATATCGGGATTAAAGGAGTTTTTTTATGGAATTTCAAATTTGTTATCTTCCAAAATCCCGTAGTCAGTTCTTGCCGAATTTTCGTAAGAAATTTTGTTATTTATCTTTAAACGGGAAATTTTGTTGCTGAGAGTTACCACCTATCTTTGATTTACCATGTAAATATTTCATTTATAATTCTTGTACGCACTCCATTTTATTTTTAACACATGTGGTGTTACTTTTAGTTGTTAAAACTATAGAAATGTCAGAATTCCGGTCCCAAACATTTATCAAACAATTGTTTTGGTACGAAATAACTTTGGTGTAACAAACCTGTAATTGATTTTACCAACGAAATTTTCGCAAAGAGCTGAGTACAAAGGAAATGAAAAGTGAGCGAAATTTTCGGTTCATAAAATTGTCGTTATTTTCTATACGCGTACTTCTTATGGCAACGAAAATTTCATAAAAACTGAATACCGGGCTTAATGTTTTAAATTCCGCCTGTGTAAACGCCGTATAATAGTTGATTGCTGTCAAATTTGGTCATTTATATGACGTGTACACACAACTACATTATCGCATTATTGGGTTCAAATGATTTTTTTTGTTTGGAATTTGGCATTTGTAATTCTCATGCTTTAATCGTCGCATTGAAGTATGATCAAGTGACCATAGGATTTTGATAGAAAACGAAAAGAAGAACAAGAACAACCCTTATTTAGTTCTTAACATTATCAGATTTATATGAAGGAATATCTGATCTGAAAATGTGGACACCAGTCGTCAGACAAATCGTTTGGTTTACAAAACGGATTTTGATCGAAATGTTGACTTTTTGGACCAAGGACATTTTTTATTTTTTTTTTTAAATCCGACATTAAAAAAAAACATGGAAAGGAAAAAACTTGCCAGTCAGACTCATGGGGACCACATGTTCCAAAAACGGGTCTGAGGAGATACCAATGCCGGCTTCGAAATACTTTTTTTTTATATAAAAATTTAAGGAGGAATCAGCCGTGTACATTTTAACTCCAACTTTTGGTAAAGGCAGCAGAAGTTATGTACAACTTTTGGTAAAGGCAGCAGAAGTTACATATCCCGGAAAATTATCTCAATTGTCAGCAACTGAATCACAGATGAAACAACGCGTACTGTAACGCAGTTGCTCTGAAGTAGTTCATAATTGTGTTCATTCTAGTGTCAAAACTTAACTGATGTTGTAGTAAACTATAACTGTTATTTTCTATTTTTAATATATTACTGAATTAGAAGTATCACAAACAACTGTCAGGATTGAAATTAATTGTAAAAAGCATTCCATGTAAATGTGGAATTCATACTCGTAGTCCCCGATTTGTGCATACATAGCAAGATTATTTTGTTATCAATAATAATTTATTGTATTTCTAATTTTTCCGGAAAACAACATCTATAAATAATAATTTATAAAAATTATAAGTTGTGCATCTCACTTGGTTAGAGTACAATAAATAATATTCTTATTTTATGTCATTACGCAATTTTTTTTATAAAATTAGGTCCGCATCGCCATGGGAAAATACCAACGCGATACTTGGAATTGCAAACCTCCATTCATTGAAAAAAATAACTAAGCACAAACTTGTGTTCAGAAAACAGCTTATATCTATAAAAAAAAAAATACTATATTCAGCTATTGATTATATGATAATTTTATATCTTTAAGTTCAACTCTGCCAGACATTACTTCTTATACACTTTTTGTCTATCTGTGATAGGTTTTCTGAATTTTAAATTCAAAGATAGCATTTTACAATATTGGCTGGCTCGACCCGTTTCTTCAGTATGTAATGAACAGGGTGCACAACGAAAATGGATATACAAGTAGAGAATGAAAAACCGGCGAACCCTAGTAGATCAGAACAAAAAAAGTCGACGCGATTCACTCAAACGCACATAGAGTAAATATGGGTAGAGAAAATCTTTCACTCACCAAATTTCTGACATTGTCCTCGTGTGATGTATACGTTTGATTTGAAAAGAATTGCTTTACTAATACCAGATAGAGGCAATGGTTCAAAACAACGAACAAAATAACAACAACGGCATTTCGTTTTGTGTGTTAAAATTAATGTGTTAAATACAACACAAATGTATGCTAACAATAACAGTCAATAAAAAAGTTTAAAACACATTTAAATTTCACAGTTTTTCACCAAAATGGCATGAAAAATTAAAGCAAGAAGTTATTGTAATTCCACCTGGTGTATATCACTTTTCGTCAAACATCTCTCTATCACACCGACCGCATCACGAAGAGTGTGAAATGAAACGTCAGATGAGAGATTAAGTTTATCTAGGTATGTATTAGTCTATGCAAACGCATTTCTTTTAGTTAGATATATAGTTAGATACATAGTGTAATAATAAAGTGGAAGCATAAGCCCAGCTGATCAGGCATTTTGTTATCGGGTTGTTTCTTTTTATCATTCTTTGTTTACGTAATACACTCGAAGTGTCAAACTTGTCGCATCATTTGTTTTGAATCTTCCTTGCCCTCTTTGCTTACGCTGGTCGTTTCACCGCCTGTAGTTTTTTTGATGGCTAAAAATATATAGAAGAAGTAACTAAAATTACCTACATACATATGTATGGACTTACTGATGGATACTTACCAATTTGGATCTTAAATGCGTTCCAACTTTCTGCCTATTACTTTTTTTTAATACATGTAATTCTATGCATGTAATTATTTACTTTGGCGTTTTTCCTTTGCCTCTCTTCGTATATAAAATGATTTTGACATATCGAGTGTATTGTCATAACAATAGTACAACAAAATTCTGTCAAAATCGTTTATTATTACAACAACACGCCACGCGTCGACTTATATTATTAGACTATGGTTAGATACAACAACATCATCAGAAAACTGCTCGTGTATTGAAATATTTAACGAAGAAAGTAAGAGAGAGAGAGCAACGAAACGACGCTTTGTGCTCTATACCATGGTACAATAATATCTTCATGGTAATAGCAGCGCGCGTTGTTGTTGTTGTAGGCAGCAACAACAGGCATTTTGTTTTTGTTCTATTCGCTTCAGCTGTCAATCTCTACACAGATACATGCCAACAACACAAGAATGCAAAAGAGTACAAAAACAAAATACATGTTAGTGTGACAGCCGAAGCGAAGAACCTCATGAAAAAAATGGAAACAGCTGTTCTTACGACTTTACCATGAACATATTATTGTACCATGCTCTATACCATAGTTGCTTTATGACACAACCATGGTAGAAATATAATGGTAGATGCAGTACGACAACAAATACAACAAGCCAAAAACAACAGGCATTTTGTTTTTGCTCAGTGTCTGTGTTGTGTCAAGTCAGCTGATAGAAAAATTATGAAAATGTAAACAAATTTGCAAAAAGTTCCATTTAGAAAATGATTGAGTGTTATTTGATATATTGAAAGTGTTTAAGTGTGAAAATTAAAACTTTTCTATGTAATTTTTGCAGAGAAATATTTCAAAAACAGCAGTTGCTGGCGGACGGGGGTTGCAGACAAACAAATGTAAACAAATTTTGACATAAGAGAAAAACTTACTCACACTCAGTCCAGAAAAAAGTTCAAATCAGCTGGGCTAGTGCTTCTACCATTTCTTTGTACCATGGACACAACTTTTCCAATGACTCTTTTTGGTTTCCGGTCCAAGAAAAACAGCTGTTGCAGACCAGTGATGATATTTGATAATTTTCGAGGGGACCTTTTGTATTCTTCAGAAAGTACTTTTTTCGACATAAAAGTGCTTTCTGTGAAATAATTAAATAAATCTGAATTTACACCGAAAGATAAACGGGCAGTTTGTAGAAGATATAAAAAATTTATTTAATCTACGTACAGTTTGTTAATCTTTCAGTGCTATTTATGCAAAAAATAGCTATAAATATATCTTGGCTATTTCGATCAGCTGAGTTTGACAAGGTCGGCCTTTAATATATAAAAAAAATCCTCCAAATTCTATTTAAAAATCTCACACAAAATTTGGTGAGTCAAATCCGAAAGTACTCATATTTGACCAAAAGGAGTTGGGGACTTTTTGAAATCGATAGGAGGTATCCTATCACTACAAATATCATCCCTGTTATCCACTACAAATATCATCCCTGTTGCAGACTCTATGTATATTACTCTATGATTTTTTCCATTAATTTTTTTGTGCTGTCATTGGGTAGCGACAAATCGAGGTTGACTTCCATATTTCTGTGTTCTTAACATATGTTTAACACAAAAAATTTAATTTTTAGGAAAATTTAATGAGAATTGACACATTTATCATTTATGTTCATATTTCGCAGCCATTTTTTATTGAGTTTTGTAAAATTTCACGTGAAATTTTGATCATAGTACGATCCAGGGTACAATAATATTACATGGTAAAGTCGTTTGAATAACTGATTTAAATTTTTTCATGGCATTATTCGCTTCAGTTGTCAAACTGATATGTATTTTGTTTTTGTACTTTATTCAATTCTTATGTTGTTGGTATACATTTGTTTAAAGTTTCACAACTGAAGCGACTGAAACAAAAAAAAATGCTTGCTGTTGCTGGTTACAACGACAACAACGCGTGCTGCTATTACCATGTAGATATTATTGTACCATGGTACGATCTGTAGAGCGACAGTGAAGATAAGTATTAAGCGGTGTTTACACGGTATATCTGATGTATAACCGTCTTTCTATGGATTAGTGAAAAAAGTGTGTATTCGTCACACATACATGATTTATGGTGACCATCAATCAAATACAGAAAATCAAAATGAGTTTGATTTTTGAGATGATTGAAGCAAAGTGATGAACGCTTGATGTATCGTGTAAACGAAATCTGAACGAAAAATATGCAGTTTATGTTGATTATAGACCCGGAAACATTAAAAGAAAATAAGAGGGAGGAGGATTTGTTCACGAATATATATGAAGTATAGGAAGGCCAACAGCAATTCAAATTGTGCACGACAACGAACACCCGCGGTCGCGGTGCCGAAAAAATGGCTGAATGAAGAAAAATGATGTACCGCCTTTGTCAAAGCATCAGTCTACACATTCACTAAATGATTGTACGTCAGAAGTATCGTGTAATCACCGATTTAGGTGTGTATTTTAAAACCCTGCTAAACTAACGGTGCTAAAATCGCTTAGGTTTCCATACAAACTGGTCAAATAACAGACACACATACACTTTTTACAATTACATTACATTACAATTTTGAAGTTCGATATAATTTGTACTTCCATCGCTGTTTAATCTCTTTTATCGAAAATATTCCATTATGGAAACCAAACGATTTATCTGAGTTCACGTTCACAGATTTCCGGCACATAAACCTGATAATGTGAACTTTGCTTTAGATTTGCTTCGAAATGCGACAATGTATGGGATATTACTTGAAAATCATAGTCTAATAATATAAGTCGACGCGTGGCGTGTTGTTGTAATAATAAACGATTTTGACAGAATTTTGTTGTACTATTGTTATGACAATACACTCGATATGTCAAAATCATTTTATATACGAAGAGAGGCAAAGGAAAAACGCCAAAGTAAATAATCACATGCATAGAATTACATGTATTAAAAAAAAGTAATAGGCAGAAAGTTGGAACGCATTTAAGATCCAAATTGGTAAGTATCCATCAGTAAGTCCATACATATGTATGTAGGTAATTTTAGTTACTTCTTCTATAAATTTTTAGCCATCAAAAAAACTACAGGCGGTGAAACGACCAGCGTAAGCAAAGAGGGCAAGGAAGATTCAAAACAAATGATGCGACAAGTTTGACACTTCGAGTGTATTACGTAAACAAAGAATGATAAAAAGAAACAACCCGATAACAAAATGCCTGATCAGCTGGGCTTATGCTTCCACTTATATTATTACACTATGTTGAAAATTGTAGAATGCATATTCCACTGAGCAGTAACTGTTTTTTTTTGAAAGGTGGTTGAAGCAAACGACAGAAGTCGGAGGAAAATCAACATTTTGCAAAATCACAAGCTTATATTTTTTACTTTGGAAACCCTCAAGAAAAAAATAGTTCTAGGTTGTAGTGAATAAGTCAAAAAATAAACGCTTAGCATTTATTAAAGTTTAAAGCAACAGGTATTTACAAAACAAGCGTTTGAATAAAATAAAAACTTAACATCTCCGTTGTCTTATACTCATAATTTCTTTTGTACAATGCTGGTACCAAGAATGTGCAAGCTAAAGAATGCTTGGTATTTAGAAAAACCCAGTGACAATAACGCGTGTGTGTGATTTTTTTAGAAAAATAAATTCATTTTCATAAAAAAAAACCACAAAAAGAGTGCGCAGTACAACGTTTATTGTATGTGGTTGTAGAAGCAAATTCCAAAAAATATTCATTGGGTTTGTGAAAGGGGCAAAGCGCGACGCGGTGCGGTGGCAACATTGAAGAAATGAGAAAAACGACTATGAAGAAGAAGCAACAATGAAAAGACGTAGACGACGATTTGGCAAATACAACGAATGGATGTTTGCAATAAGTTCCTATGTTACACGTGTTCTTTTGAAAATTTCCTAGTCATCTATTACATGGATGTGGCGAAGTTGGTCGTGATATTATATATGTGAGAAAATCCTTAAATGCCTAAATTTCGTTTTTTTTTGGGTTTCTTTGTTGAAGTATTTAGAAAATATTCGAAAAGATTGTAGGTAGATTGCTCTAATTAAACCAGAGATAGAATCTACAAATATTATCTTGCACAAACTATAACGAGGAACACCTTCACAGCCGCCGAACCTAGAGCTTCAGATGAAACACTGTATTTTTTCACTATCTGCCAGTGTTTATGGCCCAGAGATTGGAGATTGTTAATTATGAGTCTTAGCACTAATCAGAGATATGATATGATACACACATTGGTTAGTAGTTCTTGTAAATACACAAAGCACGGTCCTAACGTAACTGCTGTCGTTAGATAAAGACTAAATACTTCCGAAATATTAAACGAACACTTTTCTTATCAGGGATTCCGCTTAAACAAATTAATTTTTCGTTCTTAAGCAGTAGCATTCTGTTTTACAACCCATTCAGGTATTTATTTATATATGAACGCAGTTTAGAATTGTTGCTATAAATGGTAGAAATAGAAAAAGTAGACGTAGCATGATTAACTTATTCTTTCGCTACTCATGTGTAATCGCACATTAACCTTTTTTTTGTTTCGTGAAAGTTTATTTGTAGTTTACAGAAAAGAAAAAAAAAGCAGGTGACGATTCTAATATATCACAGTTTTTTTAAGAGGTTTACCTCAACAAAAATATGAATTTTGCTCAAGACCTGGAGTTTAGACAGATTTCATCCCAGACATGTTTTTCCTCTAAAGATACAAATATTATCAGATGCAACTTTCGGTCCGTATTTATAAAACTGTTCAATTTAAGAAATTTTCCACTCCAAGAGCAGGAGTTTAGACTAGTGATTGGTGAATCGAATTTTGGGTTTTAAAAACGATTTTTAATGTCGGTGAATCGATTATTTTGGTCACGAGTTTTGATTATTTTAACAAAAAAAGTTAGAATTGGTAAAAATCTCCAACATTTGTTTTCACTCTCCAGAATATAGGAAGTTGATTAAAATTTTTTTCGACTCAGAACCCAAGATATGCGGCCCCAAATCTCAAGTACATAATCGTCGATTTACTTGTCATTCATCATACGTTTGGCGCAAGAATAATTGCAGTCTCGTTAGAACAGCTGATTTCAAAAATTTTCTTGGTTGTGTTTTTTTTTATGACATATTTACTTGTATTTTGTCCTTTCTGTTTTACTTCTACGATAAATAATCACATACAACAACATACATGTTGTCTTGTATTTTCAATCGTAGTGATTTCACCGTATATCTTTGTACCACGGTTTGGCAGGTCTATGAAATGGCTTTCAAACCATAACCATCCCTGCTCTGACCACCTTTAATTCCTTTCGACGCCGTTCACCTCTCTTAGTGACGGCGACACTATCGAGTATTTAGACGTAAAAAAGATTCTCAAAACACCGTTCGGAACATAAAATCGATTTTTATATCCGATAATAGATTTTGAAAATCTAAACGAATATAGTTGATCGTTTAATCGAGAATCGATTTTCGGATTTGGTTACCAATCACTAGCTTAGACTGGTAAAATGATCTTTGACTATTCGATGCATTTCACTATGCCAGCTGTTGTGAGATCTACCCGACTCCGTCCGAGTATTTAATGGGATTTATTTATGGGGCCCTTTGCCTTGCCTGACAACACTTGATAGTGTTGCCGGTACCACGCTAGGAGAGCGCAATCAAATCAATAATACGTGATTGCAGGAGTCAGAAAACGATACATTTTTTGTTTTTAACAAAAATAAATATCACACAAGTTGAAAATAAATTTTGAACTCTGAAGTTAAATAACTTTCTCAACTATGTTCGTTTTAAATTTTATAGATCATGTTCAAAATAATGAAGAACTTTTCAAAATACTTTCCATCAATGTTGAAAAAATGTAAAATTATTTTGGTTTTCAATGAATAAAAACGTTTTCTTGTTTTCAAAGAAACTTTGTTGAAGGAAAAAGTTTTCAAGTACCAAAAGTATAAATACTTCTGATTTGATATATACGATACGAACTTCACTTGGTAATTTCCAATATAGGCCGTGAATAAAAACGCCAAAGATTCGGCAATTGACAATAATGTAGTGTGTAATGTGTAATGTAATCTTTGGCCAACCATTTTGGAAATGTTAGTGGTATTATATGCAAATGCACCAAACCAATGTCGACTATTTCAATGAAGACACTATATCGGGTCCGTGCGCAGGAGGGGGTTTTGGTTTTGGGGGTTCAATTTTGCAAATTAAATAAAAAAATTTAATAAAAAAAGAAATGCCATCCAAACTGGATTTGCGTTATTTGTGCCTCGGCTTTGTTTTTACGTGTAATGCAAATGAAATTTCAGTGTAAGTAGAAATTAAATATTTTGGTCTGAGCAAAAAAAAAAAAAGAAAAAAAAATATATACATATATGTATATTTGAACTCACATAAAAAGTCATATTGATGGTTAAAAATAATTTTTGTATTTATTTCTGGTAAAGTGGCCCTCCACTATATCATCGTCAGCTAAAAGGGTTTAAACAACACTGACGACTAGGCAATTAAAAATAAATGGTTTCCCATTACATCCCATGAAGGGACCGGGGAGAACTTCTCACAATCACTGAGCTGTGCGCTTTCCAGTTTTCACTCACTGATTGGGACCTACAGTTTTACACCGATTCCGAGTTGAAGAATATATCTCATTTTATTTCATTTCATTTGTTATTTATTAATTTCAATAACTGAGATTTTAAAGGCCAAATACGGTTACAAACTTCTACAAACAAATTTCATCAATTGAAAAATAAATTAATTAAAACAAGTAACATAAATATTGAACAGATTCAAAATAAATAAATGGTTTCCCATGGAGGAATTAGGGAGAGCTCTTTATAGTTATAGTTTTATACTACATATATATATTATAGATTTATACTCACTGATTGGGACCTACAGTTTTACACCGGTTCCGAACGGTATTTTGAGAAGCTTTTTCATGGCTAAGTACTCGATAGTGTCGCCGTCACTAAGCGAGGTGACCGTCGTCGAAAGAAATTTTTTTAAAGGTGGTCGGAGCAGGAATCGATCCCAGGATCTCCAGTACAAGAGGCGCGCACACTACCCATTGCACCACCGACGGCTCACATTGAACAGATTAGAAATAAACAAACAAAATATATAAAAAACAAGAATCTTTAAAACTACACCTTGAATATCAGCATTACAATTTATTTTTTTGTTAAATACAATTATATAATAATAAATGTGTAACGCAATAACAGTATTCATTTTTTGATTGCTATTAACAAACTTCCGCAGTATCCTTTCATTTAGGTAACAAGCATTTAAAATAAATAGAATAAATACTAACTTCAATTTATGATAAAAAAAAAATACAAAAAATGTATTAAATCATACTTATATAGAAATTTAAAAAATCATACTACTATAGAGATAAAAGATATTTGTTGATCACGAAAGTTAAATCTTGAATTCAAAATAACATTTGAAAAGTAAGATTAGATGGTTTTTTAGCTTCTTGTTCTTTTTTTTTGATTAGGACAAAAAATACGGTATTTTGGTATTAATACCCAATGCCTCCGAGGTTGTTACTAGGTTAAAAACTTTCCATGTTAGTTGGTGTAACCAGAACAATCAATTAGCTATTATGACCAGAATTTCATTTCGTTAATTTATGTACACGCTTCGACAAAAGATGAAAACAATGAGTTCGAAGTTGTATAATTTCCAAGCGCCTATACGAGATCTACCACATTTTAATATCAAAATATGTAGGGAAAGCGTATTTCTTACCAACTGTCGGTTAAACAGTCTACATGCCAACTTTTCAAGCCACGGCATCAGATACATATGTACATATATATTTTTCTAAGCCGCAAAAATATGGTTGTCAGTAGAACAAGGTTTAAGATACTTGTTATCTCCTGACCAAAAGCGAATAACAATATTGAGGTACACTTTTAGTAACGGGTGATTTTTTTGAGGTTAGGATTTTCATGCATTAGTATTTGACAGATCACGTGGGATTTCAGACATGGTGTCAAAGAGAAAGATGCTCAGTATGCTTTGACATTTCATCATGAATAGACTTACTAACGAGCAACGCTTGCAAATCATTGAATTTTATTACCAAAATCATTGTTCGGTTCGAAATGTGTTTCGCGCTTTTTTATCGACAAATTTTGTTCAGCGATGAGGCTCATTTCTGGTTGAATGGCTACGTAAATAAGCAAAATTGCCGCATTTGGAGTGAAGAGCAACCAGAAGCCGTTCAAGAACTGCCCATGCATCCCGAAAAATGCACTGTTTGGTGTGGTTTGTACGCTGGTGGAATCATTGGACCGTATTTTTTCAAAGATGCTGTTGGACGCAACGTTACGGTGAATGGCGATCGCTATCGTTCGATGCTAACAAACTTTTTGTTGCCAAAAATGGAAGAACTGAACTTGGTTGACATGTGGTTTCAACAAGATGGCGCTACATGCCACACAGCTCGCGATTCTATGGCCATTTTGAGGGAAAACTTCGGAGAACAATTCATCTCAAGAAATGGACCGGTAAGTTGGCCACCAAGATCATGCGATTTGACGCCTTTAGACTATTTTTTGTGGGGCTACGTCAAGTCTAAAGTCTACAGAAATAAGCCAGCAACTATTCCAGCTTTGGAAGACAACATTTCCGAAGAAATTCGGGCTATTCCGGCCGAAATGCTCGAAAAAGTTGCCCAAAATTGGACTTTCCGAATGGACCACCTAAGACGCAGCCGCGGTCAACATTTAAATGAAATTATCTTCAAAAAGTAAATGTCATGGACCAATCTAACGTTTCAAATAAAGAACCGATGAGATTTTGCAAATTTTATGCGTTTTTTTAAAAAAAAAGTTATCAAGCTCTTAAAAAATCACCCTTTACAATAGATATCCGTGTGATACGCGGGGATAATATCGACTCGGGTCATTACCTGGTTGTTGACAAAGTACGCATAAGATTAAGCAGAGCAACAAAAGACACAGAAAAACTCCCCATTTAATAGCCCAGAACACATCTTCCCGATAGTCCTGAAGCGCAGTGATAGAAAATCTCCCATTCTGTGGATTCTACTGCATTAGTTATATAAGAAGATGATGACAGACAACCCTAGTTTGTTGAGGATGCCGACCAATATTACTTCTACCAGAATAACTCATTCAATACGTTGAAAAATAAGCATTAAAATCTCCTAGTACAATCTTAATGTCATACGTTTCCTCTAGGCGCTCATAGAATCTGTCTTTTGCATCATCATGCTCACAAATTAGGGAAATATAAAAATGTTTCGGTTTTATGCGGATTGTGGCTATACGTTCACTTACAGGATTGAACCTAGAGACTAGATGTCGCAGTCTTTTGCCAACTACAAATCCGAAACCAAATTCTTGTTTTTTTCATGGCAACTGTAGTATATGTCGCAGGTTTTTCTGTCTTGTGCAGCCATGTCCTGTCCATCGCATTTCCTGGATAGTGGTAATGTCAGCCTTATAACTTTCGGGGACATCTGCCAATTTGATACTTGCACCGGATCTACATACATATATAGACTTCTTACATTCGAAGTACATATTCGTAAATCGTGGTCCTTATAACTTTTGCGGTGGTCGTCAACAATTAGGGGTTGTTTATGTTTTCGTTTTTGTATATTCACTGTCATTATGAACGGTGGCGGGAGGCAAACCCAGTCCACCGGGTTATTTATTCCATTATTTTTATTAAATGAAATTTCCCGGAAAAGTTTGCGAAAAGTTATTGCAATTTCTGGAAAATCCCGGGACCCAAGCCCTACATGAGCTGTACAACTTATATTCTTATATTCCGATGTCGACTTAGTTAAGCAAATAAAAATAGAGCGATTTTTTGGTAGGGTCACGAGAATAAATAAGGAGGGAGTAACCAGCACGATATATGTATATTTGAAAAGGTACTTCAAGGCCATGGCAATCGAAAATACGTTGAAAGAATCAGATGGCGGAGTCCTTGGGCACACCAACAATTGCAGAGAAAATACGAAGACTCGAAACGGTTGAAACATTTTATTTATACATATATGACGTGTAAGGCCGGCCCCTTTGACCTACACCGGATATGAATGGTCAATAAAAAAAGAAATAATGCCTCCAGGAATTTCATTTCATTTACTATGATAAAGTGTACAAACAAATTATTATTGTGATAAAGATGGGCGTGGAAGTAAAGGCATCTAAACCATTTTAATTTTCAGTTTAGATAAGAAATTTTGTGACTGGTCAGAAAACTTCTCAAACATTTTCTAGTTCTCTAGGCAAATATATCTAATATGTCAAATGTACTTTACTTTTAGAATCATCAATCTATTACTTCACATATAGGAACTTATTCCTTCGCTTCCTAAATTACAACTATAATGCTTTAATTTAAAGATTAATGCAAATGATAGTCCGTCCGCATAACAACAGTTACAGTATTTCGTCTTTGACACAGTTAATAATTGGTTTCTTTGCAAATATATTTCATTTAAAATTAGATAATTATATTACACATATAGTTTGATATATTAAAGAAACTTTTTTGTCTTATTTCAAAATTTGGTTATTGGGGAATTTGAACTATTTTGAACATATCAGCGGCCGAAATATCCAGTTTATTTCTTATCTTTATCCATAAACCACTCAATGCGATAACTAGACATTCTTAAAATCGCTCATCACTCTTTTTAAGTCTTAGATCTCTTTACTTACATTCAACACGTCGACGAGATCATAACCACGGACATAATATAACAGTGCGAATCCAGTGATTAAACTTTTTTCTGTATATACCCACCGATAAATGCTTCAATTTAACGTAACAATGTCCTTTCTCTTTTACAGTTACGTTAAGTGCTTCATATCGGTAAGCCATGGAAGACGGTCATGCTAAAACCGTCGAACAAGTATTACAACACTTTGGTACAGATCCAGAACGTGGCCTCACAATCGACCAAGTGAAAGATAACCAAAAGAAATATGGCCCCAACGGTAATTTGTAATATTTACACACATTTTTCCGATGATTGACTCCAATATTTTTGTGCTTTTTGTTTTTTTACTCTGTAGAACTACCTACCGAAGAAGGCAAATCAATCTGGCAGCTTGTGTTAGAACAATTCGATGATTTGCTAGTCAAGATTTTGCTTTTGGCTGCTATTATTTCATTCGTAAGTATTACATTGCCGCTGCATTGATTGATGGATGAAAGGCAGCACAGCGTACTAAGTTCACGTTTTAAATTGTCATTTGGTGTGCGTGTTCTTTGTTTTGTGCGCACATTTGTCTTTGGTTCGTTGCAGGTTCTAGCCCTTTTTGAAGAACATGAAGAGACCTTCACAGCATTTGTAGAACCTTTAGTAATTTTATTGATTTTGATTGCCAATGCCGTTGTCGGTGTCTGGCAGGAAAGAAATGCTGAATCCGCTATCGAGGCCCTGAAAGAATATGAACCTGAGATGGGCAAAGTTGTCCGTCAAGACAAGTCAGGTATTCAAAAGATTAGGGCGAAGGAGATCGTACCTGGCGATGTAGTTGAAGTGTCTGTTGGTGACAAAATTCCAGCTGACATTAGGCTTACACACATATACTCTACCACCATTCGTATCGATCAATCCATCTTGACTGGTGAATCGGTCTCTGTGATCAAGCACACCGACGCCATTCCCGATCCCCGCGCTGTGAACCAAGACAAAAAGAACATATTGTTCTCCGGTACCAACGTAGCTGCCGGTAAGGCTCGTGGTGTTGTCATGGGCACTGGCCTCAACACTGCCATTGGTAAGATCAGAACTGAAATGTCCGAGACTGAAGAAATCAAGACACCCCTGCAACAGAAATTGGATGAATTCGGTGAGCAATTGTCCAAGGTTATCTCCATCATTTGCGTTGCTGTCTGGGCCATCAACATCGGTCACTTCAACGATCCCGCCCACGGTGGTTCCTGGATCAAGGGTGCCATCTACTACTTCAAGATCGCTGTGGCTTTGGCTGTCGCTGCAATTCCAGAAGGTTTGCCTGCCGTCATCACCACCTGCTTGGCTTTGGGTACTCGCCGTATGGCTAAGAAAAACGCTATTGTCCGCTCGTTGCCCTCCGTCGAAACCCTGGGTTGCACTTCCGTTATTTGCTCTGATAAGACCGGTACATTGACCACCAACCAAATGTCCGTCTCTCGCTTATTCGTCTTCGAGAAAGTTGAAGGTAACGACAGCAGCTTCTTGGAATTCGAATGCACTGGCTCTACCTATGAACCAATCGGTGATCTCTTTTTGAGCGGCCAACGCGCCAAGGCCTCCGAATATGAAATCTTGCAAGAATTGGCTACCATTTGCATCATGTGCAACGACTCCGCCATCGATTATAATGAATTTAAACTTTGCTTTGAGAAAGTCGGTGAAGCAACGGAAACTGCTTTGATTGTGCTTGCTGAAAAATTGAATCCCTTCGGTGTCAATAAGGCCGGTTTGGATCGTCGTTCAGCTGCCATTGCTGTCCGTCAGGAAATTGAAACCAAGTGGAAGAAGGAATTCACATTGGAATTCTCCCGCGATCGTAAATCTATGTCCTCTTACTGCGTCCCCTTGAAGTCCTCCCGGCTCGGCACTGGTCCCAAATTATTCGTCAAGGGTGCTCCCGAAGGTGTTTTGGAGCGTTGCACACACGCTCGTGTTGGCACTAACAAGGTTCCCCTCACCAGCGCTTTGAAGGCCAAGATCCTCGCCTTGACTGGTCAATATGGTACAGGACGCGATACATTGCGTTGCTTGGGTTTGGCTGTTGCTGATAGCCCCATGCGCCCCGAAGAAATGGACTTGGGCGACTCCACTAAATTCTACCAATATGAAGTCAACCTTACCTTTGTCGGTGTCGTCGGTATGTTGGATCCCCCACGTAAAGAAGTCTTCGACTCCATTGTTCGTTGCCGTGCCGCTGGTATTCGTGTTATTGTCATTACTGGTGATAATAAGGCTACTGCCGAAGCTATTTGCCGTCGTATTGGTGTTTTCGGTGAAGATGAAGATACCACTGGTAAGTCCTACTCTGGTCGTGAATTCGATGATTTGTCCCCTGCCGAACAAAAGGCTGCCTGTGCCCGTTCCCGCTTGTTCTCACGTGTGGAACCCCAACACAAATCAAAGATTGTTGAATTCTTGCAAAGCATGAACGAAATCTCAGCTATGACTGGTGATGGTGTAAATGACGCTCCTGCCTTGAAGAAGGCCGAAATTGGTATTGCTATGGGTTCTGGTACTGCTGTAGCTAAGTCTGCCGCCGAGATGGTTTTGGCTGATGACAACTTCTCCTCCATTGTATCCGCTGTTGAAGAAGGTCGTGCAATTTACAACAACATGAAACAATTCATCCGTTATTTGATCTCATCCAACATTGGTGAAGTCGTTTCTATTTTCTTGACTGCTGCACTTGGTCTTCCTGAAGCTTTGATTCCCGTACAATTGTTGTGGGTCAATTTGGTAAGTGGGCTAAAGACAGAGTGACCACATTAGGAAAAATGTGTATACAATGTACTTGTTTTAATTTATTAGGTTACTGATGGTCTTCCTGCTACTGCCCTTGGCTTCAACCCACCTGACTTGGATATCATGGACAAACCCCCACGCAAGGCTGACGAAGGTTTGATCTCCGGCTGGTTGTTCTTCCGGTAAGTTTGAAAACTCGTAACGTTTCTTATAAAAGGATACAAATTTAGAATGTTTTATGTCACAGTTATATGGCTATTGGTGGTTATGTTGGCGCTGCGACCGTTGGTTCCGCTGCCTGGTGGTTCATGTTTGCTGAAACTGGCCCCCATCTATCCTATTGGCAATTAACCCACCATTTGGCCTGCTTGGGTGGTGGTGATGATTTCAAGGGTGTTGACTGCAAGATCTTCAGCGATCCTCATGCAATGACCATGGCTCTTTCCGTTTTGGTTACAATTGAAATGCTTAACGCCATGAACAGGTAAGCACATTGTGAAAATTAGAGAGAGAGTGTGAAAAACAGACACTAATTCCTACAAAACTTGATTACTAATTATGTACTGTTATTATTTCTTACAGTTTATCTGAAAATCAATCCTTGGTTTCCATGCCTCCATGGTCCAACATGTGGTTGATTGGCTCAATGGCCTTGTCATTCTCATTGCACTTTGTCATTCTCCACGTAGAAGTTCTTTCTGTAAGTATTTTTTTTATTTTGTTAAAAGATAGTACATATATATTTTATTATAAAATAAAGTGACAGGAAGGAATAGGAAGCATTTTTCGAATCGTTCTCTGACATGTCAGATAAAATTGTACCAATTATTCATATAAACATTTCTAGGCTTTGAACGACGATTTATCAAATTTGATCAAATACTTCGAAAACCATATAAACTATAATATTAAGATGACCTCAAATACGTTCATTAATAATTTAATCATCTTTGAGAAAATAACTTATTACCTCTATTTTATTTCTTTTCTTTTTTTTTTTTAATTAGGCCGTGTTCCAAGTGACACCATTGGGTACCGATGAATGGATAACTGTGATGAAATTCTCAATTCCTGTAGTTTTATTAGATGAAACGCTTAAATTCGTTGCTAGAAAGATCGCTGACGGTGAGAGTCCCATTTATAAAGTGCACGGGATTATTTTAATGTGGGCCGTATTTTTTGGCCTTTTGTTTGTTATGCAGTCTTAAATACTATTTAAGTTTAAAAATTAAACACATTTTAACAAAAACGCAAAACCAATCCTCTAATATTAAAAAAGAAGCAAATAATCATCGTTATCTGCATACCACTAATTTCTTTTCTCTCGATATCTTACGCTTTATTATCCTTTTCTAAGCAAAGAAAACAAAACAACATTTCAAAATCAAATCATCAAAAAGAAATTTTACCTAATTATATATAAATTATAAAATACTAACTGTTTAGCCTAAATACTAACTTGAGCTTAAATTAATCTAAACTAAAATGCTGGCAACAATATATATTACATACGATTGGAAGCAATTGATTTGAATGACACAACTGCTGCCCTTCTTTGTACATTGCTATAAATGTTTTTCGATGAATCTCTATGATCTATCTCCTTCTAACCCTAATACTTCTTATTACAAAAACGAACAGTGTAATTTTAAGGACATTTCATAATCTGGGTTTTTTATTTTGTTTCGTGAAAAATTCAATTCCTATAATAAAGTGGAGAATAAAATAAACAAAATGTATACAGCCCGATTCCGAATAAAAATTCCGCAGGAGATTTCTCGCGTAGACTCTTTCCTTCTGTTACTTATAAAAATTCGACGCGAAATTGTTTTCTAGTCCTTTTACCTCCTATTCTTATCAATCGCGTTTCGAATACAAGAAAAAGTTCGTCGGGTGATAATTAGGGATGCCGGATGTAAAGTTTAGAAAAATGGATTTTGTACAATAATCGGACAGTTGCAACTACACGAATATGTTGACAGTAAGTCAGTAATAGGAGCAAATGCATATGGGGTTTTGGCCGGTTAATAGTGCCATGTAGCACACATACTAAATAATTGAAAAGTGGGTACTATTTACACTGCTATATTTTCGAGTCCATTGTCAAGAGAACATTTTCTTGAAGCAATTCAGCCCATTCAGCTGCCTTACAACCATTTTTGTTTTAAATAGTTACTTCTCTTGCACAGTCGCGTGAAAAATTTCGTAAATTACCTTTCCCCTTTTTTTAATTTTTCTATTCCTGCGAGATTAGAACTAAAGGATCTTTTGAGAATTTTTATGATTGGGCTGATGTATAAATTGTACACATGGGTTAAATTGCGGAAGAGGTTTCTTGTCAAAATCTGAGAATGCAATCAAAATTGATTCGAAACGCCTACTGCAAGGAATAATCCGGGTTTAAAATTGTTTAATTACAAATGTAATAGAATGGTATTAAGATTTGTGAATAAATCTCAATAGCACATCTTCAATTCTGGCTACAGTTGAAATAATTTAAGAATTCATTTAAGTCTAATATTTTTGAGTTTAAATCTCGTAAAATTTAACACTGCGCTTTTGTTTCTTATCCATTGTGGACGAATCTAATTGCTTAAATCAATCTATTGTCATAGTCAAAATCATTTGCCACCGTGTCTGTCTTGTTAAGGAGTTTGTAATATTCTTTCGATTTTCATTTTTTTCCTTTAATTTTCGAGAAAAAAAAAGGAATTCTCACTACTACTCATACTACTACCAAAATCTCGCGGTACTTAACAGATATAAAAATTTTGAGAGAAAACAAAAGAATTTAAATAAAACGAACATTTCAGTAAGAAAATATATAGTTATACAGCGTAAACTGTAAACAAGTTAAAAACTCTCCCATGTCGAAAGAAAAATAAAACTCAATACCACCTCGTTTTGTATTTTTGTGTGGCCAAATTGAAACGTTTTTCGACAAAACTGTATAGCACTTTTGTTGCATAAACAAGAGTGCATCTAAAATCATTGTTTCAATTTCATTTGGCCCTCAGCTGTATTTTTAACTAAAAACAGAAAATAAATTAAGAAAAAAAAAAACAAACAAATAACACATACAATAGGTTATAGAAGTATTATTGTGACTTATATAATATATAAAGAAATCAAAATAGTCTTCTTTTTTTGATGAATATGATGATGATGATGATGATAAAGAAAATAATGATGTTATAGACATTCGTAAACTTAGTTTAGTGGTAATATTTAAAACAAAAAAGCAAAACAAAACAACAATGTAAATTATTAAATGTCTCCATTTTTAAGGATCTGCATTAAATTTTAAACGAAGATTTAAGGATAGTCAAATAAAAACAAAACAAAAAACCATTTTTTAATTGTACATAACATTCAAAGCGAAAACAAAAACACTATTAATTACTAACATATAAAACAAAACCAACACACATTAAATTCAAATGAGTTGTGAACAATATAAGCAAAGCGAAGAAAAAGTAATTAAATTGAAATTAATAGAAAACACTACTCTAATTTTGCTATCCACAAAGATATGTCCTTACATAGGCATTAAAACATTCCACAAACCCGCTAATACATCTCAGTTTGTAATAATTTCGCCGCCTGTCCTTTTCGCTGCAACTGAGAAAATTAAAACGAGTTGTTAAAACACTCTGACAACGTTGAATGATACATAATACATACACACATATTACGCTAAATTCTGATGTATATTGATGTGTGTCTGAACCCATAACTATCTATACCTACTTGAAGTCAGGATATATTATATTGAATGTTGAGCGCCTGTTATCTTTTCTATACACACTACTACGCTACCAACTTGTGTTATGACTTCATTACCTACTAAGTGGTTTGTTCCTCTTACTAACAGTAGATTCTTATATATCCCTTGTCTTTTGTATTATTCTAATTATTACCGTGTCATTTTGTTCTACTCCTCCCCTTTACAGTTAACCCCGATTTCCATTAAAAAGATACATTTAGAAAAAGGCAACCAAATCACCCCCTCCCCAACTCCGATGTATTTCATAAAAACTATTTATTTTTTTCCCTAAGATGCTATAGCTGCTTAAGTGTAATAAAAGAACAGATACCAATACGATACCAATACGAAGGCAACGGAAAATACGAATCATATTATGTGTTATTAATTTCCCAAAATTGGGAACGTGAAACAGTTTTTAAAGTAAACAATTTAGCATTATTTAAAAAAAAGACACCAACTCTATTAGAGGTTTAGCAGGTTCAAGATAACTGAATTAAAATAGTCAGTAGCTCAAAGCTCATAGATAAATGTTAGCTATTTTAAATTCTAACATAATACTACATTCACACTGCACCCGGATTCTCTCAGTTGAAGATTTTGAGTAAAGTAAAAGCTGATTATTGTATTCAAAAACAGGTGTTTGGATAAATGAAAACTCCAAACACGAGATTTCAACTGCAGGGTGTTCAGGGCTTAAGAAATATTCTCGAATACACAGTCGACGTCGTTATTAACATTTTTAACTGTGTTAAAATCTAGTGATACTCACACAAAAATGTTTGTTTTTGTATTAGACTTTCTATCATAGCCTTATGTAAGGACAACTAGGTACGCAACTGCGGTCTACCATGAAGCACCTACCTCCCAATGTATAAAGAGTGCAAATGTGTCTTCTTTCTCGGAATGTTCCACTGGAATATCATAGTGTATCATTGCCATTCACTATATGTATGTATATCCAAATATTAATTGAAAGGAACAAAATATTTACCGAATGTTAAGGAAACAGCACGTCATCAACAACCTCTTACCTATCACCGCCAAACACCGTACACCCGACACAAACTCTGAAACAAAACGATGTGAACCCAGAGGTCATTAGCGCTACTACTACATACAAAGCTCATCATTAAACTTCCCGGAGAGTAGAAAGCGAGTGTATTGAATTAAGTTTGAGTTTGTTTTATTCTTTTGTGTTTTTATATCCCATTTCTTTATCTCCTTACAGCTTTACCCCCCCCCCCCCCAAAAAAAAAAACTTACGCAAAAAGGACCTTTAACCGTTTGTTTAATTCACAGATTATATGCTGAATACTTATATTATACAATAATGTTATTTTTGATATTTCTATCCTCCTCATCCCCTTAAATCATACGATTTTATAGTTCCTGATGCTGTTGTTGACAAGATGAGACAGTGATCTGTCAGCGGTCTCTGTATTTGCGGTAATCGACGTAATCTATTACAACTCTATTCTACTACAACTACTTCCTACTACTCTTTCTATACAACAAAACAAATACTGCTGCAAATTACGACGGACGTAAACGCATCACCCACGTACTCTCCCTGTGTGTTGTATGTACGTATGTATAACTCTTAGATGAATCGCCGCACCAGTTTCTAAAACCCTAAGGAATAAATAAATGAATTTATTTTTAAAAACCAAAGAAACCTTTAAAGAAAAAAAAAACAAAATGTTGAGTGTGTATATGTATAACTTATGAAGAAACAACAACACCACACATACATATATATATATATGCATGCATAGTAAAATTAAACTTAATTTAATAAAGTATTCGCAAAGAAATTACAAAGTAAATAAATATATATATATATATACATATATATATTAAAAATATATATAAAACAAATTAAAAATTTTGGAATTGTTTAATTTATTAACCTACAGCATTAGAAAATACCATATCGGTCGATTTGTGTGAAGTCAAATACGAAATGCAAGTTTGTTCTAAATTTAAAGGAACCTGTGGCGTAATACGGGTTCCGATCGAAATTTTCTCTTTAGTTTCACACCGAACATACCCGTATATTTGTTTTTTTCTTGCAGTAGATTGCGCATATGATGAGAATCGCGCGATTTGCGAATCACATGCGATTTGTAAATCGCATGATTTATTTAGCCATGTGCTGGGGTTTCACTGAAGCGATCATGAACATCTGATATCATTCATGTTAATTGTTGGTTTACCGCCCCTCTTAATACCAAATAAGAATATATTCGAAGTTGTTTGCATCACTACGAGTATCTTGTTCTCTTTTTTTTTCAAATTCATTAGACAGGTGAAAAGTTGTCGACCAAGCTCATGCTCATAAATGACAAGTCTGTGCTTCGATTTAGTAAAGTGTGTTTTTGTATTCTGAGTTTTCGCCATTTTGTGGGCAAGTTTCAGTTCTTGATTTTCGCAATAAATTTTGTCTTGTCTCTAACCGGAAAATTTTGTGGCGGAGAGCTATCTATGATTTACCTTGCAAATATTTCATTTATAATTCCTCTACGCAATGTATTTTATTTTTACGCTCGTGAAGGAACTTTTGGTAGATTATCGAAATGTCAAAATTCGGGTCCCAAACAATTCTTTTCGTACGAAATATCTTTGGCGTAACAACTCTGTAATTGACTTTGCCTACGTAATTTTCGAAAAGAGTACCAAGCAAATAAAAAGTGATTGATAGTTTCGGTTCATGCAATTTTCATTACTTTTTATACACGTACTTCTTAAGGTTACGAAAATTGCATAAACACTGAATACCGGGCTTAACCAAAGATAATGTTCCACTCAAAAATTGGGCCTTAGTGTTGTAATAGACTTGCACCCAACTAATTTTGTAAAACTCCCAAGAAAACAACATATTAAGAAACGAAAATTGTATGCGTTCAAACGAATGTCCACCACTGTATTCAGCAGAAAAAAAGATCCATAAATCTAGGATTTTTTATGAAAACGTTCGAAAGCAGAAGTAAAACGTTATGAATTGGCTAATATGAAATCAATCCACTTTCGTACGAAAGCTGTGACAGGCATAGGTTAATTTATACATAGATTTGTCAACTCGCTCATCGGTTTATTGACTGAATGGAAGTGAACTTATGGAAGTTGCAAGTATTAACGTCAAGCGACGAATTCTGTCGCTGAGGTTTGATAAACACAGCTGAAATTGTTACTGTGAATGTTCAAAACAAGTAAATATGTATATAAACATCGTGAATTCACAAAAATAAAAATGGAGTATTTTGTTCGAAGTTCTTACAATTTGTTGTAATTAAACAGCTGACAGAAGTTCGTTTCCTCATGGAAGAACCACAAAGTGAAACGTCAGATGAGGCGGATGACAAATCTATTATAAATTAATCTATGGTGGCAGGTCTGTTAAATAGAAGAAAATCAATGGGCCTATTCGGAAATGCAACAACTGTTGCAGATGCTTGTTTGTTGCGCATTTTGTTTGCAATTACGGTCTCAAAACACCTGCAAAGTTGTCAGATGTTGCATTTACGAACGTGCTGCGCAACAGTTGCACCGCAATGTTGCATTTCCGAAAAGGCCCAATGCCAAACTTTATTTCCAATAAAGGCATTACCAAAAAACTTTTGTCGCATATGGTGAAGTGGTTGAGTTGTAGAACACATTTGGGTTAAAAAAAGTGAAAATTAGAAAATGATTCAACGTTGAATTAAGACGTATAAACGTATATAAGTATATTCAGTATCTATCTAACTTTTTCAAATATTAATTTGAATTGATTCCAAGGAAATGGCATGTACCCACAAAGATTCATTTTGAAGCATTGACCTAATCATCGCTGTCGTGACTGACAGATTTTGATCGAAATGTTTAATTTATGGATTATGGTAATCGTTATCGAATCAAAAATATTCGAAATGTCGCTCTATAGCTCGTAATGTTGTCTGGGAGCTAATTGTATACAAATGTTCAGAAACCAGAATAATTTATATTTTTCCCGTTCGCAATATCAACACATACATATTAGGTAGGGTAAAATAAGAAAAAAGAATGACCCTCTAATAAATTTCTTCTCCATACAGTGAGTGTTGTAGGCAAAGGCAAACTTTTCCAGGGCTGGAAATATTTGCCAACCACATTGTGAAAACCCTAACTATAAAGTAGGACTATTTAGATATTATTGGGCATCCGAGGCGACGCAAAGTTCGTTGACGTAATTTTTCATCAGAGTTTTGACCCCTCGAGTCTCCATTACAGCCAGTATTCCGGACATATTTTAACGTAGAATACGTTATACGGTAAGGTAGGGGTGTTGATCTGGAGCACAAAATGTTGAGAAAATGTTTGCCACTTTCATTATAAGTTTTTAATACTTTATGCATGCATTGAAGAAAATTCAAGTATGGTCGTAACATATTTAATATGTCTTCTTTTGATTTGTATTTAAATAATTTTTTTGATTCTATAAGTAGCAATATGTCAAAAAAAGTGGTTTTTCCAATTTAAAGATATATGTACCAAATTATATGTACTGATTTGGGGATACATTCGGCTATCTGAAATGCTCATTAGGGTGGCCCTCAATTACATGATATGTGAATTATAGGGTGTTCTTGTTGTCATTGATTTTTCAACTGATTACGAATTTTTTCCTGTAATTTTTTTAATATCCGAAAAACTGGAATTTTTTAATTTTTTACAATAAACTGGGTTAGTAGCCTTTCATTTAAGATGAATATTTCATTCGTATACTGAGAGAAAAAAAATATTATAATAATAAGTGGTAAAGGTAGATTTACGACTTTTTCATTTAAAATGGCACGAAAACGGCTAAAGATTTTTGGCCAAAATTTCCTATTTCTCGTTTAGAACCTTAAAATCTTAAATTCTACCAAGGCGCTTCGCAGTACAATGTTTCGTTTGGAAAAAAAATTGAAAAAACTTCAAGAAAAATGGAAAAAATCCAAAATTTTTAGCTTTTTTACCTTCCTCAACTCATAACGTCCAAACTAAGCTTTGTGACGTGAAGCGCCTTGGTGGAATTTTAGATTTTAAGGTTCTAAACGAGAAATAGAAAATTTTGGCCAAAAATCGTTAGCCGTTTTTGTGCCATTTTAAATGAAAAAGTCGTAAATCTACCTTTACCACTTATAATTATAATAATTTTTTTTCTCTCAGTGTACGAATGAAATATTCATCTTAAATGAAAGGCTACTAACCCAGTTTATTGTAAAAAATTAAAAAATTCCAGTTTTTTTTTTTTTTAAATTTAATTTTTTAATTTTTAAGCCCACGAAAATGGTTAAACTGTGTTATATTTTGAAATACAACTAATTTTTAAAAAAAAACTCGTGGAATAAATATTGTTTCTGAGTCCCCAAAGATTCATATTCAACAATAAAAAAGTTCTTTTTCGCAAAAAGTCGTTTTTGACATATTGCTATCTAGAAGTAAATCAAAATTTAACTCTTTCAAATTTTGTATAAATTTTCATATGCTTTGTATTTTATGTATTAAAACATCATGTGTAAGATTATCTGTGTGTTCATCACAGAACCAGTGTGAGAAAGAGAAGATGTATAATGACAATGCATGTTTTATGTGAACATTACAGAACCACTGTTGCCACATGCAGTATTTACACTTGTTTTCAAAAGTGCATCGAATTGATATAAAGTGTACCCAAATTTTCTTAAAAACTATCCTAAATTTTTAACATAAAAATTAAAGATAAATTTGATGGATTTAAATCATTTATCAAAAATTATATTTAATTCATATATTTTAATTGCAAAATGACTAACGTATTCTACGTCTGACCTATGCGCCCGTGTTATCTAACACAGGCTACATATTTTTTTTGTTTAATTTTACAGCTTACGAAGTACGCGGAAGTTTTTATTTTAATTTTGGCTTTAGTTTTTTTCGAAGTGGTTGGGAAATATTTCCAGCCCTGAAAAAGATTCCCTTTGCCAACAACAAAATGTGTGGAGAAGGAATTTACTAGAGCGAAAATTTTTCTCATTATTTTACCCGACTTAAACTGAGAGAAAAACTAAATTAACACAGGGAAAACAATAAAATAAAGGGAAAGAGATAGCAGATATGTATGCGTTGATATTGCGAAAGTGAAAATAATAATTATTTGTGTTTCAGTGACATTCTGAATGCGCCAAATAAATTCATGGAAAACATTTTCAATTGTTTAGAATTAATTTATTTTAAAAAATGAGTTGAAAGTGGGAGACTATTGAAAAAACACACTTTTTATTTTTCCCCCTTCGATAGTGTAAATACTGATATTGATGTTGGAAAATGTTTCCGATTTAAGCCCCGTATTCAGTTCTTGCGAAATTTTCGTAAGAAATGTTGCTATTTATCTCTAAATGGAAAATTTTGTTGTGGAGAGTTACCACCTATCTTTGCTTTACCTTGCAAATATTTCAGTTATAATACCTCTACGCAATGTATTTTATTTTTACGCACTTGATGTTAAATTTATCGATATGTCAAAACACAATTGTTACGTACGAAATGACTGACTTTTGCTTACGGAATTTTCACAAAGAGCTGAGTACCAAGCAAATGAAAAATGAGAGAAATTTTCGGTTCATGAAATGTTTGTTATTTTTTATTCTTATGTGAACGAAAATTTCATAAAAACTAATACCAGACTTTACGACATGTACATCGCAGAAAAATTTACCGAATAACGGACGTGAATAACCTTACGGTACCAGATTTAAAGTGATATATTTTAAAGTTATTAAATACAGCTTTTACAACAGTATTGAATCCAATTTTTTGGGGGTTTACATTCTCTTTCAAACGAAACTGTGCTCCTGACATGGCTGCTTCTTTGATTGGCGAAGAGAAAACTCTAGGTGGGAAAAAATTTTATAAAAATTAAATTTTTGTATGTGAGCACCCTAGGGGGTGAAGATAGGGAGTAGGCATGTTTGGGAAAAATGATGGGAGGGAAAAATTAGTGGAGGTCGGTCATACACTTTAGGGGCGACACTGCGGCAGTTGTGGGGCTTGTTTTACATGTTTCTACATTCACAGCCACTTTTGAATCAATGCGTAACAATTTGCCCCCATACATATACACCTAATACAACACCCTAATGCACATGGTAAAATCTATTCAGGTACTATACTACTACTACTGTAATGTACTATACCAATTAAAAAAGTAAAATTTTAGCAAAATTTTCGGAAAGGTGTTCCGAAATATTTCTACAGATCGAAACAATTAATTTTGAAAATAAACTTTCCGCTATTCTTTACATTATCTCGGAACCTATTGACAATAATATCGCATTCATATTTTATAATATCACTATACCAGAAGTAATTATAAGAAATTTTTCCGAATCGTGACAACTCGAAAACTAGAGTTTAACGATCAGTAGAACTGATTTTTTCATTCGAACTCAAAATAGCTGGCACAAAATAGGTTTGAGTGGAGTCGGGTGTTCCACGCTAACCATATTGTATTCCTTCATATACTTCTATTTTACTGTTTTACGTTTTGATGTATAAACATCTATACGCTGGGGGTAAAAATCTTTTTCACAATACAATCACAAATTTAGAGTAAGATGTGCGATGTAATCGTTAACCAATCGTAAAGCGTTATCAAATCGGTGTGAGCTATGTATGAGTGTATTAGTGTACTCATACGCTGCATACAATATACTCAACACCATCTAGTGTGCAATAGTAGCGACTAATTTTCACTAATTGTCGTACATTATGTTATCGTAGGCAAATGAAAACAAATAAATAAAATGAATACAAAAAGATTTAGTTTTAATAACTTTTAAAAAGATTTTTTGCACTTTTAATAAAAAATTTGCGAAAACAAAGCAAAATAAGGAAAACTAAAAACTAAACTTGTCAAATATAAGGAAAACTAAAAACTAAAAGTTTTCTTCATCTTTGAGATTGTCATTCATACTTAACAGCTGCGTATAAGCACCAGCTAGTGTGCAATATTAGCTACTAATTTTCGAAAACCATTGCTGTAAAATAACATAAGATTTCAGTAAACAGCTGATTAATAACTTGTCAACCGCAACAAATACAAAATAATAAAAATAATAAAAATAATAAAATAATTGCAAAACACCAAAAAAATTATAACTCAGAACATAAAACAACACAAAGTGTATCAAAGCTGAATGGAGGTAATGTTAGTTCTAAATTATTATTTCTATTAGATTCCAATATAAATTAAGATTATAACATATCTTCATTGTGTACTGTTGCCTTACAAAGAAACTGGTGCACGACAATTGGGTAACAATCTCCATCTCATGCCAATTATTATGGGTGGAGATTTTAATACAAATTGTGCAAACCCACAGTCGCAAGCTTTATCAAAATTTTTATTTGACGTTTTCCACTTGCATAAGAGCAATTCTCCACAAACCCCCACAACTAACAATTCCACTACTATAGATGCAGTTTTCCAGAGATTTTTAAATACAATCGAGTCAAAAATTTATATATCTTATTTTAGTTACCATAAGCCAATATTAACTATTTGTACTTAAGGCATTTACCATAGATGGGCACTTTGCACTACTACTAAAATTTCAGTAAAAATAATTCTTTAACTAGTAAATTTTTACTGATTACTAAAATTTTTTTCAGCAATTTTTATAAAGTGCCTACATGATTACGATGAGGTGCATTGAATTTTCAGTAATCAGTAATGCCCGATTAATGATTATTATGAATACGGCCCTATGATTTGACTGGTAATGCAAATTAAATTTCATTATCAGCAAAAATTTACTGAATTTTTTCAGTAATCAGTAAATTTACTGCTTACTGTCATTTTTAATGCAGTACATGCATATATACTGCAGTGTGCCCATTTACTAACCAAATAAGTTAAATAAAACAAACAAAAACCAGCAAATTCCTATCTATTTACAATATTGAAAGTTTTGATACTTTTAATTGATTAATTAAAAAATTATACTAAAAGCATAAGTACTTCCAACTTCATTACTAGATGTTTACACATTTTTAATATAGAAAATTCTCTCAACCAGTGATTTTTGTACTATATTAAAAAGCTCTTAAACAGAATCTCTTTTTTTCTGTTTTACTGTTTTCCATTTTTTGTTAATAAAACCGCCCCCAACATCCCGAAACACTGTACACCGACTCCGAAAATAGGCTCTGCTTGACAGTTCTTTACTACAGTAACAATAAACTTGTTTTATTAATTCCTGCTAAACTAAGTTTTCGACGACTTTGTATGGGGGAGCCGCTTAAAATCGCTTAATATCGCTTAGCTCCCCATATATAGTGGTCGAAAAAATGGTTTAGAAGGGAATAAAAAACATGCTCAATATGTTATACAATATATAATTTCGTCGAAATATTAGTTTAGCGGGAAATAAAAAGACACGCTTATTGTTACTGTAGTAAAGCAGAGCCTATTTTCGGAGTCGGTGTACAGTGTTTCGGGATGTTGGGGTCGGTTTTATTACTAAAAAATGTAAAACAGTAAAATAGAAAAAACGAGATTCTGTTTAAGAGCTTTTTAATATAGTACAAAAATCACTGGTTGAGAGAATTTTCTATATTAAAAACACGCTCCGTTTGAGGCTTTATACGTTAATTAAGAGATGTTGACTGTGGTTAAAAATATTTAAATTATTGTACAATTTTTATAAATTATTATTTTGTTGAACAAAAAATGTGTTCGTATTAAAAGCTGTTCAAACAATTTTCTTTAACAGGTTAGACTTTCTAAACGTCTAAATTTTTGGCTGTCGTACACATTCAGAAATTAAATGTATCTATTTGAGCATATACTTTTATAGTCAAGAAGATATAAATAGATATGATCTAATATACTAGATTGACAGACCAGACCGGACAGTTGCAAAACTTTTATTTGTATATGCATACATACATATGTATTTTGGTTGTGTGGATTGTGAAAAACACAAACATTATTATAATGATGAACATAAAAACGAAAACAACAGCAAAATACGACAAATTTTGGCATTACATATAGAAAAGACCAACATTTTCTAAATAATTTCGTATTTTCAATTCTTTACAATTTATCAGGGTCGTCAGACGTTTTGATAACATATTGATGTGTCAACTCTTCAGGGTCATAGTAAAGCGAAGTTCATATTTCAGTTTCATTTGATGAAAAACCGAAACTGTTGAAAATTTGTTAGTGTGAACATTTGGATACGACCATTTGTTTGTTTGGCTATAACTGACGATTCCACTAAGTTGTGGGGGATGGTGAATTGTTACAAAAATTATGTTTTTTGGCTATTTGGAATAAAAACATTCCGTACCAACTGCTGTTACTGGAGCTAAACTTCTGGACCGATTTGAATAAATTTTTTTGTATGCGTTTGTACCTCCCATACAAATCGCTTGAAATATTATGCAGGACAGCGTCTGCCGGGTCAGCTAGTCTATTTATAAAATTTCGTGGAATGCGAATCTTCTATTTGATCAAGAATCTGTCATTTACTTATAGAGATACAGTTCATCCAAAAAATGAGTGTACATCTCGAACTTGCAAATTTAAACAGTTGTTATAGCTTATACCTTCATCGTAAAAAAAATATTATTATAGTTTTAATTTGTTATAGGACGTACTTTCATTTCATGGAATAAAATTACTTCAAATATTTTTAGAATTTTATTTGTAAATATCATATTTTTTGTAAATAAAAATAGAACAAATAGGGTATTTGTCGTAAGTATTATCTTTATACAACAGTTGTAGTTATATATGTATATATGCATGCTCTTGGTATTCCTTACACACAAATATTATACGACATATTCATATACATATATTATATTATACGAGGTATGTGTTTGCAGTGTACTATCGGTAACAGCTGTTTTGTGCTTATTTTTAGTCAATTATTTTTATCGGTGATTGTAATTTGGACTTTTTGTATTTCTTATGAAAATTAAGAAATACAAATTTAATAAAATGGACGGAGTTAACGATATTCTGGTAAGTTTTGAATTTGACATTACACAATACGTGGAATTAAGGGGTTGTTCACATTTAACTATTTTCCTTGAAATATGGCTTTACGACTTACGACTGAATACCCTAAATCTGTATATCTAATATTTTGTTTGAGATTTATTATTATTAGAACGGCGATCTCCCGCCTGAAGAATAATAAAGCCGCTGGTGCGGATGGCCTACCCGCTGAACTTTTTAAGGCAGGTGGCGAAGGACTGATATATATATATATGTATATGCGGTATATGGCTAGGGGAATCTATGCCCGACGACTGGAGTCTCAGTGTATTATGTCCTGTATTCAAAAAGGGTGATCCGTGTGTCTGTTCCAACTATCGCGGTATCAGTCTTTTATCCATCGCGTATAAGGTCTTGTCGAGCGTATTATGTGCAAGACTAAAGCCAATTATTGAAAACCTGATTGGACCTTATCAGTGTGGTTTTAGACCAGGCAAGTCCACAACTGACCAAATATTCACGCTACGCCAAATCCTGGAAAAGACCCACGAAAAGCAAATCGATACATACCACCTTTTTGTCGATTACAAAGCTTCTTTCGATAGCCCCATACGGGGAAAACTGTACGAAGCTATGTCTGAAGTTGGTATTCCGGCAAAACGGATCCGCCTCTGTAGAATGACGCTGACCAACACCAAATCAGCAGTGAAAGTGGGGAAAGACCTCACTGAACCATTCTGTACGAAGCGAGGACTTAGACAAGGCGACACACGTTCGTGCAATCTCTTCAACATCGTAATGGAGATAATAATGAGAAAGGCTGCAGTAAATACGAACAAGACCATTAACACGAAAAGCCATATGTTGCTGGCGTATGCTGACGACATAGACATCATTGGGCGAAATTTGCGAGAGGTTACTGCAGTATTTTCAAGAATCGAAAAGGAATCAGCGAAGGTAGGTCTTGCTGTTAATGAGGGCAAGACAAAATTGATGGTGTCAACGACGTGAACAAGGACAACAACGTCAGCCTGGAGATAGATAGGAGAATTGTGCTTGCAAATATATGTTATTTTGGGCTCAGCAAGCAGTTTAGGAACAAAGCCCTCTCTCGACGGACAAAAGTCCAGCTATATCAGACTCTCATTTTACCTGTCTTGACATATGGCTCTGAAACTTGGGTCATATCGCAAGCGGATGAAAAACACCTGGGAGTTTTCGAGGGAAAAATTCTCCGTAAAATATATGGTCCTGTTAGGGAAAACGGCGAGTACCGACGTTGCTGGAACGCAGAGCTATATAATCTCTATTCTGACGTGGACATAGCTAGACGAATCAAAGTGTGCCAATTGCGTTGGCTAGGCCATGTTATCAGAATGGATGATAACGTACCCGATGGAAGCAGGAAAAGAGGACGACCAAGACTCCGCTGGAAAGACCAGGCAGAAGAATCCTTGATGTTACCAACTGGCGAGAAAAGGCGAAGGATAGATCCAGTTGGAAGAATATGTTGAAATTTGTTTGTTCAATTATATGTGTAAGACGTCTGACCTGATGAGTTGTAATATAGTCAATAAAAAAAGTAAGTTTATTGTTTTTTACAATTTATTTCAATCATATCGCGATATGTCAATAAAGTACGAGCAAGTAACACGTACTTATTTGACATATCGCGATATGATTTCACAATATTAGTTCTCGAATATGTTTTACATCGTGAAACGTTAGCACAAATACGGAAAAATCATTAATCTGTAAAAACAAAGCGATTTCAGAACTCCATAGTGTCATTGGAATGAGCTTAAACGTATTGAAATGTGCAGGTCAATTCAAGACTTAAAGTATGTATATATGTAGTATGTCCCAAGGGGCGAAGCTACCGTAGGGCCAGGCGGGGCAGTGCCCCGTGGTCCCCAAGCTCCCAAGCTCAAGGGGTCCCTCTGATGTTAGCAGTTGTGTGGAAATACAGATTTTGTTTGCAACGATGCAACACATACATACATATATAATTTTCCCGGGATTAGCGTTAAACTTTGGGACCTACTGCCAAAATTCACTGGTGAATCAGAAACCACTATAAAGAAATTAAGATGGTCAACTAGATGGTTGTATTGCTTTGTGAATTCATGCACTAAATATTGAATGACATGCATTCATTACGCATCCAAAATCTTACAAAAACGCGATGTCGATTTAGACGAAAATTTTATATTATATATATTGTTACGAATTTCCTTATTCGTCCTTTTTGCGTTGTTTTATTCCCAATAATAAAACAAGGTTCGTTTTTAATTACGATAATTACAACGGTATCACTTCCTTTTATTTATTTATACAGTACAACAGTTTACTTTATTTATAACACGTTAACAAGTCTTGTATTTTACTATCAATTCGCGTTGCTTACTTTACGGGTTTTAATCACAAACTGAACTCTCCATTCCAAAGACCTCCGCTATTTATACCAACTCACCATACACAAATGAAGGTACATATATCTAGCGAATTCAAGAACCTTCTAGAAAATAGATGTTGTTGTTGTTGTTTATCTTTGTAGAACATTCTCCTACACAGGAGAATTATCTTTACTGAGGTGAATTCATGCTACTGGTTTAGCGAGCTGGTACGTTGTTACAATGCATACTTTCAGGCGCAGCACTAACCGCCTGATGTTTACATACTGTTAGTAGAGTCATTAACAGTAAGCAACAGCTTTTACTTATTCGTAACAATATAAATATATTTTATTGAAATTTTATAGAAATGAATTCGAATCATTCATGAACAAAGTGAAACTGCAAAAATAGAATATAATATAGATCCCAGTTTTCGCGGGAATGGAAAAAGAAAGTCAAAAAACATTTTTATGAATTAGCTTCTGACAACCTATTACTAAACAGGGACGAAATATTTAAAATTACTTTTTCAATAATGTTTTAGACACAGTAATAGCTCAATTAAATACAATTATGTCAAGTATGTATTTTTCTTACACTATCTTTTTTACTCACTCTAAATGTATCAACTTTATTACAAAAGTATTATCTATTCCAAAGTAAATATTATTCTATTATTTTATACAAGAAATTATATAATATATTATATAATCATTAAGCAAATTAAAACAAATCAACAATTATTTAAGGAATAGTGTGGGTCAAGCGCGACTCCGAAATAATACTGCATTAAGTCTAGAGTTAGCGATAGTTATTGATGATTTTGCAAAAACTAAAGGCAGAATATGATTGTAAAATAAATTGTTAAAATAAAATTTTGAACTGCGTTTTATTGTCTAGCTATATTATTAACTGTAATCTACTACCAGCGACTTCGTCCGTCTAGTATGTATGTATCAACATTCTAACTAATTCCAAGTGAAACTTTTATATATCCTAAGCGCACGCGGAACCATTATGTGGTAAGTGATGCATTGTAATTTGATCCTACACGAAATATTGTCTAATAAAATCAAACACGTGCGTCAACCAATCAACTTAATTTTTGCTTCGGTGGAGAGCTTGTGATAATACAAAACAAACCGTCCCATGAAGAGATTGGGGAGAGCTTCTCCCAATCAGTGAGCTGTGCGCTTTCTAATTTTTCACTCACTGATTGGGACCTACACTTTTACACCGGTTCCGAACGGTATTTTGAGAAGCTTTATGATAATATGATATGATGATAACATCCATCATTAAATTCAGCTTTGGAAATAGTTCCTTGTACATTTGTTGGACCATAATAACATCCCCACGTTGGACGTTATTTTATTTTATGTAACTATCGAAGGAACCATATTGACGCACGGACCCGATGGATCCTATATGAGTACCAATAAATAAATAAAAAAAACTTCAACTTCCACAAGTTCACTTCCTTGCCGTCAATTAACCGATGAGCGAGTTGAGAATTTATGAATAAATTACTCTACATATGTATGTACGAGATGACCCATCTCGATCATCCGACGTTTCACTTTGTTCTTCTTGTGAGATGTATCGAAAGTCTGTCAGCTGTTTTGCTGTAACATCGAACAAAATCCTCAATTTTTAATTTTGTGCATTACGATGTTTATACAGATATGTATATTGTTACATTGAATAAGTAAAAGCTTTTGCTTGCTGTTAATGACTCTACTAACATTATGTAAATAACAGGCGGTTAGTAACAGGCGGTTAGTATGCATTGTAACAACGTACCAGCTCGCTAAACCAGTAGCATGAATTCACCTCAGTAAAGATAATTCTCCGCCATTCGAGATTGTTCTACAAAGATAAGCAACAACAACAACGTCTAGAAGGTTCTTGAATTCGCTAGATATATCTTCATTTGAGTATGGTGAGTTGGTATAAATAGCGGAGGTCTTTGGAATGGAGAGTTCAGTTTGTGATTATCCGCCGTAAAGTAAGCAACGCGATTTGATAGTAAAATATGTATAAGACTTATTAAAGTGGTGTAAATAAAGTAAACTGTTGTACTATATAAGTAAAATAAAAGGAAGTGGTATCGTTGTAATTATCGTAATTGAAAACGAACCTTGTTTTATTATTGGGAATTAAACAACGCAAAAAGGACGAATAAGGAAACTCGTAACAAATATTTTGTACATTCGGAGTAACAATTTTGACTGTGTTTATCAGGCCAGTACCTAAACTAGGACGGAAATGGTAAAAACATGTTTTGTCTGCGTGTATTCTTATGAGAGTTCCCGAAATAGCAACAACGCAAACTTTAAAAATTTCAACTTTGACAGAACGCAAAGAGAGCAAGCAAAACAATAAAGAAATAATAGAGAATAGCAGTAATAAAAAACAGATTTATAGAGAATAATGTAGTTAAAATAAAAAAAATGTGAAATCATCATAAACAAAATCTTTAATGTTGTTTTATGATATTTTTATTGTATTCGGGATAGCGAGCGTAAAACAAACTGGTTTGTCATTTATTATGCATGAAATTACGCTTTGCGTCCTCGTGTAGATACTGGCCGCAAACCTCTGCGAGATAATTCTGCTCTTGACGTTAAAACTTGCAACTTCCAGACGTTCGATTCCCTTCAGTCAAAAAAGCAAGAACGATTTGGTGGATCTCTAGTATTTTAATCTATGGGTTTAGCAAATAGACGAGACATTTAAAAACAAACGCAAATTATATGAGAAAATTGTTATTTGTGGAGTAAATAAAAGAGCAAACAGAAAAATACTGGTGTATCAAAGCACTAGTATGTCGTGTAGCTTTTAGGCTTTTTCACATTGTCACTGACCTGCATTATAAGCCTCCATCCAGCATGAGCAATTTTAAATGTCTACCGTATATTTTACGGCTCATTGTTTTATAAAAATGCTCTCGCGGGGCACATTCGATCACTACGGAAGCAATATTTCTTTGCAATTACTCTTCATGTCTTGGAAAATAACTGCAAATAACTACTGTTACGATAGCGAACTTTGAAAATCAAAATAAAGTGTGAGTTATATGCAGTAACTTTTTTTTAGTTAAACCCAATAAATCTTAATTTGAATTAAAATTTTCAGCTACTTGATTAGAACCGTCACGGAGTACTGATAACAAAGGATGTTTTAAGTACAAGAACGTGAGTACAATCAAATGAGAAGTTTACCGTTAATAGAGAAGCTTACCGTTAATTGTTGTTGATAGAAAGGTTAGGTTAGGTAGAAGTTTCTGTCACTTTTGACACACTTAATCCAGTGAGTTCTCTGATTGTCATGACTTCTGCATGTTGAGCAATACAATGGTCTGGTAGACTTTTAGTATTTGACTTGAAACTAAGCTTTATGTCGAGAATCGCACCAGATATCGTGCACCATCCTTTAGACAAATTTCTCCACCCCATAAAGACAATGCCTGAATATACGGAACCATCTGCTTCCTGGTAAAGAGTACGAGCTCGGGTTTCCCTGAATTTACACCCGGCAAATTCTCCGTCGCCCCCTTAGAGAGTATCCTAAGTCCTGAAACACATTTCTGCATGTGGAAAGGTTTGTTTCTTGCACTGCAATTACTAGGACGTCAGCGTACGCTGGGACTGTGCAACTTGGTTATGCGCCTTCTCGTAAGTAATCCATAGATCACATTAGTGATTATCTGGTCAACACAAAGTGCCGATAGAGCCGATTTTAACATTTTTAAGGTTGTTAAGAGTATGCGCATATATCGACAAGTATATATGTATGTATATAGTATACATATATATACCGTCTGGGCCAGGTGATTTGTAGGGCTTAAAACTTCCTATTACCAATTGTAGTATTTCTTATGTCACATATTTCCCGCAACATACGAGATGACGTTGTTATTCCGTGAGTTCGACCTTATATCTTCGGAGAAAGTGTGTGTTAAGCAGGAGGTCTAATGATGCATCACTCGTCCATCGCTCGTGTTGTTCCTTCAGATATTTCAGAGATGTTGGGCGTCGCCGAGAGGACTTTGCGCAGCCTGGAAGTGTTACATGCGTTTTCAATACCTGTCTCCAAGGCCTACTATTTAAAGATCATAACTAATTTGTATATTCTTTAAGTTTAGTTTGTACACATTCCAGTCTCGGTCCATCCTTGAGGACTTAGATCTATTAAAAGTTTTCTGCAAGACTTTCTCAGGATTTGTAGATCGAGGTTTCTTCTTACCTTAATTAATAGAAAGGTTTCATAATCACAATATAAATATGTACTTATACATAAATAATAAATACTAAAGAGATAAAATCGTTAAAAGCAAGAAAAATATATTTTCAGTTTTCAGGCAAATTTTCTCATAAGAATTTCTGAGATTAGCTGGAAATATACATATAAACGCATATATAGTTTTTGTGGTAATGCCCATATCGGGTATTATTTTAACTAGGTATATAAACCTTAGGCTACGTTTCCACTTAGCGTATTTAACACGTTTGACACGCTTTGAGCGTTTTTCATAAATTTTTCATAAAAAAATCAGTAGATTTCGGTCCCAAAATATGTCAAACATGTTAAATCAACACGGTTTTTCACATCGGCTCAGCTACTAGACTGAACCGCTTAAAATGTTTACTGTGGATTATTACTTCTCACGCTGTGATTAGACAAAGGGAAGTGGCACCGCCCATAGCTCACAACAGATTTTATGAACATATTAACGTATGAACGGCGTTGGTATCATACCCCAGTTGTTATTTTGGTATAGGAATGACCAATATTGTAGTAGAATGCAATGTGTTATACGCGGAAATAGATAGTTCTACGCCAATTGTCAGAAAAATTAAAATGTATTAAATCGACTTAAAATATTGACCCGATCGATTTTGATATTTGCTTTGACTGATGAACACTTTTTTCGTATACGTGTGCACGCATTCAACTTTATTTTCACTACACCATATAAACATGCACATCAATCTGATGTATCGTGTATACCCCGCTTAAGTATAGGGAAATAAATAATAGTCGTGTTTTGGTTACAAGCAAGCGATTGTCGCTTGCTAAGTTGCAAAGAAAACGGCAATTTAGCGATAAGTCATTTTTTCTCAAAAATATGAGTAAGGGTTGAAAACGGTTAAAGATGTCAAAAAAATTGTTTTTAATCTTAGCGAAAATGATTCTCGTCGCTAAGTTCTCGCTAAGTCTTCGCTAAGTGCTTCATACAAAACAAGCGAATATATAAGCAAGCGGTGTAACCAAAACACGCTTAATATGGGTTTTCATTTATTTAAACAAAATATATTAATATAAAACAGTATTTACACTACAAAGTTTAAATAAAAGGTTCAGGAAGAACATAGGGCGTCAACGAATTCTCTCCATCGAGCAAATGATTTAATTGAGTTCCATGATAGCCGAGTTTGTTTATATTCCTTTTTGCAGGCACCGCTTCTATGCATTTGGTGGCCTACGATAACTCTGAGGGTTCCATTTAATTGCCGATCTAGCAATATCTGATGTTGGACGTTAAGTATATGGCCGACCCAAGTCCATTTTCTTCTACGTATATGCAATTCAATAGGGCTGATACTTGTCGCCAGAGCTCTTCATTAGAATTGTTGTAAGGAGAGTAAATAAGAAGTATTTACCCCAGGCATCGACTGATAAACGTTGGGATTATCAACTTCGTCAAGCTTCAAGTGATACAACCGTACAACAGTACAAATACACACTCCAGTTAATTAATTTTTTGCGAATTAATTTTTTGTGAGATCTTATTTCGCCAGAATTTTGTGCAGGTATAGGAATGGAACACGGCCCTTTTTTATTCATATAAACATCGCGGAGCCTCCATCCTTGGTAATCTTGCATCCCAAACACTTGATTGATTCTATGTCTTCAATTAAATCAAGTGGTGTATTCGATTCTGTTCGAATACGACAAAGTACAAAAATTATTCGTAATATAAATTTCGTTTTATTAGGTATGTATTTACATTTGGTATATAAATAAATATTAGTAAATAAATAATATTATATATTTGATTTTGACTAAAACGTTAACAATGTGGGTGGATAACAACATATATTTACAACAATTTGGACAACGTCCAAGAAAAACTAATAAATAATAGAATTAATATTGGAGAACTATTTATGGGAACAACCCCCGATGTATGCGCATTTGTCGATATATTAAGTGGCAAACCCTCAAACGTGACGTAGCATGAAAATGTTTCCTTGCTATCCGAACTTTGAGCCACTGCGGTTATAACAGCATCATAGTAACCATTATCCTGAACATTTACTTTGGTTTCCGGAATATTAATCGTGGCCATGCCATTCTCCGATCTAAAAGAGATGTAATAGTTTTAATATTGTTTGAACATTTAATCTTAAAGAGTCATTGATTGTATAATATTGATGTTAATTTTCATACGTATATAAATATGTGTAAAAAATAAAAATTGTTTCCCGTTAAATCCCATGAAGGGATTAGGAAGAGCTTCTGACTATTTTTACACTCACTGATTGAGGACCTACAGTTTTACACCGGTTCGGAACGGTATTTTGAGAATCTTTTCATGGCTAAATACTCGATATTGTCGCCGCCACTAAGCGATGTGACCGCCATCGAACGAAATTTAAGGTGGTCAGATCAGGATCGAACCCACGTTCTCATGCACAAGAGCCGCGCACACTACCATTGCACCACCGATGGCCACAATAGATAAGTATATTATATATTATATATATTAAGTATATTATATCGTCGCTACGCCGACCAAATCAGTTATGTGTAATTTTTCGATTTTTTTTATTGCATTTTGCTAAAGCGTACCTGGTAGTACATCGACCCTCACACACGTTTCGCGATATCTCCAAGATTATCGCATTTTCGGGATTATCGACGTTTTTTCTTATGGAGTTTGACATTTATAATCCCGAAAAATCGACAATCTTGGTAGGTCTAACTACAGTTATATATACATTCCGTTATTTCTGGAATGGTTCAGAAACGCAATATTCATATTCGACGGCGAACCAGTTCTGAAACCGTTCAAATAAAAACCCAATTCTATTGCTATTTACCATCTCTTGATGGTGAAATAATACGGGTATGTAAAGAAGTATTTTTGGGAACTTTTGGGTTGCAAAAAACATATTCTAAACATAACGGCAATAAAGAAATACCAAAGAAAATTTCAACAAGAAAATATTGTGATTTTAAATGGTTGAATTTTGTAACGGAGGGTCCTCAACCACTACTGTAGGTTAACTACAAATCGAATATATGTACGTAGACCAGCAGTTTTAGCCTAAGATACACATGCATAAAATTTATGAAGAATGCTGTATAAATAATTAGAAAATTCCGGTTACGAGAAAGAAGCACTGTGAAGTTTTAGAAGAAAAGCAAATATGTATCTGTTTTCAAACCGCGAAATGGATCAATGTGATCTTTGTGTAGCACATTCGAAAGGAAATTTTGAGGAAGAAGTTAACTTGTGCCATAACTTCAAAAAATATGAAGCAAGGAATGCCAAACGATACGCTAATGAAAACATGTCACCACAAGTAATAGTTGTTTATTATATATTTATATATATATATATAGTATATATATATATTTTTCTTTTTCCGCTCTCATGTAGAGTGTCTGAGTTAACCAGTCTTATTCTCTTTATAGAATATTTCAATATATATGCACCATTTCGACAATGTTATTACATAAAACAATACCAAACGCATATATGTTTCAAAAGGCATCAATGTTTCACATCAAAATTATGAATGGACCAAGTTATGACAAAAAGAGAGTAATACGTTTTGAATCAGTGCTTTTGAGTCATACAATTCCATGAGTTCTCTATACTATTCAATACTCTTTGACGACGACGACCTGCTTGTTTGTTCGCCGCCGCTACATCAATACCATCTTAATCTCTGACTAACAACCACGTATGTGACGCTAATGCTGTGTGTTGTTTGCATGTATTCACTTTGATAGATTGCCCTACCCGTGCCTATAGATGTTAACACATCAAAAAGAATTGTTCTAAATAAATTGTTCTAATTGTGTATGTATATCAGAACAACAATTATACATTATCCAGTGCTCTGGCAAACCTTAACTCATCATCAGGAATACAAATTGGATAGTGTACTTTCAACTCTGGAAAGGACATTTAACTGGCAAACATACGCCCCCATGGATTTCATAGGCCTCATTAGACAAGAAAGGTCATCACAGCAATCTGTAGAGAACTACCTAGAGTACTCCTTTTTCTAAGATTAGGAAACAGTTCCCACCAATTTTTCTTCAATAAGAACAGGGAGAGCCTCAGGACAAGCTATTGTCCACTCCATTCGTGCACTTGTGTATAACGAATAGAAGACAAACAATGGATAAGAATACTGAAGCAGGACCTTTATATGCCACGCCTCCGAAAATAGATGAATTAGAATTCAAACTGCTGCTATCACTTAAAAAATTCATGCATAAAGATTTTGATGCATTCTACGATAATCTTTACCACTATTATTGTTGCCGTGTTCTTAAATAATTACTGCAAACTGCTGCAATCACTTAAAAAATTCATGCATAAAGATTTTGATGCATTCTACGATAATCTTTACCACTATTATTGTTGCCGTGTTCTTAAATAATTACTGTTTATTTATTTGTATCTTTCAAGTATTCTAAACACAAACGGTTATGTGTATGAAATAATAAATATTTTGATTTGAAATGCTCTAACAAAATCAGTTATGTGTTGTATTCCTGATAACTTCATTTATGGTACACTGATATCAAATGGTTTTATTTCGAAAGATCAAAATAAAACATTTTTTGCTCTCCTGAAACGTTACTGAAAAACACGACTGTTTCGGTCGGCGCAGCGACGAAATATTAATGTCTCAAGACTGCTTTGTTTACCTGGTTGAACCGATTTTAAGGGTTCAGTTTTTAAAACAAAACATCCCAATTTTGGGCAAAACCAAGAGCCGCCAATTTAATTTTGTGTAGATGCACCGCTGTGTCGGTAATTTGGTGTCAGCTAATTGTCCCTGCGAAAAAGGCATAAAAAAGGTTTTCCACTTTCCAAATAGTTTTTCCTTTTTACTTTTGACTTTGTCCATTTTCCATTTTATGTTGTACCAAAACCAAAAATTGTTTCTTTTTTAATGACAAAGTGAGGGGTAACCGAAGCACAGTGTTGCCACCTGAAATGTCAATTTAATCCAAATTGGGTGGTGTAAACAGCAAACTATAGAAAGGAAGTTTATCGCTAACCTATTATCTAATGTCACATTTACACCGCAGATATCTTTGCCGATTACACCACCCAATTGCCGTTTACACCACCCACCCGCGCCGAGACACAATTATTGATGAATGCGGTACAACAGAAAAATTAAATTGGCGACTATTGATTTTGCCAGTTTACCAAAACTAAACCACATGTGTAATAATTATAATGAAAACTCGCTCGTGAGCAAGTTGACCACTAATTTACGTCTCGTTTTTCCATTTTTGTACAACACTGCTTTTAATCACTATAAATTACATGAAGATTTCAACAAAATCGTTGTTTCTATTACGCAGAGAAATCTACATTTCCTGTCATTTTAAATATAACCTTTATAACGTTATTGACATACATATATAGAGACATGTGGGAATTACACTCACTCCAAATGTAGTTTCGGTTCGGGAAATACATTGCTTACAGTACATTCCAAATGAGTTTCGTTTTGTACCTGATGCTCATCAAATGTCAGAGTATAATTACTAACATCAACAACGCGTAATTCCTTTTCTTTGGATTTGGAATCAGTGTCTGTCTGTACCAAACACTTATAAGTCCCACTTATCTCAACCGATGGGTTGATTAGAGTGAACCCACGATACTTGTGGTTTTCATCCTGTTCGGGGGTTGAAGTTATATCAATGTAGTCCTTAAAGTGTGGCTGCAAATAAAAGGTAAAGCATATTTTAATAAATTAAACATCAAATTTATATACATGATCATTAAATTTTTATACAAAGTTTAATTATTAAACCCACGAAGCCATTCGGCTTGTCATATTTTCTACCGCTGGACACCTCTTGTATTTTACCTATTCAATAAAATAGTAATAAACCTTACTCACGAAATTTGGCAGTTTGCTTACTCACATAATGTAAATTCAAATCTATGGAAATTTTTAAAAATTCACCCTAACACAATCCCAAAAATCCCAAATCAAAAAAAGGAAATTTTTGGAATTTTCCACATGTTTCTAGGTAGTTTAGCTTCCTAACGTGCTTTGTTGGAACACATCCATATATTAGATATATTAGGTTAAAGACATCGCGATATATACAATGAAGAGAGTAAGGCAGACAGTACCCTGCAAACCAACTACCAGAAATCTACCGTGGTATATATCTGGTATTCTACCAGGAAGTCTTATTTGAAAAATACACATACTCGTGACAATTCTACCCAATTAAAATTGTGTACATGTGATTGTTCATCTTGTTTTCACGCATACTAGATTCCATAGCGCTTTCTCTGTTACTAGGAAGAGTTTCTGGTAGATCTTCCAAATATTGTGCCAGAAATGCGGTTAGCATGTGTTAGTAGCGAAGAAAAATTGTTTTAATGTGTTGGTGCTTTCGCATACTTTTTGGTAGAGGTGGTTTGCAGGGTATAGAAACGAGTCGGGTTCACTCGTTTTGTTTGATCGCAGTAAACATTTTTCTCTACTTCTGGGACAGCTATTTTAAACCACTGTACAAGTCACTTGTTGGAATAACGCAATTCCATCATTTCATAATCTCTACAGATTGTGTAAAAACAAAGAAATTCGCAGTCAGTGAAGAAGTGCAAAAAGTGTTAAAACCTATCGATCCTGAAATGCCGAAAGTTATACAACCAGCCGGTTTATCTTTGGAACATCTATCACAATTTTCGCAGCTTAGTTTCGGATATATCTAAAGTAGATATTGTGGCTCCATTGCCGAAAGATTTGCCATCGAAGAAACGGAAGGCAAAAACTAGTGAAGATGTTCTCAAACCAGACGAGGAACCAGGTCCATCTTCCTCAGGATCAACACGTAAAAAGATCTCAAGGAAAACGACAACAAAGAAAAATACATAAACTACTCAGCATTATTATTTTTGGCCCATAATACGTTTTTCTACTGTATAATCTTGTCTTTATAGCTTATAATTCAATGTATTTTGTTCATTACCAATAAATTATATTTTGTCGTATTTTTACTCTTCTTTCTCTACATTTTTAGTACACTTCTAAGCAAGTTAGGATTTTCTGCTTTTCACCACGTTAAAAAGCATCTCATCTTCCATCCGAATCAACCAAAAAGTGAAAATTGATTTTTTGACACCTAAGCCCCCTTTCCGTAGACCAGGTCACATATAGATGTGTTATTGACGTTAATACTTGCAACTTCCACAAGTTCGCTTCCCTTCAGTTAATAAACCGAGGAGCGAGTTGTCAAATTTATGAGTGAATGGCGGAATGAGTGATAAGCAACTAGAAGCACACCCAGCAGCAAACTACATTTAAATACTGTTTGATTGATACTAAAGACATCTAAGTTATGTTTGATGGTAGTTGCATCGAACCATAGAGTAATAGATACGAGTTTCTTCCATTAGCTGTTTCGAGTTCTCTTGCGGTCACCGAAGTAATTGGAAATCTCATAGAGTTCGAGTTGCTGTTGCATGTTACTATTGGTTGGAAAGAGAATGAACAGAAGTGAAAGAGAATTCGTATTTCCGTTCGATACAATTAGCATCAAACATAATTTAACTGTCATTCGTATGAGCCAGGATATCCTGGGTTTAGGCGAAGTGCGTTGCCTTAATAGGGGCAAACCCCAATTACCATCTGGGCACTGCTTTATATACTCCGGCAATAATAAGTAACATACAAACGGAGTCGACCTTCTTCTTTTACCTAAGGCTAGAAATGTTCTAACGTCATAGTACAAGGCTATATCTGATCGCATTGTTATTGCGAGCCTCAATTCGAAATTCCATAAGATTTCTGTGGTAGTTGCGTATGAGCCTGATGAGAACAGCGTCAAACACGATTTCTATAACCAACTGGATTTTGCTATAAGCTCCTTTTCAGGTGGTTACATTAAAATATTCCTGAGAGTTTTCCGCGCCAAAGTGGACAGCGACAACTATCATCTACAGGAAGTGATGAGAAGAAATGGGCTTGGAACTGTGAGGAATGACAATGTTGACAGGCTCATAGATCGCTGTACTCGCTATTGACTGTTTATCGGCGGAAAGAAGTTCCCCCATAGAAATATACACAAGTATACATGGGAATCACACGATGGCCAAACTTTCAATCAAATTGACCATATACTTTTCAGAAAGATGTTTTTGGGTTCCCTGCTGGGCGTAAAAACTAGACGTGGTGCAGATATTGATAGCGACCATTAACTCTTTGTGGCCACCTTCCGCCTCCGTCCAGCTGCTGTCAACGGAATTAGAGGCAAAATCGTAAAATACAATACAGACCGTCTGGAGGACACATTTATGTACGATCAAACTCTAAGAGCAGATTTAACATAGAACAGTTCAAATACTTGGTCAGGGAATGAGTGGGATATATGGTCCATTCCGAATACGACAACTATCTGAACGATATAGTGGAAGAAACCGAAAAAGCTCCAAATACAGGCAACCTCCGTATTGAGTACTCTTCAATAGAAAAGCTGAGCGGCAACAATATCAGGAGTACTGCATCGATAAAAAGCTAGTGAGGAAATAACGTCACCAGATCTGCAAGTGGAGAGATGGCTGGAATACTTTACTACACTGTCTAGACTTCCAGATGACGAAAATCTATGTACTTATTCGGTAGCATACTCACGTCGCAACCCGAGAAGGGATATTCCAACGGAACCACCGTTACAAGCGGAAATCGAGATGACACAGGGGAAAATGAGGAATTACAAATCTTCTGGTCCTCATAACATTACAGCGGAGCTACATCAGCGTTAGCAGATGTCATTACGCCGGTCATCACAAGTGCATGGATAAAAGAGGAAGTCCCTACGGAGTGGAAAGAGGGAGCAAATTGTGCGGATGCAGGAGGCGGGTTTTGAGGTCTGATCGTTCGTGTGGCGACCACGTATAATTATCCAATTATAGAGTAATCAGTTTAACTAAACTCGCCTCTGTACCTACTTTTCGTAGATTTTGAACCAGATTGTATACACCATAACTCAATATCGTTTACCTTGATCAAAAAGAAGATACCGGCAAGAGATGTAGCATATAAAGTTTTAATGGGAACGAAGCCAACCTGTCACAGCATCTGCGAGAGTTAGACAAGGATGTGCCTTGTACCCCACATGTTTTCTTCTACTTATCGACGAGATAATGCAAGCAACTAATAAAGAAGTACGGTTCAGCATGCAGTGGAGTATGTACGGACACCTACATGACATCGAATATACAGATTACATATGTTCATAAATTTTATGACATCAGGGTCAAATTAAACAGACTCCGAAATGGAAAAAAAAGTACGATTTAGAATAAATATAAAGAAGACCAAGCTAATGCAGATACGCACAGATTACTCCAACAATAACAGTTGATGGTTCGTTAATTAAAGAATCAGTCAACTATTTAGGGTGCAAGATTACCAAGAATGGTGGCTCTGCGGCGGATATAAGTTGATCGAATAAATAAGGCCCGTGTTGCATTCCTAAATCAGCACAAAATCTGACAAATAAACAGAGAACGAAAAAGATGAAATTGCAAATATTCAATTGCACTGTGAAGTCATGACTGTCGTACGGTTGTACTATTTGGAGCTTGCCGAAGATGACAATGAAGAAGGTCCGAACGTTTATCAATCCTTGTCTGAATCAAATACTCCGTATTACTGGTCTAATAAAAGTTATAATGAAGAAGTCTGGCAACGCCCTATTGAACTATTGAATTGGACAGACATACGTCGAGGACAATGGACTTGGATCGGCCATATACTTAGGCAACCAATTTCTCATATTGCTCGAGCGGCAGTTGAGTGGAACCCCCACGCGTATATAAGGACAGAAAGACCACTAAAACATGGAAGCCATACCTGGAATAGGAATATAAACAAACTTGACTATCATGGAACCAAATTAAATCAGTTGCCAGAGAAAGAATTCGAGGGAGAGAATTCGTGAAGCGTTTTTTAATTTTGTATTGTAATATTGTTTTATTATTGTTATATTTTGTTTAAATAAACAAAGGAGATATATACATATACCATAAAAAGAAAAAATAAGGCATACCAGTAACATATAGTGCAATCGAATTCTATTCAAATGAGGTTGTTTTTTTTTAAAATAAGGGTTGGTGCTTTCCGGCATTGTGTGTACATACACCTGTATCAGCGGTTTGGTAGTAAGATGATCATTTATTAAATGATTTTTCTATAAAACGGCCACCTGTTAGCCTTAGTTAATGGAAACATGCCAACAGAAATTCGTGTCTGATGACGGAAAATTATATATTTTATATAAATGTATCGTAATGTCATGCTGCATTCAGTCAGCTAAATATTGACAAATCAGTACATGGCTGTGGTGTTCACGGATTTTTCCAGTACAGGTCAGAAAATTCGTGTTTATATTGAATGTTTACGCACATGAGCAGCTACTGACGCAATAAAATTTTGTTTCTGGGGTGAAGTTAGATTGTTTTATTTTTGCAGGTGTTTTTTCGTTGCGTAGTTATGTACTAAGAGGAACAAAGCGCCATATTAACAATTCCAATTCTTACATTCATCAAACTTCGATTATTATTAGTTTTTTATGATTTTAGCGAAAAAAATATTTGTATGCTTTACTTACTAAAACAGCAGGTTGTTGTCCACGTATCCACTGATATATTGCCTTATTGTTCATAAACCATTTGACCACAAGATATGAGGGGTTATCACTTAATTCATAATTGCAATCTAGTTTAAGATTATCGTTGGAGTCATCATCGTCTATGGTTATCATAGGTGGTACGACGATGTCGTTGATAACAATGCCATTTATAACTGAAATCATTAGCAACAAAAAAATGAATTAGTTTTTATTCAAACAAAAATCAACCATTTTCAGTTGGAAAACAACCAAATTGTTCATAAAGATATAATTCAATTAGTGTTTTCTTTTAATACCACTAGAATTAAATTGTGAATTCAAAAACTAATTTTCCAAATTAAATATTTATTTTCTGTAGTATAAATTGAAACTTCTCAGGGTCATTAGCACCTGTGAGTTTCGATGAAACAGGTGATCGACCTCCTAGTTGCAAATTTGTTACAGGTTAAAATATGAGGAAGAACGAGCGATAGGCGAACTTACAAAACTGACTTTAAATTTATTGACACTTATAACCTTTAAAATAACTCTATATGCAATAATTGAGTTTTGATACGAACGAAGACAACAATTTTCCTTTATTTCTATTCATATTAGTCCCAATTCTGACTTAAATTCAAAGTGCATCAAAACTATAACTAGCTGGGGAAATTGGTTCAAATTGAAACACTCATGCACACTCTTTATATATGGCAGTTAGTTCAAAACATTTATGAACTATTTTATCATGATAATGTCGCGATTATCATTCTACGGTAAAAAGGTGTTTACATGCATTTTTATTCGATTTAGTTTTGACATTTATGTATTTCATGACGCCATTATTGAATTATAGCAGGTGGTGGTAGGAGGTATTAATATCATACAATTCTGTCAGTCAGTAACTCTTTCTATATCTTTATATATGTAGAAATAACTTTATATTTTATTAAACATATATTTATATGGAATTTATTTAATATTTCTGGAAATTTTGTTAGTACATATTTAGAAAATAAAGATAGTAAAATCAGCTGATCATATAACGCTACCTCTTATATCAATAATTTTGTATGTTTTGTCATTAATGCACATGTTCAGTGAAGTACGATACCTTTACATTCCCATTTCCGTTACAACTCTGCGGTTAAAATGATTTCTGACATGATAATAATATTATCGAGATAAATTTACTCGTTATTGGTTACAAAAATGTATGAGAAATCACATGATAATAGTGTGATTTGTCGATTATCGAGTCGATCTGCAAGATCTAGTGCCGCCAGTTTTCTGAATATTAGCATTTTCAAACAACCGGTGAAACCGAGTTTTGTGTTGAGAAAACTGCCGGTAGGCGGATGTTCAAAAATGTGGTGGTTTCGATTTTTGAATACTCTACTGACACCCTGTTTTATGTATTTTCACACTGTTTGTGATGTAAAAATAAGATATACTTTACAATAAAATCTTATTAAAATTGTAAAAAGTATTATTTAAATTTGCCCATACATTTTTAAATTCAATTAATGGAACAACTACGTTCATTTTTATATTCATCACCATGTAAACAAAGCTTTAGTTTAAAAATCGAAACGAGATGTACAACCTTTTTTGGTGACGTGAACTTTGAGAAAGGTTTGGTTTTAGGGATTTTGAAAGAATGTATGCCATATTAAATACATCCATTGGTTAAAGCCTGTCAACGAGGTAAAGAATTTAGTTATTTTGGTGATTTTGTTATTTTGGCGATTTTTGGAAAAAAAACCCCACGAAACAAATTTAGATCTAGAGGTTTAAAAATATTATGCCATATTAAAGGCATCCATTGGTCAAAGCCTGATATGGACGATTGGACTCATCGTTTCCGAGTTATACCCATATTTTTATTTTAGGGATTTTCTTATTTTGTCGATTTTTTTAAAAAAAAATTCTTCCATTCGAATTGGACCACTTTCTCAAAACCCTTAGAAAACCACAAACATTGATTATTTTTTCAATTAGATGCTCCGTTTTCGAGATACATATAAGCTCTGTAGTCATTCCAATGAGAAGTACTTCTCTAAAGAATAACGAAAATTTCGTGAAGCGAAAATATGGCTCACTTTTCATTTGCTTGGTACTCGGCTCTTTGCGGATATTTCGCAAGCAAAATCAATTACAGGGTTGTTATGCCAAAGTTATTTCGTACAAAAACTGCTGTTGGTTTGCAAATAACAGCAACACCATATGAGTTAAAAATGAAGTGGAGTCGAACAGGAAATATTCATTAAATATTTGTAATGTAAATCAGAGATATGTGGTAACTATATGCAAGAAAAAATTCCGTTAGAGGTAAATTACATAATTTCTTGCAAATATTTCGGAAGAACTGATTATCCTAGCAAATATTTCATTAATAATTCCTCTTCTTTGTTAAAATAATCAGAATATCAAAATTCCGTTCCCAAACAATTATCAAAGATTTGTTTTCGTTTGCAACAACGTCGACATAACCATAACCATGTAATTGATTTTGGATATGAAATTTTTGCAAAGAGCTGATTACCAACCAAATGAAAAGTGTGCGATATTTTCGGTTCACGAAATTATCGTTATTTTGTATACACGTAATTCTTATGGGAATTAAAATTTCATAAAGACTGAATGCGGCGCTTAAGAACATTAAGACGAAACTCTTTACAAAAAAATAAAGTCTGCGAGGAAAACGATAAATATTTAATTGATGAAAACAAAAATATTTGGTTTCAAAAAATTAAGAACGCAGAAAATATAGTTCTCAGCTTTGATTTGATCTTGGCCAATGTGGCCGTGAAAAATATGTTTGATAAAAATAATTTCGCATGAACGAACCTAATACAAGTCTTTACTGAAAATAAACTATTGATTTAAATATGACCTTCTATTTCAATGAAATTTAAACCATTTTTTATATGCTTTTAAATTTGAATTTTTTCAAATATTGATTTTTTTATATTCCCCACAATTTTGAGTATAATGATGTATGTACATTTGGATGGACATAGTTGTTATGTTGTGTGTCTGCATTATGTTTCGTAGAAAATCCAAGCAATAGTTTACCACTATTATCCAATTTTTTGCGAAATCCCTTATTGTGCTTTGTTACACTCCGCACATTTTATATCGTAGTCATTTCTACAACGCTTGACGAAGCATAACTGGAAACAAACTTTAAGCTCGGTTATCATTAAGGTTAAAATGTAACTGACTTTAAATCTTCTAATAATTATAATAAAGGATATAAAGTGCACAGCTCACTGGTTATAAGAAGCTCTCCCCAATTCGTTCATGGGATGTAATAGGAAACCATTTATTTTTATTTTTACAAGTTAATAAGTTAAATTATTGTGGAAATAGGAAATATTATTTGTTTACACTTCAATTGTTCACGGTGTTTCGTAGTTGTACAGAGGTGATCTCATTTTTGTAACTACATGCTATGTAAAGTATATCATCACTTTTTTTGATTTCGCTGGATCCATGCATGAGCATTAAATTTAAACTTATGAAAATGGCACGTTACGTGTTTGCTTTGAATGTGTTGAATAAACGATTGCAACATTTTAACTTATAACCGAAGGACGTATGTTTGATCCTTAATTGTCATCAAATGTGATCTCACTTGCACTGTGTATCTTCACGGTTTGGCATGTATTGGTATATTTAAATATGTATATACATATATTATTTATCGTATATATAAGGATGAGTCAATCTAGATTTGATTTAGATATACACACTATATTGTAGAGAAAAATTACCTTGTATATATAAAACACATAAACTGAATGAAAAAATCATAAACAAATTCATATTTTTTAAATAAGACTATTGAATGTTTCACACCAAACACAACTCTCTGTAATAGATTTTATTTTATTTTTTGTTTGTTATAAAAAGTAAGATTTCTTTAATTTTTTATCTCATCACCACAAAAAAAACGGAAATTTGAAATAATCTTTTGTGTTTTTTTGAAAAATCAACAAAAAATATATGTATATGTACTTTATATTGGAATAGAAATAGAAGAGAAATGTGTGTTAACCGTACCGAATGTATCTAAAAGTGTACTAACCGAAACGACTGAGCGAAACGGCGTACGATCATTTTTTGGTTTGAGTGCAATACAAAAATAACGTATGGTCGGACCGTTCCAATTGGTTGCCCAGCAAAACCGTTTGCATAAACTGTCATGAGCGCAAAAAGAAACATATGAATACAACAGAATAGCTCACAATGCCATCACACACAGCACCACCGGAGCGGCACACTATGGCACTGTTCCTTAGCCCACAGCACAACACAACAAAACAAGACTACTACCATATCGTCCGTCCATTGTCCGTGTAAATTGTTTTGGTCGAAAGGAACAAGAGCGGCTGGCGGTGGTGTTCCGTTTGAGTCTTAACAAATGCCAGACAACCACTATATGGGTAATATGGCAGAACCATGTGTATTTTGTTGATGATTTGAGCAAAGAAGAACGAATATCAACCGACCACTAAATATTGTATCATATAGACACGATAGTGTCTCTTTTTATAGTTGAGAACAGTAAAATAGCATCAGGAAACTATTTAATTCATAGAGTAATATACTAAGAGTTTGCTACAGCTGTTTTTCTTGGACCGGAAACCAAGAAAAGTCACTGGAAAAGTTGGAGCACAGAGTTATACAAACTTGGCAACCCATACAGAATAAGAAAAATTGTTATTTTTATAAATTTGTGTTTCAATTGCAATCCCTATAAACAGTTATGCTCTAACACTTCATAACATTTTGCTTTATTTCACTTGTTATCATTTTTTTCCTCGATTTAATTATCACAAAAATACTACCAGTTAATGAGCTTTGTACTTTTCGTTTAATGCACAAAGGCAAAAGTGAGAAAATCGAATTGAGCAACCCTACATACTTCCAGTCATCTATCGCTGTTTCTCTATGTTACTTTATCCTGCATGTTTCGCCAACTCTAAGGTTGATCAGCTGTGGCATAGAACCCCCCTGATTTAATTGGTATTTTAAGACTTTATTTACGCTTCGTATTCAGCGCCTATGCAATTTTCGTTCCCACCAAAAGTACGTGTACGATATAAAAAGTAAAGCATAACGTAATCAAAATCTATTACAGAGTTGCTTTTGCCAAACTTAATTCGTACGAAAATAATTGGTTGATAATAATTACCAGAGATTTATTAGCGCAGAACACACCTCCACCCAATGGTCCTGAAGCTGAGACTGTGCTAGGTTATGAAAAGCCGCTTAAAGACAAACCATAGTACGATGAAGCTTTCATTGCCGTTTTTTGGTTTTGTTCGTTTCATTCAAATTGCAACCTTAATCGCATCATCGCAAATTTAAATTTTGACACCCATTTCAACCATTTCACTAACAGTCTAACACAGACTCAAGGCTGCTCAAGAAGGTTGTGTAAGAACAGCTGATTTGTTTTTTTATGTCGTGGTGCCAAAGTGGTGCGCACTAGCTGTCAAATGCTGCTTACCTTTGTTTTGTGTACGTTGATATTGACATAAACTATGCACCAAAAAAAAAACAGAATATCGGTTGTTGTTGCCTTATTGTAATTTTTGTAGTATTGATTCTACCTATTCAAGCTGCCTTGTACAGACTTAACAGGACACCCCTTTGCAGAATGGCACCGATTCGAAATCATCAGTACAGATTATTAAAGATCTTACAGAACCATTTAACATGCGGCGAGGCCTCAGGTGCGATCTCTATAGTATTTAATTTGAGATCATAATGAGGAAAGTTGCAGTCAACACGAATAAAACTGTCAACATCAAAAGCCACATTTTGGTCGCGTATGCTGATGATCTAGACATAATTCACCCGAAACTTTCGAAATGTTACTGCTGTATTTTCGAGAATTGATAATGAATCGGCAAAAGTGGATTTAGTAGTTAATGAGGACAATACAAAGTTAATGGCTTCGACAAGCAGAGCCTCAACCCGTTTGGAGGAAAGTTTGAACGTTGATAACCATTATAACTTCGAGGTAGTGGACGAATTTATTTGCTGATGACAAATACAGCGTGAGCCTATAAATCAAACAACGAATTGTGCGTGCGAAAGGGTGTTATTTCGGACCAACCAAGCACTTTAGCTATAAATCTCTTTCTGGCTAAACGAAGATCCAGTTGTATCAGACTTTCATACAACCTGTCCATTTTTATGGCGCAGAATCCCAGGTATTATCGCACGGCCCTTTGAGCGAAAACTGCTCCGAAAAATATATGATCCTATAATAAACAATCAGTGAATGTACAGCTCACTGGTCATGAGAGCCTCTCCCCAATCCCTTCATGGGATGTAATGGGGGAATAGATACTTGGCGTCCCAACATCGACGTCGGAAAGAGTATCGACTCTGTGTAGTATCGGTATTATTCAATCGATACCGATAGTTTTTACTCGATACTTTACAATTCGATATCAAGTACCCCAACTCAGTATCGAGTCCCCATCTAGTTGTTGGTTACCAAACAATTTTGAATTCCTTTCGTGTCATTTTGTGGACAATATTATAGTTGTCTAAATCACGGTTTAAACAACTGCCGTTTGTGTGTTCTTCTTCTTCTTAGAAAACCATCTCATTGACCAGGGATCGGATAACATTTCGCCGCCAAAGACTAGTATTGTTACTTGCGGTTCTTATTTATCAGAGGTTTTTTAAAATTTAAAATTATTTTAAAGAGAAAAACTAACGTTCGAAGAAAATGTTGTCCATAAGGTTTTATTCGTGTTGACGTTTTGTAAAAACAAAACGTCGCAGAAGTATATAAACCCGCGTTAGGAGAGTCTTCCAAACCCTCTTCTTAGAAAACCTTCTTCTTAGAAAACCATCTTCTTAGAAAACCATTCAGCCAAAGACTAGTATTGTTACTTGCGGTTCTTATTTATCAGAGGTTTTTTAAAATTTAAAATTATTTTAAAGAGAAAAACTAAAGTTCGAAGAAAATGTTGTCCATAAGGTTTTATTGGTGTTGACGTTTTGTAAAAACAAAACGTCGCAGAAGTATATAAACGCGCGTTAGGAGAGTCTTCCAAACCCTCAACTCATCACTGTGTGTAATACCGATCAAGTGTCGCAACGAAATTAAAACACGAGTTAGGTACACAAAGAGACTCTACACACGGAGCAATCTCAAACAAAAGCCCTAAATCGAGTTTTTCGCCAAATACACTTGCAAACTGTGCAACAGTAATGCACATTAATAATATTATTAAATTGTAAATTTGTTTTGGTCAATATGGGGATCAAACGACGTGATGAGCATAATTAGAAAAATAAATTGTACTTAAAATAATTTTCCGGTTCAAAATCAGTAACTATTAAAAAGATGGAAAATAATTTCCCTTATGGGAATTTTTATTCGGTCTGTTTTCTAGTACTTACAAATTTATTCAAGCTCAAGACCTTTTTAAATAACATAAAGCTATTATCTTTATATTACTTTCAAAAAAGTCGAGCATAAAAATGTTCCAATGATACCAAGGCTGTCTGTATAGCTATTTCGGCAGTGTTGCCAACATTTTGTGAGCTAAAGGCGTAATTAAAAACCAGAAAAGCGTAAAAAAGGGTAAAAATTTCCTTAAAAAAGCGTAAAAAGCGTTTGGCTTTATTTCTACTCAAAATGACTAAATTTTCAATAGAACACATTTTTTAAAACTAAATACTGTTCTCGAAATGGATTTTGCCCTACGGAATCTTTGAACTCATTTAGTTCTATCCAAAAAAGATCTGTTCGATATTTGTTCTTCCATACACAGTTTCTAATATTATCAATACTTAGTTCCATATTAGAAATGACATCCGCTTCTCTAATATACGATTTAATAAATGCCAGTATTTCGTCTCTATTGCTGTTATAGAGACTGGTATTTACACTAAACAATGATATTTTTTGTAGTGTTCCAAAGTTGGTTGGAAGTTTACATCGGATTTCGTATATAAGATGTTTAGTGAATATAATACATTTTTCCTTAATTCCTTTCTTTTCGTGTTCTGAAATCAGTGAATCCTTGCACGCTTTTTCAAAACTATGCCCAAGATAGCAAAATTCGTCTAAACAATTTTCAATAGGATCTTTTAAATAATTAAAACTTTTTTTCATTTGTTCTTTCGGTGAAAACATAAAAGCACAAGAGGATGACATTTCGTCAGTGCTGTTAAAACAACAAACATGTATACAAATTACAACAACTATATAAAAAACCATATAAAAAATTATACCATAGCAGTGCAGTACGAGTATATGGGGTGCTTAAGACAGACTGAAGCAATGAAAGAGACTTACATACATATGTATGTATGTAAAAACTTGCAATAGCAATAAATATTCGACTGTATACACGTTGCCACATTTGAAAAGCCAAAAAGCGCTAAAAGCACCAACGGAAAACATGAAAAGCGTACGCATAGCGCTTTTTTTCCTTTTGGCACTATGGACCCTATTTTCGCGTTTTGGAGGGTCTAAAAAGCACCATAAATAGTGCGAAAAGCACCAAGTTGGCATCGCTGTATTTCGGATCTTGCCAAGATCTTCATCAGCAGACGTTTTTGGTATGTTTTTGGTGAATTCTTCAAAAATATATATCCAGAAACACACATCATATTAATGAGAATTCCTTCATATACTCGTTTGAAGAATACCAAGCACTACCATTGGAACACCTTTATGCTCGACTTTTTTGAAAGTAATATAAAGATAATAACTTTATATTATTTAAAAAGGTCTTGAGCTTGAATAAATTTGTAAGTAAGATGGAAAATATTTTAAAAGAAATATGTGAAATTGATTATTATGGTGGATGTTTGGGAATATAGCTATTTCAATGCCCACCAAGGCATATCATCAGCTTCCTTTTCCACAAGTAATTGGGCGTATCATCACAGATTATAGGAATAAAAAAACTCAACTCAGCCAGAATTGTCTCAACTCCTACTTGTGCGAAATCATCCATCCATAACCATCAATATTGAAAGCTTTTGTATAGATGTTGTTGTTTCAAAAAAGGAAACAATATGAACGTTTGTCCTTTGTGGGCAGTACTATAATGTTTGCATTCTTCCGTGCACAAGGGTACTAAGCATTAATTTAAAATATTATTAAAAAGTGTACAATACGATAGGATCATTATTTCTGGAATATTTCTTAAGATAATGTTGGGATCACTGTCCACACCTGATGGCAATTTCCGTTTCAAATAATTGAAAATCTAAAATTCGATTCGTTTGTAGTGAAATAGTCAAGTTCATTGGCCTTTTTCGTTGAATAAATCTTGTGATTGATTGGTTATCTTCAGTTTTCATTTCCATTAAACTGGAAAAATAATCATCAACGGCTGTGTGTATGGTATTTTCAAAGTCAGTCTCCTTATAAAAGTGGACGGATTCTATATAAGCGACAATAACATTTTAAATTCACTCGAATTAAACCCGGCATTTCTAATTAGTTTCTATGAGGAATTTTTCGAAATTGTTTCGGAATTGTTTTCTAGATTCTTTAAATGTATATTCAGAATTCATAAGGTCAGTGTTTCTAAGTATTATATAAAAAAATATATTCGCGGATATAACAAAATTGTCATCTATAAACTTTTTAATTAATTAATTTAATTTATTAATTCATTTTTCAATTGAGTGACAACTTTTGAATTTTGCAACAGAATTTTCTATAGAACATAATTAAATTTGAGCAACTAAAACTCAATTTGAAAATTCAGAAGGTTCCTGTTGTTTGGAATATTTCCGATATTATTCAGTTTATTAAGAAAATAATTTTTATGTAAATTTTCCCAAGTTTGTTTTTATAATTAAATTGTGAAAAAAAGAGTTTCTTTAAGAAACGTGAGGCATTAAAGTCCATGTATACTTTACTGTTATCGACAAGACGAATATGCCCAATTGATATATTTCACCACACTAGTTTCTGAATCGAATGAATTTTTCTATTTTACTAGTATTTCCATCAATTGAGGTGAAGTTGAGACTTTTAAACACAACAGTTGAATCTGAGGTCACTATTGACGCCTTCACATACATGCAAAAGATTGTGGACACTTGTCTGGAGGAACTATTATTGTGGATGGCACAATTTAACTTGAACATACATATGATATTTTTAAATTATAACTATTTGTATATCGTTACAGAGTTCGTATTTACGCCCCCTATGTGTAACCCATACACATCACCGTGGGGAATGGGTAATGAACGTTTACTCATTACCCACAGGGTATGGGGAAATAATGGACAGCTACCCACGACGATAGGAAATTACCCTGCACGATTATCCATTACACCTGGGGAATGGGTAAGCGGCCTTTACCCATTAGCCCCGGCGACAGGCAACGGGTTACCCAGGGTAACCCATCCCCACTTTTGATCGAAAATGTGAAAAATTTAGAAAAAATATCTATATTTCGGAAACGGAGCGTCCATTCGAAAGTATAAATATCGACACGTTCCCGGGAGAATATATTAAGCGACAAAATGGAAATTGTTCAGGAATCGAAAAAACTTCCGGTCAAGTAGCTGATTTGTTTATTTTGTCGGTTATTACCATTTCATTTGCTTAATAACTCATGACGTGGATATGCTAGGGACATTCTCTGTATATCGAAATGTGGAGCTTGGCATAAATTTTGAGAATATGGAAAAAAGTCATTGAGGCGAAATATGTCGCTTAATACATTCTGCCGGGAACGTGTCGAATATTATTTGATGGTTTCTTAGGTATTTTCATTTAGTGGTCCAACTCGTATGGAATAAATATCGGCAAAATAACAAAATCGCTAAAATAAAAAATGGATATAACTCGGAACAGTGAGTCCAATCGCAAAAATAATAATTGTTTTCTCTCCATACGAGGCTTTAACCTATGGATGTCTTGAATACGGCATCACTTTTATTTAAAAAACTCGATAAAACTAAAATTTCTCGAGTCAAAAATCGCTAAAATCCAATCGAAAAAATAACTAATTTCTTCATAAAGGGTCAAAATTTGAAAATCGCTAGAAGAAAATTGCTATAACTCGGAAACGGTGCGTCCAATCGCAAAAATATTAACTTTGTTACCTCCATAGGAGGCTTTAACCACACACAGAGAAGAGATTCGTTGTCACAACTATATTTACAGCCAACTAAAATTTGGCGGTTCATTGGACTATCACATTATTCTGTTGTGATTACCAATAATTGTGTTCAGTATCACCAAATGTTGTGCATATCAATTGATTTGTAATTCAGTTTTGGCTGCAAGAACTGAAATATTTAGTTGTAGCCACATCAACAATAAATAAATATGATCTGTCAATCGAGATGTAGTTGTAGCAATCAAATTATCCTGTAGTGGTGAATATCATAGATAAAGGAAATAAGTAGATATCCCACAGGCATTGTCAAGTACTGCCACTAGGTGCTGTGTTGTCGTTTTGTAACTTTCATTGACGTTTCTCATAACATTCACTGACGTTTATTCAACAATCTGGGAAATTTTTTCAATATAAAAATAGAATCATTTTCCAGGTTGTGCTATTCAAACAACTAATTTAGTTTTTTTCATGTCGTTGTGTTCCCCACTTTCAAGTTAAAATTTTGTTATTTTGATTGCATCTTTTTGTTTACTGTTATTGTTGGTGTTCGTTTGTGTTGGATTTGAGAGCAACGGACCACAAAACAAAAACAAAATCCTTGTTGATGTTGCCTACCACACCTATTGTTAGCACCTGTTCTAAATACATCTTGCAAGGTATGTATATTTTGTTTGGGATCAAATGTTGTAATTATGGCATCCAGCTCCATCTAGAAAATATCCCATTGAACAAGAAATTTCCCAAGGCATGTGCGATATCTAGTTAATTCCTTTATCTATGGTGAATATTCTATTAGTTGGATGAACGAAAAATGTAAAAACTAATTCGGTTGTACCAAATAATATATTGGGATGCTCAACTAAAGTAATTACTTGAATTTGATGGCTGTCACAACCATTTGGTGATGCTTTATTTAACCCCTTATGAATTTTATAGAAAAAAAGTAAAAAAAAATAAATTTTTATTAAAATTGTGTATTTTATATTAAAATATAAACAAAATTATTATTATTTGTAATCAGGGTTCGTATTTCGTGCCTATTTTTTTTATCGAAAATGTGAAACAATTTCTATATCTCAAAAACGGAGCGTCCAATCGAAAAACAAATACAGACAATCTTTCTAAATTTTTCATATTTTCGATCAAATATGGGGATGGGTTACTCTGGGTATCATATGTATGTTTAAGTTAATTTGTGCCATCCACAATAATAGTTCCTCCAGCCAAGTGTCCACAATTGTCTGCATGTGTTTGTGAAGGCGTCAATAGTGGCGTCATATTCAACGATTATATTTTAATGTCTCACTTCACCTCAGTTTATGATAATGTGTATTCTTCGCTGGCTGATATCTATACACTTTGTTGTTTGTTCACAACTTTGTTTATCACTTTCTGTTTAAAATATTACATTTTATGTAAAGTCCTCGTGTAACATTCCAATATATGTAGTTCTTCTCTTTAACAACAAAGCATCTTGTGAAAAATCGAATACATATCTTTGTAACAAGTGTTTTTGTAATAGAAATTAAATTATGATTACAGTAACTAATATTTGAACACGAATTCTAATATTGTACTTTTTATTAGTTGTATCTTCCATTTCAGATGAATCAGGTTTTTGAAATACTCAAATTGGTTAATACAACTAAAATTCGGTAGTAGCAACTTGTATTTAGTAAGACCGATTTTTAATCTATCAATAACATCGAGAAATAATTCTGATGTTTGACAATTACGGATTCTGATCAAAATATAGACTTTATTATGGAATTTCCAATGCCTGAATTGATTTCCAACTAATCTTTTCCCTGTGTGCAATGAAAGTCTTTAATACCGCATCACTTTTTTTTTAAATCCGTTAAACTAACATTCAAGCACCTAGCACTGCAAACAGAATATAGTATCGATTTTAGGTGTCTGTATTTAAAGTTGTTTTTGCAAATTTAAAATTTGATTTGTGGAGGTTTCTAATGAAGTTGTAATATCTCTAAAAATAAATACTATGAATGGTGTTTGCAGCAAAGCTTACGTGATGATTCACATTAAACACAAAAACGAAGGTAATCACGTATGTATGTATATACAACCGGGATTTTAGATGTTAAGGTCCAATTAGTCTCGACGGTTGACGGTTGACGTTCTACTCAATATTGCGCGGTTAGTTATGACGGTTAGGCGGTAGAAAGACAAAACAAAAACAACTGATCGAAGAGCATTTGTAGAAAATATAATTTGCATGCATGAGTTTTGTGTTAAACAATTATTATGTCAAATAAAAAAATTAAAAATAAAAAGAAAATTGTGGTTGCCGTGTAATTGTGTATTGCCGCACACAACATGTCGAAGTAAAAGCAATAACAATAACATCTGATCGGTCTTGACGGCTGACGGTTGATTCTGCAACCTGCAGAAGTCTACCGTCGTTAACCGTCAATTTTAGTTGTCCCTTTCTAAAACATGCAAAATGCAACCCCAACTCAAACAGCTGATCGCTTACCGTCAACCGTCTACCGTCAACCGTCAAGACTAATTGGACCTTTAGAAGACATTCAGCAAAAAAACATGTATAAAGTGAATTTGATTTCGATATTGTTCGCCTTACTAATGAAGTTATGCCTTTATTTTGTGCACGGCTATGCACCTACAAATGTTTAGTAGATGAATGAATGTATGGTGATGTTTTGATATTATAAACATTCTACTTATAGTGTTGTTTTATTATTTTAAGGCGCCGAATGGATATACAAAATTGTATTAAATTTTCTACTCAAACATTGCGGAACGTGTCTTCATTTTTCATTCGAATTACTTTACATTTGAGTGAAAAACATAGTCAGGCAGTCATGGTTTGTTTACATTTAACTTTCCCTGTTGTATCACATTGCCGGCACGCCGCACTGCTCCGTGCAGATAGACTCCGTGCATACACACATGCCTTGTAAAAAAGAGTACACCGAAAACTACCTACCAACATTCGACTTAGCCACTACGAGTACAAGTCGTCGATGACTTCCACCCCTTTTGTAATTAAACACATCAACGAACATTTGTCGTTCGGTTCGCTGGAGTGGTAATTTTATATCTTTATATGTTCCAAATGTAACTTATAAACAAAATATGCACTTACTACATACACAAATTTAACAATAGAACGTGCCACAATTGCAAGGTGTTTCCATTTATGTAGATAGTGTATATATATGTACCTACCTACTACCTTCCAATGTACTATGTACCTATGAATGTAATGTCATTGAACCACTTTTGCGTTTTATCTGTTAGATTGTTGTTGTTATTTTTTGCCTTAAGTTTATACTAAGATAATGCGCTTGAAATAGTAGGGTGGGATATAATAATAGACTGCATATTAAAGTTCCATTTCCTATGTGGCAGGAAAATGTCATACATGTACATAATGTTCGTATGCAACTAGATCGTACTACACTTATGAGTTTAATGTGCATTCCTATATGCAAATAAAGGTTTCACGTTGATCGTGCCACATAACCTTAGGATTTGGTTTACTTACATTTAGTAACGTATTATATTGGGCAAAATACTATGGAGTTTTAGAATTTAAGAATATACATTTTTGAATCTGTTTAAATGTATTAACAAATTAATAACACAGGTTTCATAAATTGCCATTTCGCAAATAATCTGTAAAGCCTTGTTTAAAGTCCGGCATTCAGTTTTATGAAATTTTCGTTGCCACAAGAAATTTCGCTCACTTTTTATTTGCATAGGACTGTTTGATAATTGTTTGGGACAAAAAACAAAAAAAATACCACATGCGTTAAAAATAAGATGCAGTGCGTAGTGGAGTTATAAATAAAATATTTGCAAGGTAAATCAAAGATAGGTGGTAACTCTCTGCAACAAAAATTTCCGTTAGAGATAAATACCAAAATTTCTTTCGAAAATTTAGAAAGCACTGAATAGGCGGCTTAGCCAGGTATTTAGTTTTTATGAAATTTACGTTAACGCGTATAAAAAATAACGAAAATTTCATGAACCGAAAACTTCGCTCACTTTTCATTTGTTGGGTAATCAGGTCTTTGCGAAAATTTTGTAGGCAAAATCAATTACAGGGTTGTTAGGACAAAGTTGTTTTCTACGAAAACAATTGTTTGGGACCGGAATACAAACAAAAATAACACCGTCAAAAATAAAATGGGTGCGTAGAGGAATAATAAATAAAATATTTGCAAGGTAAATCAAAGGTAGGTGGTAACTCTTCCCAACAAAAACTTCCGTTTAAAGATAAATGACAAAATTTCTATCAACTGAATACGGTGCTTAGCGGTATAAAGTTTGTACAGATTCTGATCATAGATAACAAAAAAATAATAATAGATAAAGCCCGACCATTGCCAACTTTTTTCTCTATGCACTGTCCTGTACTATTGTGGTTTTCAATGAAGTTGCCCTTTATTTTCATTGACGTTTAATCAAGACTGTGGGAAAGTTTTGTGAAAAAGAATGCAAAGAAGGAATAATGTGACAAAATTTAAATACATTTACATAACCTTTCTATGTAAACTTTTCACTACTATTTACCACCTACCGTTGGTTGCCGTGAGGGCAGAATTCCTCAAGAAGAGCTTGTAAGTTGCTAGAGACATGCCCAAATGTTCCAGTTCCCCTGGAACATGTGAGGTAGACCCCAGTCAGCTTTGCAGTTCCCTGGTATGCCCCTATGGCCCGGCATCCAAATGAAGTAAATATTAAACTGTTCAGCCATCTTATTAAGAAATCTGCGACAGTCGAGTGCGGTCATCGAATTCAGGATGGCAGTTTCCAGGGACTTTATGGCGGCCTGACTGTCAGATGAATTATTGATTCCGACCATAGTCTGAAAATTACTTCTCAGTCATTCTTATACTTCCATAATAGCTAAGATTTCTGCCTGGTAGGTACTACAGTGATCAGACAGTCTTTTCGCAATGGATAGTTGCAGGTCCTTAGAAAATACACCAGAGCCTACTTTATCGTCATGTTTTGAACCATCGCTATAGAAGTTCACGAATTTTGTATATCCGGAGATGCGACCATTCCGTTCTGATCTATCAGGAGTGGTACTTGTCAAAGAGTGGATCGGCAAAAGTACAACATACAATACCTGGAAGGTCAGGCATTGTGCTGAGAATGGCACTATATCGGTAGCCATTTTCTTACTGACGTTACAGTTTCCTAAGTCTAATATTCTGCCTAGCTACAATGTCCTGTGGTATTACATGTAGTATGACATTTAGTGCATCAGTCGGTGTCATTCTCACATACCAGCCATTCGCTGAACTTTATCCAGTATAGAGCAGTATGTATGTGTTCAGACTCCAGCGGTTTTCTATTGCCCTTTTACAGGTATATACCGCTATCTTTCCAGAATGTTGGGTTTGAAGTTTAACTTCCTCTCGAGTAAAATACCAAGTATTTTGTGCTTTGATAGAAGGGAGTTTGAATACCCTTAAGAAGACAGGCATTAAAGATGGTACCTAATACGTCCTGCTGAAAAGAACCAGTTCGGTCTTGGTTGGGTTCACCCCAAGACCATTAAGCCCATATAGTGGTGGTACGAAGGGTCTGTTGCAGGATCTCCCTAATCTCTAACCGCTATTGCCACGTCATCTGCGTTGGCAACAGCCTTATTCTCCAGATAAATCAAAATACTGTTCATGGAGAGATTCCATAGCAGAGGCAACAAAACGCCGCCTTGAGGTATTCCTCATCTGGCAAATCTATAGAGATCCGTTGACCCTAAACTAGCCAAAATTCGTCTCCAGAGCCGTGATTGTTGCAGTTATTGCGGCTGGAATTGTTAAAAGCTCCCTCTATATCAAAGAAAGCTACCATCGTATATTAATTGACAGCGAGAGAACCTTCTATAATTCTGACCAAATCATGCAGAGCGGTTTCGGTCGACGTGATTTTAAGTAGAGAGTAAGTAGCCTGTGATCAATGTTGGTTCTAAATAGCTATCGAGTACTCTATCTGTCTTCTAGAAAAATTACGATATACTCATCTGTCGGAAATCCTTAGGTCCCGTATGGGATGGTTTCCCCGCTTTAGGAGTGAAGACAACCTTAATTTTTCCCCATTTCAAAGGTATGAAGCTCTGCTTGATACATCCAGTGTATAACACTTTGACTCTTAATCCAGTCTATCAGCCTCTTGCTGTAGTTCCGCCGGCGAGACATTGTCCGGTCCTGACGACTGGAAAGATTTGAAGCTTATATAGTCTACATAATTCTAAATTCGGTTATAATTTCACTGGCAATATCCGATGGCTGTACTTCAACGGAGTCTCCAACTGAAGTATCAAAACTCAGAATTGACAGGGAAATGTGTTTCCCGGAGCACCTCTACTGATTCCTCAATGGAGGTTGTCCAAGAACCATCATCTTTCCTAATATACAAAATTGTACAAGATGTGGCTGCCAACATTTTCCTAAGCTTGGAGACTTCGGATGAGCTTACAACACTGCTGCAAAAATCTTTCCAGGATTTCGTTTTAGCTTTCCTCAACTCAAGCCTGTTCTGCTTGCATTCTTCTTTATATCTATCACAGTCATATTGTGGACTTTGCCCTCTACACCTTGCTTTCTACAGCACTTCCTCGGTTTGATCAGATGTGGCGACCACCAAGATAGCCGCTGTTTCTTTATTGGTTTGACTTTGGGATATGCAGCCTGTAACGAGCAATTTGTGGATGATGTGACTCATTCGCCGTTGTTTCTATGTCCCCGATACTTCAAACCTTCAGTTCAGTTCTACTTGAAATAGACATGTTAAAAGTGTCTCTAAACTTTCCCCAGCCTGCCTCCCTAATGTTGCTTGGAATGACAGGAATATAAGCAAAAACTAATATATTGACGGTCATAAAATATATGAGCGTCCAAAACTTTCCGTTCAGATATACTATTGTCTATGCTCTCAGAGATGAGGGTAACAGCAAGCAGTTCATATCTATTTCTTGTAATGCAGATAGGTTCGTAACCTCTTTCACAAATCAAAAGATTGCTACTCATAACATATATGTCATAAGTAACTCACCTTTTTCGCTGATCTCCGTGCTTCCTCACATGTGATGATGTGTACTGACATCGCTGCACACTATGGGGTCCTTGTTATTTTCATTCGCCGCTGTAGCCAGTGAATTTAAGGCACCGGTTGGAACTTCATGTGCCATATATACCGAGGTCAACTAATTATGCGAGTTACTTAACTCCAAGCTGGCAGCTACTACATCTTCGCTACTGAAAGGAGGAAGAAAATAAATTTTAAGATTGCTCTTGGCGATTAAACAGACCCTACATCTTCCGCTACCTGTACTTTGAAGCAGTTGAATTAGGACCAGATTTATTTCTCCTTGCGATAGGAGGACTTTTAGGATAGCGGAAGCTTCCTTAGAGTGACGGAGGTTAGCCGGACCATGTCGGGTTTCGCCACCACCTTTACATCCGTCTCGTCGTCGGTGTCTCCAAGAGGCTCATCTTCAAGTGACACATCCGGTCTCGTGATGAAGACCTTATCCACGCATCCAATGCTCGCGTTATGCTAATTTACTGTCCAAAACAAGTTATGCTAATTGTACATTCGAGCAAAAATTAAAAATAAAAAGCTTGATGCTCTGCTGCGACAGTGCAGATCGTAATAATTGGTCTTCATATATAAGTATAGTCAAAAAGTTAAAAAAAAAATGCTACTCAAACTTAAGAGTAGTTTTGTGCTAATTTAGTGTCCATGGCTGTATATAATGATGTTAAGATTTTAATGTAAACGTTAAAGAAAATCACATGCACAACTTTTGAAATAAAAACTTAAATCAAATCAACAAAATCACATAAAACATTAATAGGTTTTGTGTGTATCTCACATTTTATCCTTGTGCTTCGCATAGATGAGGTAATATTGGCCGTTGTATAATTTTTCGCAATAATTTTCGTTTCAAATATTTGTTGTGTTAGCTTTTCTATGTAGGTTTTGGGTCCATTGCAATGTTTTGTGTTTGCCGTTCTCATGCAGATTTTTCAACTTCTCATAAGACACCGTTGACGTATTAATATTAGGCATTACTTCCAACAATCAATTCCGGTTGTCCTGTAAATGAAAGACCACAAATACCAAAATATATGTGGAATGGATCAGCGGTGGAATGAGGCCACTTGGCAAAACCCCCCACAATATTGGTTTGTGTCTATGAATTATAGAAATGATTCGCAGGATCTTGAGAACAGCACAAATCCAAAAAGAATAACAGGTGTCAATGGATTTATTCGAACAGCTTTGAAAAATATCGACTTGTTGGAAAATACGACTAGAGTTGTGTAGTTCACGAACGAATTAGTTCAGTTGAACGATTCACTGTTCTGAACTAGTTCACACTGTTCCGCTCTCTTGTTTCAGTAATTCACATGTTTCAGCACTTTTTTTATTTCAGTTGTGCAGTTCTCTCTGCCTTTCCAAAATATAAAAATATTAAATAAAATAAAAATATTATAGAAACACCAATATTTGGGAAACGGAATCGTCAAGCCGACCTAATTTGTATCTCCGCGTAGGTTTATATCAAGTAATGCCTTTAATTATGGCGATTTAGTATAAAAAGTGTCACAGTATCCAAAATACTTTAGAAATCTGCAAAAATCAGACCATTTTCGCGATTATTCGCTTCGACTGAACTAAAACTACAAGTTGAACTGAAATGCGCTCTAAAGTTCACAGTTCCTATGAACTGTGAAGCTAAAATTATAAAATGAATTAAAATGAACTAGTGAACTAAATGAAGGAATTAGTTAATACTGTTCCCAACTCTAACACCAACGTATGATATCGTGTATAGATAAGAGTGTTTATCCTGTCTGCTGTAAAATATATGTTTTTTGCTGAACTCAAACTGAACACAGCTATCATCCCTTGAACTTCGAATGAGTACTTTCGCTCGGAATGCAGTACACCATTCTGAGAAAAATTGGAATTTAAAAAACATGGCAATTAAACAACTCTCGGAACATAGCACATGGCCGAATTTTACGATTCCACAACCTGCATTTGCATTGCCTGACCAAATGAAAATACAAAATTTTTAAATAAGGGTTTTCAGCGTCTTGTGCGGTTGCAATTACCAACATTTTGCAAATGCACAAGATTTGTATAGATCGTGAGCGGACCTGTGTAATATATTTTTGCATCACTACTTGCACTGAGTGAAAGTATCAACTGTGTGGCAACACCACTAGTTTAATAAGCAATCGCGCAGGGAGCAAAATAAAGCTATGGGATTTGACCAGTGCAAAAACAGAAAACTTGAGCAATGAAACCCTTATTGTAATTGCGAACAATGGGATATGCATTAGATAAAGTAATACAATGCAAATCAAAAAAATCCCAAAACTGGCATAGGGTCATATTCATAATATATATGACATGTTTATTAAATGGCAGGTAAATTTTAATAAAAAAAAAAACGCCTGCTTCCTTATTAATTGCTGTAATTATGACTCGAAAACGACAAATGAGTCTGGAACGTGTTAAAAGTTTTTTGTATAAACATACGACGTCATATCTTGTGTTGCCAGATTAACCAACTTATGATATCATAAGTTATGTTTTTAGTTTTTCAATGAATATGCTCGTAAAAAACAAAATGTATGTTTATTTGAAGAAACATTTTAATGTCAAACACTCAATGTTAAAGCTTGAACAAATTAATATATATAATTTTAAAAACTTGACCTATTTTTAAATAATCTGGCAAGACTTCTTATTCGAACATACAACATTTCTGTTAACATTACACAAAACACAAGAGAACCATTGATAAATAAAATAATTTTTTAATTTCATTATATTTTATTAAATAAAAGCTGATGTGGGCAATATTTTTACAAGTATGTGGGCTGGGTTTGCCTCCCGCCACCGTTCATAATGGCAGTGAAAATACAAAAACGAAACAGAAAACATAAACGACCCCTATTTGTTGACGACCCCCGCAAACGTTATAAGGACCACGATTTACGGATATGCACTTGGAATGTAAGAACTCTATATAGATCCGGTGCAAGTATCCAACTGGCAGATGTCCTCGAAAGTTATAAGGCTGACATTACCGCTATCCAGGAAATGCGATGGACAGGACATGGCTGCACAAGAAAAAGAAACTGCGATATATACTACAGTTGCCATGAAAAAAAACATGAATTTGGTTGTGGATTTGTAGTTGGCAAAAGACTGCGACATCTAGTCTCTAGGTTCAATCCTGTGAGTGAACGAATAGCCACAATCCGCATAAAAGCGAAATATTTTTATATTTCCCTAATTTGTGTGCATGCCCCGACAGAAGAGAAAGATGATGATGCCAAAGACATATTCTATGAGCTCCTAGAGGAAACGTATGACCGCTGCCCTGGCCATGACATTAAGATTGTACTAGGAGATTTTAATGCCAAAGTAGGAAGGGAGAATGTGTTTAATCCAACTATTGGCAATTTCAGTCTTCATGCTGACAGTTCCGACAACGGTATGAGACTGATTGACTTTGCCGCGGCAAAAAACATGGTCATCAGTGGCACAAGATTCCAGCATAAAGACATCCACAAGGCTACTTGGGTATCCCCTGATCAAAGAACTAGGAACCAAATTGATCACGTGGTAATTGATGGAAGGCACTCATCCAGTGTAATGGACGTACGAGTGATCAGAGGAGCTAACATCGATTCTGATCACTACCTGGTAGCAGCAAAGGTTCGCACAAGATTAAGTAGAGCGAAAATCGTACGAAACCAGACGCAGAGGAAGCTGGACATCGGAAAGCTGCAATTACCAGAGATAGCCACAGCCTACTCAAGGAAGCTCTAGCAACTTTTGGCACAGAACCCACCCCCTCCCGATGACGATCCTGATGCGCAGTGGAAACCCATTTCCGACTCTATAAAAACTGCCGCAACAACCGTACTTGGTTTCGAAAAACCGCTTCGCAACAAACCGTGGTACGATGAAGAGTGTCGCATAGCAAATGACGAAAAGAACGCTGCACGTATGGTAATGCTTCAGTCAATTGCAACGCGAGCTGCAACTGAGCGGTATAGGGAGAAGAGAAAGGAGGTAAACCGTCTCTTTAGGCGTAAGAAACGGCAGTGGAGAAAACGCGAGAGTGAGAAAATTGAGACATACAGAAGGAAGAACGAAGCCCGAAAATTCTACCAAAAAGTTAAAAACGGAACTAATGGACATGGTTCAGGGCCCCCCTTCTGTAAAGACAAAGACGGAAATCTCGTCGCAGATGTGCAGAGCATGTTGGGAATATGGAGAGAGCATTTCTCCGCGCTACTAGTACCTGAGATATCCGATGACGATGGGACAATCGATCACAATATGGACGACGACGTCGATTGCCCCCCTCCTAACCAAGACGAGGTCAGAACAGCTATTGCCCGGCTTAAGAACAACAAAGCCGCAGGAGCCGATGGATTACCGGCGGAGCTGTTTAAGGCTGGCGGCGATGAGCTGATAAGGTGCATGCATCAGCTCATTAGCAAAATTTGGTTAGATGAATGCATGCCCGGCGATTGGAGTCTCAGTGTACTATGTCCCATATTTAAAAAAGGTGACCCGAGTATTTGTGCCAACTACCGTGGAATAAGCCTTTTATCCATAGCATATAAGGTTCTATCAAGTATAATGTGCGAAAGACTAAAACCAATTATCGCTGACCTGATTGGACCATACCAGTGTGGCTTTAGGCCTGGAAAATCGACAACTGACCAGATTTTCACGCTACGCCAAATCCTGGAGAAGACACACGAAAAACAAATCGACACCTATCATCTATTTATCGATTATAAAGCAGCCTTCGATAGTCCGATACGGGAGAAACTCTATGAAGCAATGTCTGAGCTTGGTATTCCTGCAAAACTCATACGCCTTTGCAGGATGACCTTGACGAACACCAAATCCGCAGTGAAAGTTGGTAAGGATCTTACCGAACCTTTCGAAACTAAGCGAGGCCTCAGGCAAGGCGACACCCTATCGTGCGATCTCTTTAACATCTTAATGGAGATCATTATGAGAAAAGCTGCAGTCAATATGAATAAAACCATCAGCAGCAAAAGTCACATGCTGCTCGCGTATGCTGATGATATAGATATCATTGGGCGCACAATTAGAGAAGTTACTGCGGTTTTTTCGAGAATTGAGAAGGAGTCAGCAAAAGTGGGTCTGACGGTGAATGAGGACAAGACAAAATTAATGGTTTCAACGAACAGGGCCTCCACGCGATTAGACCAAAGCGTGAACGTTGATAACCGTTATAACTTCGAGGTAGTGGACGAATTTATATACCTCGGATCTGCCGTGAACAAAAACAACAACGTCAGCCTTGAGATCAAACGGAGAATTGTGCTTGCGAATAGATGTTATTTTGGGCTAAGCAAGCACTTTAGAGATAAAGCCCTCTCTCGAGTAACAAAAGTCCAGCTGTACCAGACTCTCATTCAACCTGTCTTGCTTTATGGCGCAGAATCCTGGGTCCTATCGCAAGCAGACGAAACATCTGTAGGAGTCTTCGAGAGAAAAATACTCCGAAAAATTTATGGCCCTATAGTGCACAACGGCGAGTATCGGCGACGCATGAATCATGAGCTGTATGAGCTTTATCCTGACATTGACATAGTTAAGCGGATCAAGATAACGCGATTGCGCTGGCTAGGCCATGTCAGTAGAATGGATGAAGATGAACCAGCGCGAAGACTTTTCGAAACCGAACTCGAAGGAAGACGAAAAATAGGAAGACCAAGACTCCGCTGGAGGGATCAGGTTGACGAATCCCTGCGTACACTTGGTATTGCCAACTGGAGAGATAAAGCAAAAGATCGAACTGGTTGGCGAAATATGTTATCTTCGTTTTGTAAGGTCCCTGACCCCCTGGGGTTGTCCGAGACCGGATAAGTAAGTAAGTATGTATAAATAAAAATCATATTACATTTTAAACGTGTAGGCTTTTTTTACAGTTCGATTTGCAAGGGTACATGCGATCGGATTGTATCCCCTATATATTTTGTGTATTCGGAATTACGAACTGTTTTATATTCAAATGAAATGGAGATGCTTGGGCAAACAAAAGAAAATGTATGGTTTTCTTTTGTAAAAATGTCACAAAACGCAAAAAATTTCACGAGAAGTTAGAAAATTGATTACAAAATTAGGAAATGCAGATGAGTCATACGGAGTAATTTGAAAAATTTTTGAGAAAATTCGTTCTACTATTCTAAGAGCTTATAATTCGTCAAAAACAACTGAAAATAAGCACCGTTCTGGCAGACCGAGTCAGCTTTCTAAGGGCGAAAAACAAAAAGTGGCTGAACAAAACTAAAAAAAAATAAATTGTTTCCCTTTACATCCCATGAAGGGACAGGGGAGAACTTCTCACAATCACTGAGCTGTGCGCTTTCCAGTTTTCACTCACTGATTGGGACCTACAATTTTACACCGATTCCGAACGGTATTTTGAGAAGCTTTTTCATGGCTACATATACTCGATAGTGTCGCCGTCACTATGCGAGGTGACCGCCGCCGAAAGAATTTTTAAGGTTGTCAGAGGAGCAGGGTTCGAACCCCGGATCTCATGTACAAATTGCACCACAAAACTACCGCAGAGTTGCATTGCCAAATTACAAGGTTAAATCCATTTTTAATTCCAAGGCAATCGGCCGTATGCTGTGTTCCGAGAGCTTTTGAATCCCCATGTTGTTTAAAATTCCCAAATTTTCTCAAAATGATGTGCTGCAATCCGAGCGAAACTACTCATTCGAAGTTCAAAGGGTGATAGCTATGTTCAGTACGTCACAAACTTATTAGAACAATTGCCTATGGTATTTACAATTTTTTAAATTGCATTTGCAAACGTAATTGAGCTAAACATTTGCTTATAATTGTAATATAATTAATTTGCCCCATGTTCGTGGGTATAACATGCTGTTCGTAGGACTTTGATTAACAAACCATCTTATATAGTTCCAAGCCTTAAAGTCGGTTTAAGATCCAAAACTATTTCTTTGAACAAATTATATTCTTCCCGATAAGTCATAGAAAGCATAAACAATTGGTTATCATCTAAAATTATACTTTTATTTAATTCATTTTAATTATTGCTAAACTATTTGTTTTTTTTTCTGATTTTCTTTTCTCTCTTTTTTAATTAGGTATTTTTATTTATCTTATTTTGTTGTTTGTTCTTAATATAATAATCAATATTAATTTAAAGTAAAACACACCTACATACATACAATTAAATGATGTAAGAATGTGTGTGTTGTTAATATTTATGTATTTTATGTATAATTTTGGATAGGAGGATACCCACTGTAGCATACTAGCATTTCAATTATTATGGATGATAGTGCTGCCACTGGTGCGTGTTTGGTTGCACCTTAGCATGATGGGAATGTGAATGTGTGGAAGGTGGTGCGATTGGAGGATATGTCGAGGCATTGTGTATCAAATGAGGATTCTCTTGGCTTTGAGATGGCGATGTCAACATAAACGACGACCACTGAGGGTAATACGAGCCATAGAAGTCTGATAACGACGTTGGGGGATGGGTTACAGGATGAGAGGGATGAGAGTGCGTATGGGCTGTAGCTAGGTCGGTGTGTGATGAATTTGATGGTGTAGGGTGATAGCGTGCACTTTGCTGATGAGATCCATATGTGCTTTGATAATCTGTATATTGCCCGGCTGGAGCCGTTGCTGTAGCTGGCTGATGGTAGCTGGTAGTGCTGATGTCTGTACCTCCTCTTGAATTATAAAGCTGTGAGCTGCGAGGATTCTGGTGTTGAGAGTAAATGTAGGGTTGATGTTGAGTATAGGTTGATGGGGTTTGTGAATGCATTAACTGGGCATTAGTCTGAGGGGTCGTTATTTGATGTTGTACATTTTGTAAGTTGTGTTGTTGCTGCTGTTCGTTTAGCGTTTGCGTATGGGAAATTTGCGAATTTGGCTGTTGTTGTTGCGATTGCTGCTGGGTTAATTGCTGGCGTTGTTGAAAATGAGCTGTACTTTGTTCATGGTTGTCAGCCACATTAGTCTTTAAGATAGTTCTGGATTTACTACTATCCATATCCGTTGCAGCTTTGTGTACACTCGTCGATGCGCCGCTAAATGCATCTACTTGCTGAAGTGTCCCCGTCGAATCCGGAGGCGAGGATTCCACAGCTGGTTGCCTTGTTGTCGTACTTGTTATACTGGCGTCCGTATTCAAATCTAAAGTGAATGAATTATAATAGAGAATGTTAACGTCATTTAGGATTATACTTAGAGGGTGTTGGAAAAAATTTGAGCTTTAAGACAATTATAACGGACAGATATAGTTTCAAACCAACCATTGGACTTTCCAACCATTTGAGTTTAAAAATTTAATTAAATATATTTGGAATAGTTTTAGGGCTAACCTTTTGGTGTTATTGCATTTATGTTCTCTGCATCGGACTTCTCAGTCTTTGATTCTCTGTTTGTTGTTGTCTCTGATTCACCAGTAATGTCGATTACATCACTCTTGTCGCTAGTGGTTACATTTGGTTTATTAAGAGTTCTAATAGCTATAATTTTTCCACTATCCAGCTGCATATAAATGCCTTTGGCGGATTTCAAAACCATTACACGTTGCCCGGCCTTTATGATAATTTTTGATTTATTACTGGAATTCGTGGGTATAACAACATCTGCAAAGTGGGACAAATTTGCAATACATATAAGTTTAGAATTCAAAAAAATAAAATACATATACGGTGGTGTTCCTACCTAATGGCAATGACATTTCCTGTGCTGTCATTCCTTGTTTTTGCCAGACTTCAGCTGGAATCCATCTGGTAGACCTTAAACCACTGCTATTCTTTTGATTAGGCTGCCTTGTTGCTTGCATAGGTCGTACCTGTAGGAAGAGATTGAAGAAAAAGGAAAAAAGAAGAAAATACATACACATAAGAAAAACTGATCTGGAGACAAACATCGTTTGCCCACCGATGCTACAGGTCGCGTTATAAGTGAGCCATCTTTACGTACTGTTTGATACTGTATCCTACCGGAGGCGGTGTAAATGGCTTGCTTTGAAGACGTCTTCTTTTGCATTTCATAACTACGATGCGCCTGCCTTTTCTCGGCCTGTGATAGCTTTTCATTCTTGCGGTCCACTAACAAACTTTCATGGAAGAACGGCTCCTTTGTTAAATTTGATTTGAATTCTGTTAAGATTTTCTTCATTATGGTATCAGTGTACGACTCCAAAGGCTTCTCAAATCCCGCATTATTTGCTGCCTTCTCCTCATCGTCATTATAATCGTAACATAGATTAGTTACATCCTTAATAGAAAGATGAGCATCAGGATTACATTCATCCACTACGCGATCAGACATTCCCTGTTTCTTTATTTGACGGTCATAGATTTTCTTCTCCAAACATTTATCCATGACAATGCGATAAACATAGCATGCACGTTTTTGGCCGTATCTACAATGAGAGGTATGTATGTCGTGTTGAGAATAGTTGCATGCCATTTAAGACTTCAAACTCAAATAAAAGATCAGGAATAATATACATAGTTTATCTTTACTTCGATTTCCAACGTTTGATGTTGAGATTAGTTGTAATATTGAATTGTGAATTTCGATAAAGTTTGAATTTCTAATTATTCGCTAACATTTAATTCATTGACTTGTCAATTAAATCTAAATTGTAATATTCAACAAAATATGCTTTCTGTGTATGTGTCACTAACTTTCATCAATCTTTTTATCTGAATTACCTGTAAATTCTGTAGATGGCCTGTGTATCATGACATGGATTCCAACTTGCATCAAATATTATTACACGATTGGCTCCTACTAAATTTATACCCAAAGATCCAGCTTTAGTTGATATAAGGAACAATTTAACATTTTCATTCGAATTAAATTCATTGACCAATTTCTCTCTTTCCTGTGAGGCGGTTGAACCATCCAAACCTAAAAAAGATCGGGTCAGTAATGGCACTTCTATTGCTAGTTACTACAAGCGTATACTCACGGAAATAGTGTGTATTGTACAACCAATTCGTTTCACCAACCGGCATTGGAGTGGCTTGAAGAAATTTTTCAATTAAATTCAAAGTTAAAAGGCTCTGACTGAATAACAAAACACGATCTCCAATGCGTACGCTCTCGTCAAGAATGCAGAAGAATATTTTCATTTTGGGCGAATTTACTATCAGGCCTGGTTCATATTTCTTCATAAACTTCAGAGCCCAATCGTAGGTTATCTTTTCAGGACCTCGTTTGTGCTCGCTATCATTAGTTTCAGTAGTGGCTATAGAGCTGCTGAAAAGACTACCAGTCTCCGATTTACTTTCAGCATCGTTTTGTGCACTGGAAGTTTCTACTGATCCAGCATCTGATACTGACACTTTGTCTAAAGATATATTCTTATCCATATCGATATCGGTTTCGATTGTTTTGATTTCATTCGTATCCAAGTCCACAATTTCAGATGAGGAGTTGTGACTGTCTTCTGTGCTTATAGTTTCACTGGCTACCGATTGTTTCAGCATACAGCCAACATAATTTGGTTTCAAAGGACTACCCATTGCGTGCATCATGCTGGGATAAGAAAAATATGGAGATTGCATCTCCTGGTTAAAAGATGCTGCTCCCGCAGTGTTGAGGGAAGGTGTTTCAAACTGATTCAAGTCAGAGAATAGCGAAGGGCTACAAACGACAAAATGGTGGCAAGAAATGTCATGAAACAAAAGTTTAGAAATAATTTTTATCTTTCCTACCTTTGGAAATTGTTTAATTTTGTTGGGGTAGTTGACACCGTTGATTGGGTCTGCAGATCTGAAGATTGATTAAGAAATTGACCATTATTTAGCGAATTATGAGGTGTTGTCGCATCACTGTTCATACTGCTTCCGTTTTGTAATAAAGACATCTGGTGCTGCGTGGGTGGTGGCGGCCCGGGTACAGGAGGGGGAAACCCATTTTTACTTACACTCGGAACCAAAGCGTCAGTGTCATCTACACCCTCTATATCCATATCCATGCCCGTTTCTGCCGCTTTCATCGCATCATACAAAACATCCGGATGATTCCATATTTTACAGCAAACAGCGAAAGCCTTCAAAGGATTAGGTACGTTCTTTGTACGCACAATGTCGTTCATAAAGGTGTCATAGAGCTGCTTCTGCAAGTCAGTCAAACGTGTAAGAATAACATACTCCTGTTTCTCCGGCAATGAGAGCTGTAAAACTGTATGCGATCTCCTTTGGACGAAGCCTACCAGCAGAGAGTGCAGAACATGAGCCCTATAGCGCATTAGTTTGATATCATCGGGAGTGGAATCGAAGCAGAGGCCATTTTGAATAGGTCTTTCGAACATATTACAAAATTCGGTACGAGTGCCCAGGTAATTGGGTCGGACAAAGTCTACCATACACCAATATTCCAGTAGGTTATTCTGCAAAGGATAGCCCGTGAGGACAATGCGCCTCCGCGTACGTATTTGCTTTAATGCCTGCGATATTCCCGCTTGAGCATTCTTTATACGATGGCCCTCATCACATATTATCAAGTCCGGACCGGGTTTAACTAAAGCCTCATAGACATCATCCATTAAAGGACTACGAGATTCATTGTCATCGAATTTTTGCGACTTCTTGCTTCGGCGCTTGCCTGCCGAGCTCAGCTTGAGGGCCAGAAGCCTAAAAAGCTCATATCCGATCAGTAATACTCCTCCTCTCTCTTTCCACTGCAAGATAATACGAGCTCTGGCTGTTAGCGTTTTCTGTTGGTCGTTAAGTACAAACACATCGAACTGACGTGGCCTTATGTACTCGTGATTCTCGGAATATTTTGGTATCCACATATCGAACTCGGCTTGCCAATTTTGTAATGTATTGATGGGCATAACACATACTACCGAGGTGGAGGGCGTATATCTAAGGAATATATCACAGAAGCAAACCACTTGCAATGTTTTACCCAAGCCCATAGAGTGGGCTAGGATGCAGCCAAAACCTCCGGAATCCTTGAATCTTTTGGTAGATTCAATGATGTTGTCGTAAAGAAATCGTACCCCACCAATTTGATGCGGTTTAATGGTCCGCGAAATTTGTGGAGCTATAAATATATCCTCCTCATCTTCGGGATGACCGACATTTATAACAACTCTACCTAGATGATCGGGTACATTGAGCTCATCTTTGACGTGCATGCCGCTGTTGTGAGGATCATCGTTGTCATCGTCATCCTCCTCGCCCTCATCATCGGACAAAACAATACAATCATCATCGTCAGAACTATCTTCTATAGTGACAACCTCGGCAGGTGTGGTGGCTTCTTTTTCTGAGGGACTTTTAGCGTCGCTGCTTTCTTCCGGTGCAGATACTAATGTTTTTTTCTCCTCCTCACCATCCAACTCTTCCTCGTCGTCATCTTCATCGTCTATGACTTCTTCTTTAACACTTTGTTGCTGGTGATGATGTATAACTTTCAGTGCTTTGCCCTTATCATCCGCTAAAAGTTCCGACGGATCTCGCACTCGATGTTCATTAACGAAACGATCGAAATGAGTTAATACTGCTTCTCTTTGTTGATACTCTCTTAGGAGTTTCTGTTGCTCAGCCATGCGAGCCAAACGTTCGGACTCCTCATGCTGGGCCTTAAGGGTATTCGTGTCCAACTGATTGGTATCCATAACTTCACGGATGTTTTTACGTAGGCTAGACTTTTTCTTTTCCTCTTCGCGGATTTGTGCAGCCAAATGCTGTTTCTTGGCTAAGAGAGAATTTTCATTTGTTTGTACAGGATTTCGGCGTTTTTGACTTTCTGCCGATGTTGAAGAACAGGAAGAAGAATCTACATTGTCTAAACCGGAGGGGTTTGACGGAGGATTATTTGTTTCCATGGGACCTGTGGACAGTGTGGTATTAGTCTCCGTGGGCTGGCTCATATCGTTTTGGTTGGATAAATGCTGTTGCGGCTGCTGAGTTGGCTGTTCCTGCAGTTGGAGTTGAGGATGTTGTTGCTGGGCATGTTGCTGTTGTTGTAACAGCAGCTGATGTTGATGCTCTAGATGCTGTTGTTGTATACTGGCTAGTGGTACAGGAGGAATCTCACCCAAATGATGACCCAACACGCCATGGGTATACATTCCATACGGCAATTGTGGGTCTAGCGGATTAACTACTGGATTCAAGGCCGGATTTAAAACTGGATTCTCCATATAGTTTAATACTTCTTGTTTATCCATTTTTGTGGTTAGTCCTCCAAAGGGTATGCGTTGCCTTACGATGTCTGGATGTTGTGTTGTAAATCCCTTCTTAATGTTCGCAATTATTTAAGGGAAAATGTTTCAAACATATACATATGTATTTACATATATATGTAAATATGTAGCAATGCATCAGGGCATATACCTTTTATGTACTTAATTTTAGAACATACATTGCAGAGTTAGTTGACCTGGGGTCTGTATTTGAAACGAATTTTTAAAGAGTATCACGTTTATCCGATTTAAATCACGTCCTACACGCACGTTTCACCGAATTTAAGTGATAATTTCGGTTTAGGAAAGTATATTAACTTCCCTTGGATACATATTGAATACTTTATGATACAGACTTTTTCTTCTCCACTGAAAACTCCGTTCACACCTTTTGATTTTCAATTGATGCGGTAGAAAATGCCCTTGAATTCCAAAGAATTTTAACAACTAACACTTATCTCAGTTCCAGCGTTTGTTTGGAACTTCTGGTAACATGTTTAATAGAGTACTTTTATTATTATTTTCTTTTTTGCTTTTTGTAATTTTACTAGATTATAATACAATTGAATTACACACTAGATATGCAAGCCGAACGATAACAAAACGTTACCGCGTCGCCGCATTATACTATTCGCAGGCGAACGCCGTTGTAGGTTTTGCCGGCCTGCTTTGAATTTAAATCGGTGACGAAAGTAGTAGAAAGTGACAAAGCTGCAACTTTTATATTTTTTTTTATTGCTTGAAGCAGTAAATGTGCGGATCAGGAGGGTTCTATGCCACAGCTGATCAACCTTACGGTTGGGAAAACATGCAGGATAAAGTAAGAAAGAGAAATAGCGATAGATGACTAGAAGTATGTATTTTTCACACTTTTGCCGTTGTGCATTGAACCAAAAGTACAAAACTCTTCAATTCAGAGTATTTTTGAGATAAATAAAACGAGGAAAAAAGGGAAATCCAGGGAAATAAAACCAAATGTAATGAAGTGTTAGAGTTATTATTATTTTTTCTATATTTATTTATAGATTTTTCTCATTCTGCATGGGATTACAAGTCTGTATAACCCTTGTTCCAAATTTTCTAGACTGCGTTGCTCTATGTATATTACTCTGTGCGCAATTTGACAACCCTCGTAAAAGAGAATCAAAAAGTCGGCACGGTTCTCTCAAACGCATTTCTCTCTAGAGTCATATCTTGATTATTTTATTTTTTACATACGTTGTGTAATTTTAGTGAGACATGGATGGAATTTATATAGTTAAATACAATACCAGCATAAAAAACTGCTCGTGTATTGAAAAAAATTGTTGTGAAAATAATTTAAACAACGGAAAATGTGACAACATTTATGTGATATTACATAATAGCATTTGTTTCTTATGTAAAAAACTATTTCAAACCCATGAGGCCGGTGTTAGGATATCAATAAGAGAAACCCCGTAAGACCGCCCAAAGATGTACATCCCGGAACGCCTTTTTAATCTAAAAACTTCGCCGCCGTAAACTGTAGCAACTTCTGTGGTCGCAGATGCCAAAAGCGTTAGAGTGTCTGAGGACTCTCACCAAGGAATGCTAGCTGAACCCAATGAAGAAACAATTTATTAGGACATAGACGGTGGCAACATGGCTTTGCAATTCGTTGGCCATCAGATATTCTACTTTAACTAACGTGTTGTATTCTTCATATTTTTGCTGAGAATTATTTTTTCTCTTGATATGAAATTTTAGATTTTTATTGTCATATTTTTTGAATTTTTTCCCATTTATTGCTTTCAACGCCATCTAGAAAATTACCCATTACACTAACATTTTCCCAACACTTGTGCTTCATCTATTTGTTTACTTTATCATGGTACAATAATATCTACATGGTAATAGCAGCATGCGTTGCGATAGTTATAGGCAGCACAAAAGGCATTTTGGTTTTGGTCCAATCGCTTCAGTGGTCAAAATCTAGACGTATGTATACCAACAACACAAGAATGTAAAAGAGAACAAAATAATATAAGTTTGACAACTGAAGCAAACATTACATAAAAAAATTTAATCAGCTGCTCAAACGACATTACCATGTATATAAAATTGAATCATGGTTTAAATCGACAGAGGCCGCCGTCGAGCATTCATCAGCAGCCTGGAACTGTGGAAATTGACAGTATTTGAAACGGCATAAACGAAAACAACCAAAACAAATCAAACAAAACAGGGTGTTTCAAGAAAACCAAAAGTATTATTGTTACAGGATGTCCTCAATAATCATATTAATGATGTCATAATACACACAATAGAAATACAAAGCGGCGACAAACACATACCCAATTTTTCACTTCTATTTATCTTTAAATAGTATTTAAGTACAGAGTTTGGGTCTTCAGGAAAAAATTAAATTATACTTAAATGGTCTTCCATGGGCATTTACATACTATTTAAGTTAACCAGAAACGAACATATGATTCTGCCATTTTGTTTTCAAACTTCAAACTTTAATTCCAATTTTAATGCCCAAAAACCAATGTCTAACCATACAGCAATAGACAAGAGCCTTTATACGTCTCTGTACGTTCTCTCGATGCAATTTTATCGAGTTCAAGTTGCTGTTGTATTTTACTCTTTCGTGGGCATAAAACGGACAGAAATAAAAGGGATTGCGTTTTTTCGTTCGATGCAACCAACATGAAACATAATTTAGCTGTTATTAGTATCAATCCAACACTATTTAAACTTTGTTTGCTGCATGGTTTGCTTCTGGTTGATTGTCGCTCTCTCGGATAACCACAGTTTTCTATCAATTTCCTACTACAAAGTCGATTAACTGTCCAACATACACAGGCTTTGAAATTTCATGTAAAAACTGATGAATAACAGAATTATAAAATGTGTAATAAAATAAGGACGGAAAATATATATTTGATGCAGAAATGTGTAAACTATTGAATCTGTTCATATCACGATGCCCACGCACACATTCAGACCCACGCCATTTTCAAATTGTTATAGATGTTTTTCAGGCAAACGTCGATATTTGCATTTGGCATTTCATAATGTTGCCATATCTATACGCCTAAGAAATAGTTGATTTAATTTAGCACTGAAAAACGCAATTCAGGTCTCGTCTTATTTAAATTTAATTGCAACTAACAAATTGTGTATTTAAATACCAAGTCAAAAACTAGGTCTTGGTTTTGTTCACACACCACTTTTTACAATGCGAGATGTGTCATATGGGGTAGCTTTGAAGTCAACAAACGAGGTGAGACCGTTTTAGACTTTATTAATATTAACAACCTTACAATTTGCAACAGAGGTACTAACCCAACTTTTGTCTTCCCGAGTTCCGCTAACTTTATTGAGTGGTCAGATGTCATTGACCTTACCCTGATATTAGATAATAGAGTAGTAGAGACAGAAAACTCTCGGACCAAAACTGGATATTGTTTAACATTTCTGCGAGAACGACTTCAATCAGATGCTATCGGAATCCCAAGTGAACTAATTGGGACAAGTTTCACAAGTAAGCTTCCCAAATTTGCGCAGCACATTAATACCACTACACACGTAAAAAAGCTGTATCCAAGTTGAATGTCCTCAGTCACGCTCAAAGAAAAACCTACCATCCTTGGTGGACAGATGAGCTCACAATGCTAAGAAAAGAATCCCGCAAAGCTTTCAATGCAGGCTATGTAAGTGGATCCTGGCCGCCGTATAAGGATAATCTTAAAGAGTATAAGAAAGCAATAACCACTGCAAAACTACGATCGTGGTCAAAGTTATGAGGATCGATGGAACACACAAAGGATACAGCTAGACTGATTAAAATAGTGACCAAAGGGCACTCAAATCCCACCTATGTTAGGAGGTACTATGGGACATGGTTAAACAGCTCAGCTGAATCGATAGAGATACTCTTGAAAACACACTTCCCGGGCTGCGAGAACATACCCAGGGAGGTGCTAATATTGTCAACCCGATACTTAGATACTAATGGTATAGAGGATATAATCAGTCCAGAAAGGATATCCTGGGCTATCAATAGCTTCTCACCATACAAATCTCCGGACCAAGATGGTATTATATCGAAAATGCTGCAAAGGGCGGAGGTCATAATTAAGCCGTGGCTCTGTATAATATTCCGATCTTGTCTGACTCTTAACTACTTACCAAAGAGTTGGAGAGTGGTTTTCATTCCCAAAATGGGGAGACGGAGTCATGAGAGCGCAAAGGATTTCAGACCGATCAGCCTCTTATCGGTCCTTCTAAAAACGCTTGAAAGGCTGATGGACGCATTATTCCGTAAGAAAATGCACAACTGAAAGGCCGCACAACCGACACAGCCCTGTACGAAGTCGTCTGAACTATTGAGAGGACCTTAGAACACAAACAATATAACCTCGCGGCCTTCTTGGATATAGAGAGTACATTTAATAATGTGAGTTCAGCGGCTATAGAAGAATCACTTGAAGTTCTAGGTGTGAAAACATTTCTCGAGTTTGATAGTGACAATGCTACAGAGCAGGACTATCAACGCCTCTATGGGCAACAGCGAGTCATCTAAGCTAGTGAATAGGGGAACTCCTCCTACTTTGGTTACTCTCAACAAAATACTACTATAACTGGACAATACGAGGATCTGGTTTGTTCCCATCCGTGTTGAGCGAAATCATGAATGGGGCCCTGAAAACACTTAACCACTGGGAGTGGTCTTGGAGTGAATCCAGGAAAACTGAGGTCATGCTTTTTACCACGAAGTCCAAGATACTAAAGTTTAACCCTAATGGCCAGTTTTTAAGTGGGTAGTTAACTATCGGATTACTTAATCTTAATTCTAAGTTAATTAGTGGTTAACTTTGCATTTTGTTTTTCAGTGGTGAGTTAATGTAAGTCGCCATATTGTCAACTAATATGGCAACTCTTGATTTCGTATTGGAAAAAACCTGTGTTTTGGGATAAATACCAAAACAACAAAGGGAAACCAACAAAATGGAATTATGTAAAATCAGAAATAGATGCATAAAATCGAAGTCATTTTAACAAAAACGTGTAAAAAACTATATAGGCGCAACAATTTAACGATCTAGACTCAACGTATGTGTACAAATACGCAAATCTGAAACATGTATTTTATACAATCTTCATTTCTCACTTTGACAGTCAGTAATTTGATTGTCAAAATAATATGGTTCTGACTATAAGTTAACCAACCAACATTGGGTGGTTAAATCATAGTTAAACAATGACTAAAAAACACAATTCGATGTTTAACCACAATTTAACTAAGAAACGAAGATCACCACTGACTGAAAAACTGGTCATAAGTGGCTAAGTGGAATAGAGATTCCACTATCAACTCACGCCAAGTACTTGGGCGTGATTCTTGACCCTAAACTACAATGGAAGTGTCACATAGAGCACCGCGCACAGAAAGCAACCGTTGCGTACTACGTTTGTTGGAAAATGTTCGGAAGCCGATGGGGTCTCCGACCGAAAATGGTGCTATGGATGCACACTAGTATAATCAGACCTATACTCTCCTATGGAGCAATGGTATGGTGGCCTGAGGCAGGGAAGACGTCCACCATAAAACTGTTGTATAGAGTACAGAGATCAGCTTGCATCGGCATAATAGGGGTAATGACGACGTGTCCAGCTGAAGCTCCTAATGCAATGCTTCATATTATACCAAATGACATTCACATAACAGCTGGTGCTGCCTGGAGTGCTACCCGACTAAATGCTCTTTGAATCTGGAAAAACAACTCATATGGACATGCGAGAATACTGCAGATAATCCCAAGAGAACTCAATATAACCACCGATTAGTTCACCCCCTCATTGACATTCGATAAACTATTCGAAGTCAGGTTTCTCATGAGAATAGAGTGGGATAAAGGGGCACCACTGACAGGTTTTAACACCAAAGTATTTCCACACGGTTCCAAAATAGAATGTGGATCCAAACTCCCAGACAAGTGCAGCGTTTTCCAAGCGGAGGTACTGCCAATAAAGGAATCCTGCACCGCACTTATGCTACAACGGATAAGGGGGCGCATTGGAATATTTGTAGATAGCCAAGCGGTTCTCCTATCACTTAAATCTAACAACACTGCATCTAAACTCGTTAGTGAATGTAGGGAATTTTGGATACTTGGCCACAAGGGTCTCCTAGGGAACGAAAGGGCAGACGAACTAGCCAGGGCAGAATCCTATTCCACCGAACTCCATATTGTGCTAGTCGCAACGCCTATAGGGTTGGTCAAAAGGTATTTTCCTGCATTACCTTGAACGAGCAAAGACCAGATGGGATAAGACGGTAACGTGTCGCATATCCAGAAACAAATGACCAGAATATAAAATTCACCGGACTAACTCCCTGATTAGCCATAATCGGGGAACATATCAAGGTTAATTGCCGTGCTGACCGGGCACTGGCTAATCTGTAATCACGCAACACGGTTGAAGCTCCCACTGCCGTGCCTGCGAAGACGACGTTGTTCGTCTGCAGATTATATGTCGTCCCTTCCTGCACAACCTCACTGAGATACATCTAGGGGATCTAATGAGGTATCTCCGATTAACAGTATGGATATAGACACAGTACATTAGACTATCCGGAGTGATGTTGTATGCAGAACGGTGTCTCAAGACACTTATTGATGCTAAATAGTATCTTTAGCAACCACGTACACCAACCAACCCAAATAGGTCAGCAGGGGTATTATAAACAATACAAATTTAAATTATTTTTTATAATACTTCAAATGTCAACAATATTTAAGAAAATGCTTAGTACATGTATGTATTTTTGGTCGTAACGTCTAATAAATGTTTCACTCTGAATTAAATATGATGTCTTTGCAAAAACACGTGCATCTGGCTATATTTAAGATGTATTGGTTAGCTTTTTTTTAATAATGTCTTAAACATAAAACGATGTTTATCAGTTTTTGAATACAATAGTAATAGGTTGTAACTCATTCTTTATTTGAATTTTCAATTTCAATTTTTAATATTGTATATAATAATTTCCATGAAAAAACAAATAAATGTTTGTAAACAAGTTGTTGCCAAAATGTTGCGAAATCTACTCGAATGTCAAAATATATATACTTGACACTCAAGATTTCGAAGGCGATTCTAGAATCTCTTGAATAGAAATGCGTTATGCATGAACATGCTTTTAAATGAGACGAACGAACTAAAAATTTGAATAATATTACACCACTTCAATCGAATCATGGTAAAATAATACAGCTAACACAGTAGAACAGCTGTTTTATATTTTTCGTTAGTTGGCTCTTTGTATCAAATTCAAATGTTTGTTTGAGCCCAAATAAAAACAAAGTGCCTGTTCATGGTACAATAATATCTATCTAAGTCCATAGTAAAATTATGTATCGGGTAATCGTGTCAGCCCAGCTGATTTGTGGTTTTTTCATCTTTTCCGTCGGTAAGCTGTCAAATTCGATTTTGTTTCTCTTTGTTTGTTAATAAAATTCAAAGAATTTCAACCAAAATGCAATTTAATAGCATAGACTTTGTAGCAAGTAAGACAATCTTATAAAATTTTTCACATTTTGAGTACATAGTGGTTTTCATTATTCAGCGAATTTTGACAGCTGAACGACGGAATTGCTAATGCGACTACCTAATAGATAATTCTACCATGGTAAAGTCGTTTGAAAAGACTTTTCGCTTAAGTTGTCAAATTCATATGTATTTCGTTCTTTGCATTTGAGTATATACACCTGAAACCGAATAGAATAGAACAAAAACAAAATGCCTGTTGTTGCTGCTTGCAACTACAACGCGTGCTGCTTACTCGGGGATCACACACGGAAATTTTAATAGTTAGTTTAGACGAGAGAGAGAGAGAGAGAGAGAGAGGAAGAGAACAGAAGCTCTTCCCCTCTCTCTCTCCTATAAACTAGTAAACTAGCTCTCCACAATAAACTCAAGTCTTGCGCAAGTAAAATTGCCGTGTGTAATCCCCGAGTTATTACCATAGTGTAATAATATAAGTGGAAGCATAAGCCCAGCTGATCAGGCATTTTGTTATTGGGTTGTTTCTTTTTATCATTCTTTGTTTACGTAGTACACTCGAAGTGTCAAACTTGTCTCATCATTTGTTTTGATTCATTGCCCTCTTTGCTTACGCTGGTCGTTTCACCGGCTGTAGTTTTTTTGATGGCTAAAAATATATAGAAGAAGTAACTAAAATTACCTACATACGTATGGACTTACCGATGGATACTTACCAATTTGGATCTTAAATGCGTTCCAACTTGCTGCCCATTACTTTTTTTTAATACATGTAATTCTATGCATGTAATTATTTACTTTGGCGTTTTTCCTTTGCCTCTTCTTCGTATATAAAATGATTTTGACATATCGAGTGTATTGTCATAACAATAGTACAACAAATTTCTGTCAAAATCGTTTCATATTACAACAACACGCCACGCGTCGACTTATATTATTAGACTATGGTTATTACCATAGGTCTGTTTGAGAACTTTTCCAGTAAAAAATATCAAGTAACTTTTACTGGGAGAGTAAGGCTGATTTTACTCTCTAAGTAAAAAATATCGCAAAAAGTAAACGAACGACATCCAGTAAAAAGTATCAAGTAATCAACATTTGTTTGTAAACAGCTGATTCATGTTTTCTTTTTTGCTTTTCGTTTCATTGTTTTCCCTATGTTCAGAGTAATTTGTTGACTTGTTAACACTGCACTTTGTTGGGAATCTAGTTTATTAACAAATTCTATTAAAATGTTCCAACAAATGTATTTTCTTACTTACCTCTGCCATTGTTAAATTTCTTCTTTGTTTTCAAAGTTTTGTTTATTTAAATAAAACAGCTGTTTAAAAACATATGTTCGTACTTGATAATTCTTACTGGCAAAAATTTCTCCAGTAAAAACTTGCAAGTTCTCTATCATTCAACTGTCAAAAATATTCACTCTCTGGCTCTCTCGTTGTTGATTTTATCGAGTAAACGAACACTATCAAGTAAGAAATGTGATAAATTGTACAAATTATCACGTTCTCAAACAGACCTCATGTAGTTATGCTGGCCATCGTGTAGAGCCATAGACCATAGACGAATACATACATAGATACATTTATTCTCTCAATAAATTTAACGTCATAGGTACGGTGGAAAGTAAGCATTGGATGGTGGAGAACATGGAACAACAAAGGAACAACAACCGAATTTCGTGTTTTTGGCAAACTAGTTGTGTTAAATATATTACAAATGTATACCAACGATAAAAGTCAACAAAAAAGTGCAAAATAGATTTAAATTTTTCAGTTCTACACCAAAACGACATGAAAAAGTTAAGTGGACATATTTTGCAACTCCACCTGGTGTAAGTTAATTGTTAATTTAATTTCTCTCATTTCCAGAAACGTACGACCAAGAGTGTGAAATGAAACGTCAGATGAGAGAATAAATGTATCTATTCCTACATATATTAGGTTATGCATGCGTCCGTTGATGCCCACAATAACAACAACACCTACTACGACTACTTGTATTATTTTACTGTGAATTGAAAGAAAAAACAAAGAATTCGTTTTACATACTTATTAATTACTTTAGGAAATGAAAATATTGTTGCAACATACATATACAATTTTCACTGAAGTTTCACATGCACAGGTAACCATGACATATTTAATATATCCAACAGTCAAACATTATGTTTATTCGTTTATTTCCGATTCATTCTAAGATCTTTTTATATTTATTATTTTCTTAAGTCATTTATACTAGGTTTTACAGAGCATTTAACAAAAAATTATAAACATCTACTACTACTTGTTAAAAGATGAAAGCATTTCGTTTGAACATTTTCTTTTTGTTTTCCAAAAATCATTGTTTTATCGTTCGATTTTGTTGCAATTTAAAATTTCTTTAATGCCTGACATGCGAGCGCTGTTTACAGTAGGCACTTCCTTTTCCAGCAATAACAATAGCAATGACGATGACGACTGCAGCGACAATATAGTTTTACATGACTATGGGAATAACAATAGTATGATGGTGAATACAAAGAGTAGCAGGAATCGTGGTAACAGCAAGACAAGTATGAGTCACACATTGTGCTGTAATGAAAGAATTTTTAAAACAAATTAAGTTCTAGACTACCGGGAAATATTTGTCGTAAGTGTTAACCAAGCGAATTTAAATATCTATAAGAATTTAACCTCTCTGTTTGTGAAAGGTATTTTGCACGTTCAATTGAAGTCACAACCAAATTATTATGTCAACATATAAATGTCAACACACATAAAAAAAATTCCGTTAATCTCGTTGTATGTAAACGCTATATTTTGCTCGGATTATCAGCAGGCGGTATTTGGTATTTTGAACGGGAAGCCTGTGTTTTATTTCGTTTATGCTTCAACTTTTTGGCCAAAAACAACAATATACGTACTATATATAAGTAAATATAAAGCTACTTAAAACTGTAGGACCCAATCAGTGAGCAAATAATTAGAAAGCTATCCCCAATCGTTTTAATGGTATGTAATGGAAAACGGTTTTTTTTTTTAGCAAAACGTTCAATTTGCACAAAAACGACTAAAAAGGGTTAATAACCACAAGAGCCAGTTAGTAGTTCTGCTTTGTTTTTGCCTACATTTCACTAAGATCAACATTTCAAGTGAAATGTACCAAAACTCCATCTACCCCATATTTTAATGAAGTCAGTGAAACTGGTGAAACTAGCTTCTTCCATATTTGGTAGCGTGAATATGGAACCGCAGCAATGGTTTAACCGCAAAGTTGCCACCTGAAATGTCAATTTAATCTTAAATTGGGAGGTGTAAACGGCAAAGAATTAGAGAACAAGGTTATCGGTAACATTAGCATCGTTCATAGTCGGTGTATGTGACCAATTTATTGACATTTCCGTTACCCCAAAATAATTTAACTGCCACATTTAGTTAAAGTTTTCTTTCTTCTTTTAAAATAAATATTTTTAATAAAATAATACATTCGTTGGCAGCATATGTAGACGACACAATTGCCAGATCGATAATCTGTAGTATTTATCGTGTTTTCCTTTTGTAAGTGTGGAAAGTGGAAATAAATTTGTCTATATTAAATATTTGATTAAAAACAAGAAAAAAATAATTGACTAAATCAATTTATTATTCCCTCGTGAATAAAAACAGAAACAATTTTAATTATATGTTGATATATACAAAGTGAACAGTAAATATTGTAACGTTATACAAATGTTAAAATTTTGCACTCTGGTTTTATGTTAGTTTATTTGTTTAACGATTCAATACTTTGTCCAGTAGAGCTGGTATGCGGCGTGGCATGCCGTTGCAAAATGTTGCCGTCATTTCCGCTGGAATCGCATCACAAGTTTCTTTTACTCTATGCCACAGCTCGTTTACGCCTTTTGGCGCATCGGGTTCTTGGCGAGCTGAGATTTTATGTAACTCAAAAAGTCCTATTAAAAAAATAAATCTAATCTAATGTAAATCTAAGTTCTTTTAAAAGGTAAATCAGAGATAGTGACAAAATTCCTTACAAATTGATTATTAGGGTTGCCAAAATGCTTTCCTCAAATCAAGAGGGAAAACCCCATTGCAAAGCGAACAGTATAGTGCCTTCAATATCATGATGTGACTTTTGTAAAATAGTTTAAATCCGATAGAAGTTCTTCCCGAAGCTCCAGATATAAATCTCGGGAAAATTTCCGGGTTCAATAAGAGAGAAATGTCCGACAAAGAGTTTCTCGAAGTAGAGACGATTTGATCACTGTTCTTTAGAATAAGTGGAACGGACTGCAAAAGAAATCATCCAATACTTGGAAATTCTATTCCAAGAAGAAATTGTTTAAAACAATGGATCGCAAATAAAATAATAACTTAATTTGTTTAAAGATTTATTTTAAAAATATAAATCACGCCTAGTTTGGTTTTTAATGTTGTAGAAATTTTAGAAATTTTTAAAGTTATTTTATTGTATAAAATTAAGCTGAAGAGTTAAGATATAACAGCTGTTTCAAGTTTTAAATGCGAGATGACCATCCATTTCTTGAAGTGACTGTGTTTTGGAAACATAATTACAAAAAGACTAAAAACACAATTTTAGCATAATAGTTTTGCAAACTGCACAAATTTTGAGAACATTTGGAATAATTTGTTAGGACCTCTCTGGCAATACTTCATTTCATACTCTTTATGGTGATGTATGCGCGAGAGAGAGTTGTTCGACGTAAATTGACTTCCATTTATTGAGTTACAAGAATTGTTGACTTAAATTTGTCATATCGTTTTGGTGGAGAACGTATTTTGGTCTTTTGTTGTTATCTTTTATTGTTAGTATAAATTTGTGTTGTATTTAACACACTATTTTTTAACGGAATACCGTTTTTGCTATTTGTTTTGAGCTAATGCGCCTAATGCGAAATTATGTCAGAATTTGGATGTAATATGAATAGAAATTAAAGAAAATTGTTGTGTTCGTTCATATCAAAACTCATTTATATCATACAACGCTGTTTTAAAAGACTAAATGCCAATAAACTACAATTTAAAGTTAGTTTTTGTTAGATAGAGTTGTGTGTTTTTCTTGAACCGGAAACCAAGAAAAGTCACTGGAAAAGTTGTGCACAGAGTAATACAAATTTGGCAACCCATGCAGAATGAGAAAAGTCTTTATTTTAATAAATTTGGGTTTTAATTGCGACCTCGATAAATAATTTTACTCTAACACTTCATTACATTTTGCTTTGTTTCATATGTTACCCCTTTTTGCCTCGATTTAATTATCACAAAAACACTTTCTGTTGATGACTTTTGTACTTTTGGTTTAATGCACAAAGGCAAATGTGAAAAATGCATTGAACAACCCTTAATACTTCTAGTCATCTACCGCTATTTCTCTTTCTTTATTCTGTATGTTTTTCCAAATCTAAGGTTGAAGGTGCAACTTGATCGAACGCACCTGACGCATGCTCACAAAATACGAATTGGTTTATGATTCTGTGAAGATACCCCAGGGGGTTTCGATGAAACAGCTGATCGACCACTCAGCTGCAAATCATTGGGAAACAGCTGTTCGACGTCCTAGCTGCAAATTTGATACAGGACAGAATTTGAAGGAGAATGAGCGATAGGCGAATTGAAAAACTGACTTTAAATTTGATTTGATTTGCACTTATGACTTTTAAAATAACTTTATATGCAATATATAATATAAAGTGGTGAGAGCAGGGATAGAGCCGCCGTCCTCATGTAAAAGAGTTGCACACACTAAAAATTGCACCACCGACAATCGCTACTACTATTGGGAAAGGCCGATCTATAACTTATCATTGAAGTAAAAGTGTGTCACTGTGATGTGAGAGGCCTTACCAGTAAATGGTGTAATGGGTGGATTTATTACTGTTGTCTTTGTAGGACAAAGAGGAAATTGAGACTATCGAACTTCTTCTCTATCAGTGTCGAATACTGCAGTACAAGATGATGCGCTGAGTTGTTGAGAAGAGAGAGTTACGACCAAGTGTATGGCGGTAAGGTGTTATATGCCTCTTTATTTCTCACTATATACCTCCCACTATTTCACCACCAAGTGTAATATCAACTGTTTATTTGATTGTGCTTAACTTAACCTAACATATTGTAAACCGAGACATACTTGAATTTAGTTTGCATATTAAACTTATCGAGAACACAGAAAACATAAATTTTAATTCAGAGTTATTTTGTAATTTTTGGTTTATAACTATAGAATTTTAATATAATATCCTAATAAAAAGTACTTTTAGAGTACCGACATCCTTCTCTTTCAATTACAAGAACACGAATTCAAAACAAAATTCCCTTAAAATATAGTTAGTACATAGTTCTAACTCAGCCTCAATAAACACACATATTCTGCATACTTAATAGATGCATGTAAATTATGGGGTCATCAGGAATCAGACCCTTTGAAATTACTTTAAAGTAACTGAAATAATTTAAATCAACTTTTCCCAGAACTTTTTTATGCGCTTGTTTTTATATTAAACAAGTTTTAACTTTCCCTTATGAAAGTCCTACATACTACGTCTTACATCGATGTATACTATAACTATAATAAAATTAACTTTTTTTTGCAAATTCTTACATTTTGTTCTCTATATTTTACTGTCACTTCCGGATAAAACCAATCGCTTCCTTTCGAAATCAAACTACAACTGATTTTGAAGTTGTGGAATTTCATAATATAAATTTTGTTGAGTTGTAGACGTTGTCATAGTTACCGGCAAATTTATTGACAAAACATTGCATGCATGACCTATATTCTATCCACGAAAATATTAGCAATAAACACGAGCTAATTTGAATACTCATTACAAGTAATGAACTCTTAGCTCTTACGAAGACACTAAACACATTTTCGGGTTTACTAGGTCAGGAGTTAAGGTATCACAGTACACGGAGACGTTCACCTTTAACAAATCGAACTTGATTACAAATAAAATCACGTGCCACCAATAAATGTTCTATAAAAATATGTTCTTGGGCATGATCATGTACCACATATATGCGTTATAAATTCTATGTTCAAAGCACTTTGCTCCGATTGTTTTCAAATTCTGAACCATCTTGTTAACATACAATATAACTAGTATCATGTGCCATAATGATTTGTGCGATTTCTGCTTTTCAGTGACAACCACTTGCAAAATCTGTTTGTACCAACACTAGCACACGATACATTTACAAAATTAAGATACTTTTTTAATACTCGTTTATATATACGTATGTATAAATGTACATATATTTAAATAAAAGGTTTACGAAGGATCAACAACTTTTCAAACAGAAGTAAAAAATACTCGTTTATGGGTACTCATCACTATAGAGTAATATACCAAGGGTCTGCAGCAGCTGTTTTTCTTGGACTGGAAATCGAGAAAAGTAACTAGAAAAGTTGGAACATACTTGGCAATCTTGGCAACCCATGCAGAATGAGAAAAATCTTTATTTCAATAAATTTGAATTAGACGACCAGAAGATGTGCGCAACTTGGCAACCCTGGTAAAAGATAACCAAACCGTGGTAGGAGTTCACTCAAACGCATTTCACTCTCGCGTCATATCTTGCTTATTTCATACTTTTTGCATAGTTTATGTAATTTTACTTCAACATGGTTGGAATTTGTATAGTTATATACAATAACACTATCAAAAAGCTGCTCGTATTTTGAAATATTCAATGAAGAGAGTAAGAGAGAGAGTAGAGAAGTACTAGGGTTTCACCCGTTTTGTTTGTTGACATTTGAGTGAAGAGAAATTTTGACTGTCTACTTGTACGTCGTTTTTGAAATTTGTGTTTTAATTGCAATCTCTATAACTGATTTACTCTAACACTTCATTACAATTTCAAAGAGTATAGAATTTCAAGTAGAGAAGAAAATTTACTTACGGAGTGGAATGCCAACAAAGAAACCAGGTGAAGCGCCTCGTTCCTCAGTTTCGAATTTTTTTGAAGATGTTATTGTATCGAACTATACAAATTCCAACCATGTTTAAATAAAACTGTATAAAGTATGTAAAAATTATGAAATAATCAAGTTATGACGCGAGTCGTTTGAGTGAATCGCGTCGACTTTTTGGTTCTCTTTTACTAGGGTTGCCAAAGGGCGTACTTTTTTCTTCTCTATCTGTATTCATCCTCTTTGACATTTTGCTTTATTTCACTTGCTATCCCTTTATTCCTCAATTTACCAAAGACGATCAAGAATTAGACAACCAGAAAATGTGCGCAATTTGGCAACCCTGGTAAAAGAGAACTAAAAAGTGCCAGATATTCACTCAAACGCATTTCTCTCTCGTGTCATATCTTGATTATTTCATACTTTTTGCATAGTTTATGTAATTGTATTTCAACATGGTTGGAATTTGTATAGTTACATACAATAACACTATCTAAGAGCTGCTTGTGTATTCAAATATTCAATGAAGAGAGTAAGAGAGAGAGAGCAGAGAAGTGCTAGGGATTCACTCGTTTTGTTTGTTGGCATTTGAGTGAAGAGAAATTTTGATTGTCTATTTGTACATCGTTTTTGAATTTACTTATCACAAGACAAAAAGGATGTACAAGTAGAGAATAAAAAACCGGCGCAATTTGTCAACCCTAGTAGAAGAGAACCAAAAACCGCGTCATAACTTGATTATTTCATACATTTTAAATACTTTATGTGATCTTATTTAAATATGGATGGAGTTTCTATAGTTAGATATAATAACACCATCAGAAAACTGCTCGTGTATTGAAATATTCAACGAAGAAAGTAAGAGAGAGCAGAGAAACGACGCGCTTCACTCGTTCTAGTAGATTTTCCTGATTCAAATTCTTCATCCCAAAGTTTTATTTTCAGCAAATGTAAAACGCGCATGTTTATGACGCTGGGTCACGCGTGATTTGGCATTTATTCCCCATATACATGTAATTTACATTAGTTGTCTATGGGTGGGATGCCTCCACTGCATTTAATACAGCCATCGATTTCGGGGTCTTCTACAAAATTCGAAACCGTATTGGCGGAAAATTTCATTCCTTAAATTTTTCCGCGCCATGTCCGTCGTCTATAGGTCGTCTTAAAATTCAAAATCAAGAATATACTATATTTATGTAGTCGCCGGTTATTATGTTAAGATGGTACAAACGGAATGACAAAGTGCATAATCCCCCTGTGGAGGCTTTAAAAAGTATCAATAAACTATCGGCCTTATTCATATAAAGTTGAGAGAGGTTTGAGAGACAGTTTATCATACAAAAAACGTCTCTTAAACCTCTCACTTGCTCTCACAACTTTTTATGAATAAGGGGTATATTTATATTATATTCAAAGAATACATATAATTTTCGTTGTGAATAAATCATTTAAAGCGGCATGGCCACACATCAAACCAAGGCTGATCTACTTCAGGTTATAGCAAGCGCACAGCTGATTCATATTCTGAACAGCTGATGCCAAGGCGAATTGAGCTCGTTTTGTCAAACTTATTAGTTTTGTTTACATTCTTATTGGCAAAGTGAAGTTAATTTAGAAACTTGTGTTTTTTGAAAGTTTCCCCTTAAAAGTGAAAAAAAAGTATTTAAAGATGGTAAAATGTGCTATTTGCAATAAAAAGTTTGAAAGCGGTACGGGACCGATGTTTCATGTTCCACGCGACGACAATAAACGCTTGTTGTGGGGCAGTCATTGCCGGATGTGTTTGTGCTGTTTCACAACAGAAACAGCACAAGCAAATGAAAAATATGTATGTATATACGTATACGCATGCAATACAAATGTCATATTTTGACATTACCACAAAAGGCGAATTCAAGGCGAATTGCTATTTTTGACAGAACCAGCGCAAAAAGTAAGGCGAATTCTAGTGCTTCCACCTTGTATAAATTCGCCTTGCATCAAACTGTCATAATTTTGATTGTTTTAGTGAAAAAAAAAACTCACACGGATAGGTTGATGTGAGTTTGACGAAAATCAAAAACTTTTGATTTTCACTACCGTCGCTGCAGAGATTTGAAGCCAGTTTGATGTGTGTGCGCGTAATTCCTTCAATTTTTATTTCTCTTTAGTTTTCGCAGTGACAACAATACTTTTTGTTGGTGACGCGGTGTTTTGAAAAATGGATAAAAAATATTTCTGAAAAAAAATCACTTGAAAATTAAAAAAAAAATATTTTCAACAATCAATAAATAATTTGACATATAATTAAATTTTTTCCGATCAAAAAATCATAAGTTTTTTCGTTTTCACAACAACTTGGAAATAAAATTTGATGGTATGAATTTGATGTGTTGCTGTGCTAAGTCAAACAAAATACATATTACCAATGCATACATAAATGTGATCAAAGAGTTTGATGTGTGGACACGGCACTTAAAGCTTTAGCAGACTTAAAACACAACACCTATAAATAAATTGATTTGCTTTATTTAATATAGTTTAGACATTTTAATAAGTTTGACGTATGAACAAATATATCTGTTGTTCGTATACACACATATATAGTTTTGGAGAAAATTGCCTTGGAAAAATGTTACTGGCCATAAAGTCCAAAAAGTTTATGTTCATCAAAATAATCTACGAATCACAAAGATACCGAACACATTAGTATACAACCTAGACCTTTACGCCGCCGCCGTTTTTGAGTTTTTTGCCGTGGCGGCGTATAACTTTTTGTTTAATCTTTCATATAATCGATCAATTAATGGCATTGCCCAGATTTACAACACAACCACAATCAGAATATTTCATAATAATAGTCAGCTTAATTTCCCAAGAATTAAGTTATGGAGATAAACGACAATTTGCATAACAGCCAGGCGAAATTCCACACGCCACCAATAGCTATTCCCATTCCCTAACAGGTTGCAGCACACGTTACTACTATAACAAAAGCAAGTAAAATTTGTTATGAATTGAACTCTGCACAGCAATTTCCTAATAATTAGGAATAGCCGCCGCCGCCTCCGGGTTTTCCAGGTCCCTATGCCGCCGCCGAAACAGAAACAATCGGCTTAAACCTCTATTACAAACAACACTTCGCGCACTTTGCTAATCTTTATAAATTAGTGCGAGCTGTCTTTTTTTATTTTAAATAAAATTGACAGAAGAAACTTCTATGAATTTGAAAATTGTGAGTTTATTGAATAATAAGTACTACGTGAACTTGTTTTCCAAACAATAGTAATAACATTTTGACATTTTGAAAACTGTTGGTCACAAAAAGGTGAATTTATATATAAAAATGCTAACGACTCGCAAATAGTGCGAAGCTCTCGTAATGGAATGATGTAATGAGACAATTATTGTAAGATTCAACGATCACTGAATTATTTTAAGATTTATTTGGATAATAGGGTAGGTTAGGTGTTAGTTGCAGTTGATGAACGCCTGACCTAGACTTATTAGTCCACTGTGGTACCACGGGCAAACGAAATTAATTGATAGCCGCACTGGAGAACCATTTAGTTTGCTCCATAAAGCTCAAGATCCTGTCTAAGCCTATCTGGAATAATTCTTTCAGGTCTCTAATTTGGTAGGAACCCATAGCAGACATCCTCCTGACGACTAGTGCTGAGCATGTGCAGAGAAGATGTTCGGTGGGTTCTTCCTCATCCTTACAGCTTCTTCAGAAGTAATTTGCCCTGACTTTTAGTATCGCAGTATGTCTCCAAATCTGACAATATCCCTTCAAAACTGAAGCTGTAATTGATATTTTATCAGGAACATATTCAGATAAATTTTGGCCCCTATGCAAACTCTGGGGCCTTTCTCGAGATGACTACACTGGTCCTGGTTTTGGCCGTACGATTGTGACCTTTCTCTACAGTCGTTGGCTCTTCAGTGAGCGTCGTAGACTTTGCTGCAGATGGCGAAGCTGCAGAATATTGTGATGTAGTGACATTATACTTATATACTGTATATTTAAATAACATTGTGCGTAGTAAAATAACAAACGATGGCTTTAAATCAATGAGTCGGTTAAAAGGCATCTTCACATCTTCAAATACTTACCTCACTTATGTTTATGTTTTTTACCCTGAAAAGGTCTCCATTTTTATTTTATTGTTGTAATGGGAACTCTGCCCTTGTTTGAGATTGATATTTTCCAAACACAAAAAATCCAAAATTTAAAATCCGAAAATAATAAAATAAAGAGTGAAGGAAGTGTTATATTTTGTGGACAAAGCAACTCGTCATTTTGCATCGCTTGTGAAATGTTTTTACTTAACAACAATGTTACAGCTTATTTTAAAGTAATACAAATGATTGTACAAAATATATGTTTGTTTTTAAAAATCCCATCGGGTTTCTCACCTGGTGTAAATCAATTTACGTCTCACCACGAATAGTGAGAAAGGAAATGTCAAATGAGAAGAATGACAGCTCTATATGACATTACTCTATGGGAGGATTTATTGTAATTGTGGGCACCAACATCATGCATTTTGTGTTTGTTAGTAAAGTAAACAAAAAAGTACAATCACAAAATACACTGAATTTGACATATGGGGTCATAAAAAACAAAATCAGCTGTCCTAATGCGTTAACCTCTACTAGTTCAGCCATGAATACAAGTTATTTTTTTCATTTTGATCGAATGTTTGTTCTGTTTACAAATTCTGTTTTGTAATCCACTATTTTCCTTTTCCGGTATTTGCCATTGTTGCCATGATATCTGTAAAAATTATTGTGTAATTAACAAGACAACCGAAAAACTCGTCGCATAATCTCTTGTTAATATCTTATAATTAACTGATTAGACAATTATGAGCTGAAAAAATTGTCATTAGAGAGAGCCACTTATGAGTGGTTGTCGGTGTTGCAATGATAGCGTGCGCGGCTCTTGTCCATGAGGGCGTGGGTTCGATCCCTACTCTGACCACCTAAAATTTCTTTCGACGGTGGTCACCTCTCTTAGTGGCGGCGACTCTATCGAGTATTTAGCCATGAAAAAGCTTCTTAAAATACCGTTCGGAACCGGTGTAAAACTGTAGGTCCCAATCATAGAATAATACATACCATAGAAGCTTTTATTCGCTCAATAAATTAAACGTCATAGTTACGATGGAAAGTAAACATTGGATGGTGGAAAATATGGGTTCAATAATACCAGATTGTGGCAGTAGTATACAGCGATCAACAAAGGAACAACAACGGAATTTCGTGTTTTTGTGACAGGCTAGTTGTGTTAAATACAATACAAATGAATACCAACGATAAAAGTCAACAAAAAAGTGCAAAATATATTTAAATTTTTCAGTTCTACACCAAAACGACTGGAACAAGTTAAGTGAACATATTTTGTAACTCCACCTGGTGTAAGATAATTTTAAATTTAATTGCTCTCATTTCCACAAACCTACGATGAAGAGTGTGAAATAAAACGTCAGATGAGAGAATAAGTTTATCTACGTATGTATTATTCTATGGCCCCAATTAAAGGCCTGCACAAAGCCATAAAAATTGGATTTCAAGCCACAGTAGTTTTTTCAATGCCAACGCTGTCAACGCGAAATAAGCAAACAAAGCCTGTTGGTCCATTCCAGCGTAGCAGCAAATGCAGTTACTGTCCATTCTTAGTGTCGACAGTATGTGAATGAGAGAGAAAATGAGAAAACACACATCAGAGAAAAACTCATCGTCATCGCCACATCTACGACTTGTATGTATGTAATATTATTTATGTATGGATGTAATTATTTTTTTCTACATAACAGACATAGTAAAGGGTTTTTCTTGTAGAGTGACACCAGTTTAAATAATAATAAAACCAGGAAATATATTTTTTGCTATCAATGAAACGGGCTTTATGAAATTAATGTTTAAATATGATTTCTGCCATGTGGCTGCCACGGTTTATGGTTTTATTATGATTTAAACTTGTGTCACTCTCCAAAAAAAACCCTTTACTCTGTCTGTTATGTAGAAAAAAAACTACATACATCCATACATAAATAATATTACATACATACAAGTCGTAGATGTGGCGATGACGATGAGTCATCATACATGCAAGGCATACAAGTCATGGCTTTGCAATTAACTCGCTTTGTTTGCATTGCACACATTGACACACTTGGCGTTGTGTTTTACAGGAATTAGTTTTAAATGACAGTAGATTTCAAGCTGGCTTTGAAAATCAAAGAACGTTGTGCAGGCCTTTAGTCCCAATCAGTGAGTGTAAAACTAGAACCGTAATACAAGGTGGCGCAAAAGTAAACTTCCGATGTTTTTTGGCTGTAATTTAAAAAAAAATGAAAAACTTTGATTCTTCTTGTGGATTATTTTTATTTGGTCTTTTAATTTTTTTTACATCAAGTCGAGAATATGATGTCATGTAAATGGCCGCCGCCACAGTTGATTGTCATTTGAGCCCTTTTTATGGCATTTTCCATCACTTTGGCCAAAACTTCCGGCGATACGTCCTCACATTCTTGACGGATATTGTCTTTAAGAGCTGCAAGAGTCTGCGGCTTGTTGACATAAACCCGCGACTTCAAAAAGCCCCACAAAAAGAAGTCTGGAGCGGTCAAATCAGGCGATCTTGCTGGCCAGTGCAAATCGCCAAAACGGGAGATTAGGCGCCCGGGAAATGCATCCTTCAGCATATCGGTTGTGGCACGTGCAGTGTGTGCCGTTGCACCGTCCTGCTGGAACCACATGTTTTCCAATCCCAATTCATCAAGTTGCGGCAAAAAGAACTCGTTGATCATTGCTCTGTAGCGCTCACCATTCACAGTAACCGTTTGGCCCGCGACGACTTCGAAGAAAAAAGGTCCGATGACTCCTCCAGCGAAAACAGCACACCATACAGTGACTTTGAGCGGGTGTAATGGCTCTTCGTGGGTTACACGCGGATTTTCAGAGCCCCAGAAGCGTAAATTTTGCTTATTTACGTACCCGCTGAGATGGAAATGGGCCTCATCACTCATGATTATTTTTGATGAAAAATAATCTTCCTCTTGGTGGTGATTAAGGATGGCTTGAGCGTATGTTAGACGCGATTGGCGGTCAGCAGCTAACAGCTGATGCACCGTCTGGACTTTGTACGGAAACATCTTCAAATCTTGTACCAAAATTCGCTGTAAAGACCGTCGACTGATACCCATTTGCGTGGCACGTCGTCTGGTCAATGTCGACGGCGCATCCATGACATCCTCGGCTACAGCAGCAATATTCTCTGCAGAACGGCTACTCCGGGGTCTGCCACGCCTGGCAGCATCTCGTGTTGTGCCAGTCTCTTTGAGGCGAGCGGCTAAACGTCGCAGTGTTTCACCAGTAGGCGTTGGACGGCCAGGAAATCTGCGACGAAATTCACGTTGTGCCAAAGTCACCGACCGATTATTGGTCAAATAAATAGTCAGCAATATTCCGCGTTCTGGAGCAGTGTAGCGTAACATTGTTTATTAACGTGTATTTCGCATGTGTTTAGTACACAAATGTCAAAACAGAACTGACATTAGGGGCCAATCGCAAAATTTATAGCATTTTCTGATAGGAGGATTACTTTTGCTCCACCTTGTACCTTCATTGGATGTAAAGAAACCATTTTTTTAGAGAGATAATAACTCTGACATAAAAATTCCAAAAAGCAGATGTTACTAGATTGACAAGTTGATCGATGTTGTCCAGTCAATTGTTGTGTGACATTAGCGAAATCAATAAAAAGAAAAGAACACATAGTTTTTATTAGTTGGTTTTTCGATTCACACGAAAAATTAGAAATTTCCCGTTAACTTTTTTAACATATTGTAAGATTATTAAGCGCAATGTTTGCACTTTTATTTATACCTTGTATGACAAGCGGCGCTGACTGAATAAAAAATATCTATGAACAGGGGCCTAATCACGCCAATCGTGATCGAGAACACAATCGTAATCGAGAACACAATCGTATCGACTTAAATTCCGTGCAATCGACTGGTTTGGACCACGGCTCCCGATCGAAATTTTGTATTTAGTTTTACACTGAACATACCCTTTTTTGTTTTTTTCTTGCAGTGAATATACCGTATTGATAATTTATGAAATAGGCAAACAATGTGAAGAAGAAATGCAACAATATTTTGAAAACAAATTTAAAATGTGAATTCAAGTGTTTAATTTTATGGAACTCAACATACATTCAGCTCTGAAGTGGTTTATTTAACAAAATTAAATTTTGTGTGTGTATACAATTGACAGCTCGACAGAGATATCGAGTAACATATCGAATATTTTTGATTCGATAACGATTGCCATGATCCAAAAATTCAAAATTTCTATCAAAATCTGTCGATCACGATGGGAAAAGTTCAATAGGTACTTATCCCTTTTTTTCAACCAAAAACAGTGGTAAAGCTAAAGCGATTTCGCGGTTTTCAATTCCATGAAAAGCAGATTTGTGTAGGGCAAAACATATGTAATTTGGGTTTTAAAGGTGGTAATAATGTATATGGAATTGTAGCTTAATAAATACATGAAAATCCCTTGGTAATATTGCCCAGTATTTTTTGTATAACGCAATGGTTAGTGTGCGCGACTCTTGTACAGGAGATCGTGAGTTTAGTCCCTATCGAGTAAATATCCATAATCCATGAAAAAGCTTCTAAAAAACCTTTCCGAAACACTGTGAAATGTACACCAAAGTGAGTGTACACCAATGTGTACACCTAGAAAGCGCACATCTCACTGATTGTGAGATGCTCTCCCCTGTCCCTTCGTGGGTTCTAATGATAAAATAACTGGAGCATAATAAACTATTACTTATAGTTTTTGTACAACCAGCTTGGTCTGTCTGTCCGATAGTGTAAACTTCGCATAATGGTTAAGTAAGCACCTTCTTGCATTTTGCATTTTTTTTAATTTAGCAATCTTTTCTTCCGCTTGAGTCTGGCAACACTGATATCCTCCCCTTATATTTATTTGTATTCTTTCATTCCATCTCTAAGTAAACAAGTACAATAATATTTTGTTATAGTTTTGTATACAGATTTTCATTGAAACTTTGAAATGAATCTATGGTTTAAATATTTAACTATTGAAATAAAGCTCTATATTTTAATGAGAAATGTGAATAACTAATAATATCGACGAGTACTACAATAGAAGAGGAAATGCTAAACGGATATCCGGAATTACATTATTGATTTGTAACTGGTTTGTGTGGAATCTAATCATCATCGTTATAATTTGCATCAACTTTTCGTTAGTTGTTTGTTATTTTATTTTTACATGTGATTTATTAAATAAAAACATTATTTTCTAAATTCTTTTTGGAGTAACATTGATTATGTGATAGGTTTTTGTTTATTACCCTGTTGGCTTACACATTCCATGCTTCATGTGCACTATGAAATGTCATGTCATCCCTTGTTATAAGAAATAATTAAACGACAGCTGTTGTTATTAACAGATGGACGCACTACCGACTCAGGTGTGTCTTTTGTGTTTATTAATTTAACCAAAATAATAATGAGCGTTTTGAAGAAATCGTTAAACAATAGAGGAATATTTCCAAAGTTGCTTGTTTGTCTGCTTATATACATACATATGTATTTATTTTTAACACCGAAATCCTTTGAGAGTTTTGTATACAACTTGTATTCGCAACAGACACAAGTTATGCGGCATTTACACCGACCAACATTAGCGCATTTCGAAGGTGAACTCAGAAGATTACTCATCCAATTTTAATCTGTAAAAATGGAAGTTTAATTTTAACCTAATTATAATCTGGTATATAATTCGATGCAACTCTGCTAAGTACCAAAAATGCAACTATAATAAAAACGCACAACCAACTGATTGACAGATTGACATTTTTTGAATTTAATGCCGCCGCCGATATAATTGGCTTTCATCGGTTTAAACAGGGTGCGAATGTGAGCTACTGTTCAGTTCAGTTATTTCAAAAACATTCTAATTTTTACAAAACTTGCAAAACCAAGAACCGCCAATTTAATTTTTCTGTTGTGCCGCCGTTTTCGATAATTGGTTCACGGCACGGAGATGCTCTAAATTAGTCTAAGCACAAAGTTGCCACCAAATGCCAATTTAATCTCAAATTGAGTGGTGTAAACGGCAAAGATTGGAGAACAAGGTTATCGCTAAACTGCGGCCTGAATGCGACATTAGGTCATTATGAATGATAATATACCACCCATGATATAACAACAATAAGCTCAGCTGATGTTAACATTTGGGTTGTTCATAAAATATCAAAGAACTTCAAATAACACACAATTAAATTAATATTTTTTGTACATCGTTGTTTTTATCATCCGCGTCAGTGCAAATCGCATACAACTTAGATTTTGTGATTAGGGTATTCTTATTTGTACGTCTATTTTAAAGCTACATTGCCACTGAAGTTATTTAACACGTTTTGAGGGCAAAATTTGTTGATTCCCAAAACATATTAAATGTGTTAAACCATAGAGTAATATTCATAGTCTGCAACAGCTGTTTCTCTTGGACCGCAACCCAAGAAAATTCACTGGAAAAGTTTTGGAATAAAAACCATCAAAAACTGTATAATGTCGGTTCAACAGATATAACTTCAACCAATTTAGAGACTAGGAATGGAAGCCCATTTTCCCAAGTTTGGAAATAAGAATTACATGGGGCAACTTGTAGAAAGCTTGAGAAAAGTCTACATACACTGAGTCAACTTGATGGCCCAGTTCAAAACTCGTGAAGCAGGAATTGGTAAAAGCAAGGAGATTTGTCATAGTGGATCGTCCATAAACAAAACCATGTTGATAATAAGATAAAAATTATTTAATCGTAAAGAAATGTTTTTCCTAATCAATGTTTTCAAAGATTTTGGAAACATTCGACAGATTAACATTAGATTTATCACCGAACTTAAAAATTTAAGTTACTAGTTGCATCTAACATATATCTAGGAAGCGCCCTCCTATAACAAAGCGATTTTCTTTAAATGACTGCGGAGAGACCGTCAATATCTAGCTCTGAGAGTTCTTGACATTATTTATAGCTCTAATAACGTCTTAAACATCTATTTGGAAAAATCCATAGTCTACACAGGGACCGACAGATTGTAGAAAATCCATGTCAACAACTTCCAAAATTAGACTCGAAAAATTTATCGAATAAATTTACCAGTTCAGACGTGGTATTATATCTCGTTTTTACTTTATTCTACATGTTTTTTCAAGTCTAAGGTTGGCTAGCTGTGGCATAGCACCCCCCTGCTCCAACTATTCCAGTGAGTTCCAAAGAGTTCCGGTCCAAGAAAAAAAGCTTGGTATATTGCTCTATGCATGTATATTACTCAATGCTCTACGCTCTTGAAGGTTCCATTTCCGTGGTGAATTCGTTACTCTCGTTACAGTCAAAAAGTATGCAAATGCGTTACTTCTTAAATCAGTACGTTTACATTAAAATTACAATCACTAACTTGACAAAACTGTTAACATTAAAATGTTAATTTTAACTAAGTATAATAAATTTTTAGTAACAATAGTTGTGTTTTTTATTCCCCGCTTAACAATATTTTCAGACGTGTTATTTACCCCCTGCTAAACTAATTGTTCGACCATTTTGTATAAGGAGACACGCGGTTTTAAGCGGCTTTTCATATATACTGGTCGAAAATCAGTTTGCGGGGAGTAAAAAACACGCCCATTTAAATGATGTTTTAAAGACAATAAAAATGTGCATAACCCTAAATCATACATGCGGCAAATTAATTAATTTATTTATTTATCTATATATATTTGCGTTTACTCTGTACAACAAGAGTATATCTTATACTGACAGTACAGGAATTGCATACAAATTAAAACTAAAAATTAAGAGAAACAAAAACGAAAAATATGCAATATTTTAGTCGGTTAATAGCGAAATAAAAAAATATAATAAACATAAGGAAATAACATAACATATTTAGGGTTACAGTTAAAAAAAAAATACAAATAGTAAGAAGTAATATACAATTTAACAAACTATGTAATGGCTCTTAAAGGGTATTAAAATGGCTCTTATAGGGTATTAAAAATGTTTAAATGTTTTGAAATTATGGAGGAGTTGAGTATCGTGTGATAGAGAGTTCCAGAGACGGATAGCGTGTATAAAAAATTGTCAATCAGAAACGTGGCTACGACGGATGAGTGGTACCATTTGCATTCCCCTATTAGATCTATTAAAAGTCATATTATACTATATATATACTATTTTTGGACACCATAAAGTAATATAGAGAACTGTGATACGTGATCAAAGTTTTTCAAACCATACACATATCTAACAACATTATTAAACATAACCGTCAGTTTCCTTTTGCTAGAGGAGTCACAACTAGCGAATAATTCACATCCATAAAGAATAAGGTACGGTTTGGCTAACAGTATCCTGATATTTTGTGGTGTAACATATTGCATTTGCCACAGCGATCTCAATTTAGCGTAAGTTTGGCCTACACTAGCATTTATATGATGGGTTAAAGTTACTTACTTATCCGGTCTCTAACAACCCCGAGGGGCCAGGGTCCTTACAAAACGAATATAACATATTTCGCCAACCAGTTCTATCTTTTGCCTTATCTCTCCAGTTGGTAATACCAAGTGTACGAAGGGATTCGTCAACCTGATCCCTCCAGCGGAGTCTAGGTCTTCCTATTTTTCGTCTACCTTCGAGTTCGGTTTCGAAAACCCTTCGTGCTGCTTCGTCTTCATCCATTCTACTGACATGGCCGAACCAGTGCAATCGCGTTATTTTGATCCACTTTACTATCTCGATGTCGGGATAAACCTCATACAGTTCATGGTTCATGCGTCGCCGATACTCACCGTTGTGCACTATTGGGCCATATATTTTTCGGAGTATTTTTCTCTCGAAGACTCCTACAGATGTTTCATCTGTTTGCGATAAGTCCCAGGATTCTGCCCCATAAAGCAAGACATGTTGTATGAGAGTCTGGTATAGTTTGACTTTTGTTACTCGAGAGAGGGCTTTATCTGTAAAGTGCTTGCTTAGCCCAAAATAACATATATTCCCAAGCACGATTCTCCGCTTTCTCAAGGCTGACGTTGTTGTTTGTTTTACGGCAGATCCGAGGTATATAAATTCGTCCACCACCTCGAAATTATAACGGTTATCAACGTTCACGCTTTGGTCTAATCGCGTGGAGACCCTGCTCGTTGAAACCATTAATTTTGTCTTGTCCTCATTTACCGTCAGACCCACTTTTCCTGACTCCTTCTCAATTTTCGAAAACACCGCAGTAACTTCTCTAACTGTGCGTCCGATGATATATATATCATCAGCATAAGCTAGCAGCATGTGACTTTTGCTGCTGATGGTTTTATTCATGTTGACAGGAGCTTTTCTCAGAATAATCTCTATTAAGATGTTAAAGAGATCGCACGATAGGGTGTCACCTTGTCTGAGGCATCGCTTAGTTTCGAAAGGTTCGGTAGGATCCTTACCAACTTTCACTGCGGATTTGGTGTTCGCCAGGGTCATCCTGCAAAGGCGTATGAGTTTTGCAGGAATACCGAGCTCAGACATTGTTTCGTAGAGTTTCCCCCATATCGGGCTATCGAAGGCCGCCTTATAAGCGACAAATATATGATAGGTGTCGATTTGTTTTTCGTGGGTCTTCTCCTGGATTTTGCGTAGCGTGAAAGTCTGGTCGGTTGTCGATTTTCCAGACCTAAAGCCTCACTGGTATGGTCCAATCAGGTCAGCGATAATTGGTTTTAGTCTTTCGCACATTATGATAGATATAACCTTATATGATAAAATGCTTATTCCACGGTAGTTGGCACAGAGACTCGGGTCACGTTTTTTAAATATGGGACATAGTACACTGAGACTCCAATCGCCGGGTATGCATTCATCTAACCAAATTTTGCGAATGAGCTGATACATGCACCTTATGAGGTGCATCGGCTCCTGCGGCTTTGTTGTTCTTAAGCCGGGCAATAGCTGTTCTGACCTCGTCTTGGTTAGGAGGGGGGCAATCGACGCCGTCGTCCAAATTTTCTCCATATTCCCAACATACTCTGCACATCTGCGATGAGATTTCCGTCCTTGTCTTTACAGAAGGGGGGCCCTGAACCATGTCTATTAGTTCCGTTTTTGACTTTTTGGTAGAATTTTCGGAGTTCGTTCTTCCTTCTGTATGACTCAATTTTCTCACTCTCACGCTTTCTCCACTGCCGTTTCTTACACCTAAAGAGACGGTTTACCTCCTTTCTTTTCTCCCTATACCGCTCAGTCGCACCTCGCGTTGCAATTGACTGAAGCAATGCCATGCGTACAGCGTTCTTTTCATCATTTGCAATGCGACACTCTTCTTCGTACCATGGTTTGCTGCGAAGCGGTTTTTCAAACTCAAGTACGGTTGTTGCGGCAGTTTTTATAGAGTCGGAAATGGGTTTCCACTGCGCTTCAGGATCGTCATCGGGAGGGGGTGGGTTCTGTGCCAAAAGTTGCGAGAGCTTTCTTGAGTAGGCTGTGGCTACCTCTGGTAATTGCAGCTTTCCGATGGCCAGCTTCCTCTGCGGCTGGTTTCGTACGATTTTCGCTCTACTTAATCTTGTGCGAACCTTTACTGCTACCAGGTAGTGATCAGAATCGATGTTAGCTCCTCTGATCACTCGTACGTCCATTACACTAGATGAGTGCCTTCCATCAATTACCACGTGATCAATTTGGTTCTTAGTTCTTTGATCAGGGGATACCCAAGTAGCCTTGTGGATGTCTTTATGCTGGAATCTTGTACCACTAATGACCATGATTTTTGCCGCGGCAAAGTCAATCAGTCTCATACCGTTGTCGGAACTGTCAGCATGTAAACCGAAATTTCCAATAGTTGGATGAAACACATTCTCCCTGCCTACTTTAGCATTAACGTCTCCTATTACAATCTTAATGTCATGGCCAGGGCAGCGGTCATACGTTTCCTCTAGGAGCTCATAGAATATCTTTGGCATCATCATCTTTTTCTTCTGTCGGGCCATGCACACAAATTAGGGAAATATAACAATATTTCGCTTTTGTGCGGATTGTGGCTATACGTTCACTCACAGGATTGAACCTAGAGACTAGATGTCGCAGTCTTTTGCCAACTACAAATCCGCAACCAAATTCACGTTTTTCCTCATGGCAACTCTAGTATATGTCGCAGTTTATTTTTCGTGTGCAGCCATGCCTGTCCATCGCATTTCTTGGATTGCGGTAATGTCAGCCTTATAACTTTCGAGGACATCTGCCAGTTGGATACTTGCACCGGATTTATAAAGAATTCTCACATTCCAGGTGTATATCCGTAAATCGTGGTATTTATAATGTTTGCGGGGTCGTCAACAAATAGGGGTTGTTTATGTTTCCCTTTCGTTTTGGTATTTTCACTGCCATTATGAACGGTCGCGGGAGGCAAACCCAGTCCACCGGGTTTTTGCATTTTATCTGCTGCCAGGATATTTGATTGCAGCCGCCCAGTATGGATCAGACGCTGACCAGGATGCAATATGTTGAACCTGCATTTTCTTCTTTTTTAGCCGTCGTTGGCCCATATGTTTGGCTCATCCGCCTTCTAAAGGACAAAAGAAAATGTCCGATAGCTTGATGAGCTTCAGTGACATCAGTAACCTACTAAGCCTAAGACACATCAGTGATCGCATAGCCAATCAGGCTGCTCATTTATTTTCGCCTTCTGACTCTAGCTAGCTAACGGATGTTTCCGATAAAGCCATTGCCCAGGACATACTGCGTGGAAGTAGTGAGCTGCTTGGCCTGCCCAATGAAGGAATTATTTCTGGCCTTTCTGGCTATCAGAAACTTTCCACCTCCACGGACAGTCCCATGTCCAAGTTAGGGTATAATTAAATGTGATTCCCAGATTTTTCGTACGTGAAACAGTTTTAATACTTTCATTGCCTATATGAATATTCAAATCATAAGTTGTCACATATCGCCTTTTATGAAACAACATGTATTTTGATTTCTTTCGATTAATACAAAGACCATTTGCAGTTGCCCAGCGTTGTATATTCGAAAGATCCTGGTTTAATCGGCCAACATATTCTGATCTCAGATCTGCAGGAAAATTCATGATTAGTTGCACATCGTCGGCGTACATATGAATTTACAATTCGATAAATGCAAAAGCAAATCATTAATATACAGGGCCCGGAACAGAACCCTGGGGAATGCCTCTTGTTCACATGCACGGATTGAGTACGTCCGTTAAGGTAAGAAAAAAGAAGAAAAGGTAGGTAGGGGAAATGTTAAAAAAGTGTGAAAGCTTTGAACAAAGAATGTTGTGTTCAACACTGCCAAAGGATTCGGAATGGTCCAATAGAACAAGAAATTACATTTTGTTACTATCTAAGTATTTTCGAATTGGTTCCCATACCTCGACCAAGGCAGTGACGCAGCTGTGTTTGGGTCGAAACCCGGATTGTTTGTGAGATATTAAGGAATGGCTTTTCGCATTATCATTAATCTGTTCGTGCAGTAATCTCTCAAGAATTTGGGATAGATAGAATAATATAGCAATTGAACGTATCGTTCATTGCTAGTTTTAGGTATGGGAATAATTTTTGAGTGCTTCCAAGCACTTGGAAATACACTAGTCGTGATTATGGTTTAAAAATATAAGTTATGTAGGATAATATGTACGGTTAAATAAGTCTGACGATTCTAGGGTCCATGCCATCTACGCCGCAAGCATTAGACTTAATATGCGAGAAAGCCGTAAAGACATCATATTGATTAACACACGAAAACTCAAAAGTATCGGTATTATCCATTAAATTATCATTCTGAAATTCATAAAAATTAGTGTCAACGGAAACTCTTCATATTGATTTCATTTATTTTCATTTTAATTACATATATGACAATTATAAATTTCAGTTTAATTTGAATTACTTCTACAAACGCAAAATCAAAAAATTTAAATACCATTGGCAATTGTACTTATTTTCAAAGCATTTCCTTCATATCTGGCTGTTATGGTTTTCAAATATTTTATACAGTACAGGTTTATGAATTTGAAAGTACTACGAGGCAATACGTATCGAAGCCACAAATCTCTACATATAAAATACTTTAACAACAGAATTGCCAGCAGTCAAACAAATTCAAAATAATTAAAATCATTCCTATATATCATTCCAATTGGCATTCGATTCCACAACCTGCATTTGCATTGCCAGAGTAAATGGAAATTAAAAATTTTTTAATTGTCATTGCGAACAATGGTAATTTTTTGCATTTGCATTAGATAAAGTAATGCAAATTATAAACCAAATGCAAATTAAAAATACCCATATATGCCCTAAATTGACTGAGATCTTTCAAAATTGTTTAGTTATATGTTTTTCTAACACCCGTTTTTTCGTAACGAATTTAACAACATTAACATTTTTCTCATTTTAGCTCAAATTACTCTACCACAAAATTGTTTCTTAGTTTATATATCTCAGAAGTTAAATCAATAATTCGTTTTGATACATAACATTTTAACCACGATTCCTTTATACTTGTGATAACCTAAATAATGGTAAGTTTGTTTAACAAAGTTTAAATTTAATTTTTTATATACAAACTATTTTAATCGTTTTTTAAATATGCGTAAATATGTTTGCATTCCCTTTTATTTCTGCCCATTTTAAGTCCAACCAAAGACTAACATACTACAACAGCAACACGAACTCCGCGAAATGTCTAACTACGTTGGTCACTCTAAGAGAACCCTTTGAGCGGGATGGCAACTCTTATCTATTACTCTATGAAATAAATCCACTGTGCACTGACTTTTTAAGACTTTTTGTTACCTGTGGATAAGTTCAGCGACTTCAAGTGGACATAAACTTCGATTTGTTTTACATCAACTTCAATTTTGTTAATAGAGTAATTATGTATATACTTAGAGTCATAGATAAAGGAAATAACTAGATATCGCACATGCCGTGGGAAATTTCTTGTTCAATGGGAAGTTTTCTAGATGGAGCTGAATGCAATAATTATAACGTTTGATCCCAAAGAGAGATGTATTTAGAACAGGTGATAGCAGTAGGTGGTGTATGCAACATCAACAGGCATTTTGTTTTGTTTAGTGGGCCGATGTTGTACAAGTCAACACAAACGAATACCAACAATAACATTACACCAAAAAAGCTCATATCCAAAATGCATTTGAATTAGAAAGTGGGGAACACGACAGAATGAAAAAAATTAAATTAGTTGCTTGAATAGCACAACCTGGAAACTGATTCTATTTTTGTATTGAAAAAATGTCCCACACTGTTGAATAAACGTCAGTGAATGTTATGAGAAACGTCAATGAAAGTTACAAAACGACAACACCGCACCTAGTGGCAGTACTTGACAACGCCTGTGGGATATCTACTTATTTATATCTACTTATATCTATGCTTAGAGTAACTACTTCTCTCAGAAAATTTATGAGATTATGCTTGGTTGCATATGACGCCCATGTGTTGAAATAGAGGCATTAGTTCAAAACAATCAACAAGGAAACAACAACGTCATGTCGTTTTGTGTGTTAACATTTTTGTGGTAAACACAACACAAATGTATTCTAACCATAACACATGACAAAATGATGTAAGCAGACCAGCTCCTATCACACCGACCCCACCAGGAAGAGTGTGAAAGGAAACGTCAGATGATAGGAATATCAACTCTATATCAATTAAAAGCATTCTCATATAGGGTAAATCTTAGTACAGAAAATATTTTGCTCATCTGACGTATCCTTTCACACTCTTCGTGATGCGGTCGGTGTGATAGAGAGATGTTTGCCGAAAAGTGACATACACCAGGTGGAATTACAATAACTTCTTGCTTTAATTTTTCATGTCGTTTTGGTGAAAATCTGTGAAATTTAAATGTGTTTTACACTTTTTTATTGATTGTTATTGTTAGAATACATTTGTGTTATATTTAACACAATAATTTTAACACACAGAAGGAAATACCGTTGTTCTTATTCTGTTCGTTGTTTTTAACCTTTGTCTCTATCTGGTATTAGTAAAGCAATTCTTTTCAACATCGAACGTAAATATCACACCAGGCCAAATGTCATAAATTTGGTGGGAGAACTATTGGGTCTACTATAAGTATTAGTCTATGATTCTCATATTTCATTACAATTGGTATCCGATTCCACAATTTGTATTTGATTAGCTGTTCCATCAAACCCCCTGAGAATTTACAAGAAAAATATATGTATGTTCAATGTAAACAAAAGTAAAAAAGGAAATTTAAAGAACATAAAATACCAAATACTCGTATTCATTGGAATTTTATGTTTTTCGCCAAAAAAATTATTTGTAATGAACTTTTCACTATTTATAAACAAAATATAGTTTCGGTGATTTGTTATAGGTTTGTTCAAATGTTTCTATTGTAAATCAGGTGTTTTACATACAAAAGTTATGAATAACTAATAATAATAGTTATTAATAACTTTTTGAAATAAAACAAACTTTAAACAAGAACCAAAAGAAAAATGTCATCGGAGCGGAAGAAACCATCTATAGTAGTATAAATATGTCGATGGTGTTGCGTAAAAAGGGCCAATCTGCTGTTTCCAATTATCTGTAAGATATTCATAGATTATAACGTAGCAAAAATGGTTATGGCTATAGAAAGTTATGGTTGGGTTCTTCGAGCAGTATAATTATCTACCTATTTCGTTGCAGATAGACCCAAGCAGTTTCGCCCTTTTGACTTGTCGTGACAAGGTAAACAAAATCAGATCGGCCTTCGTAAAAAAATGCAGATTGGCCCTTTTTACGCAACACCATCGATGTATACAATACATTTAATATGCAACATTCACCGAATGATTTTAATAAAACTATACTAACAACACATTCCTCATTCTCAGAATCAGTGAGCTGTGTCTTTTCTAGTTGTACACTATTTCATTGGGATCTACCATAGAGTAATGTCATATAGAGCTGCCATTCTTCTCATCTGACATTTCATTTCACACTATTCGTGGTGCTGTCGGTGCGATAGAGAGTTATTTGACGTAAATTGACCTACACCATAGAATAACACATACCATAGAAGTTTTTATTCGCTCAATAAATTAAACGTCATAGGTACGATGGAAATTACACAGTGGAGGGTGGAAAATATGGGTTCAATAATACCAGATGGTGGCAATAGTATACAGCGATCCACAAAGGAACAACAACCGAATTTCGTGTTTTTGTGACAAACTAGTTGTGTTGAATACAATACAAATGTATACCAACGATAAAAGTCAACAAAAAAGTGCAAAATACATTTAAATTTTTCAGTTCTACACCAAAACGACAGGAAAAGTTAATTGAACATATTTTGTAACTCCACCTGGTGTAAGATAATTTTAAAATTAATTGCTCTCATTTCCACAAACCTACGATGAAGAGTGTGAAATGAAACGTCAGATGAGAGAATAAGTTTATCTACGTATGTGTTAGACTATGACCTACACATAGAATAACACATCCCATAGAAGAACTTATTCTCTCATCTGACGTTTCATTTCACACTCTCTCGGTAGGTCTGTGGAAATGAGAGCAAATTAAATTTAAAATTTACATACACCAGGTGGAGTTACAAAATATGTTCACTTAACTATTTCCTGTCGTTTTGGTGTAGAACTGAAAAATTTAAATGTATTTTGCACTTTTTTGTTGACTTTTAACGTTGGTATACATTTGTATTGTATTTAACACAACTAGTTTGCCACAAAAACACGAAATTCGGGTGTAGTTCCTTTGCGGATCGCTGTATACTATTGCCACCATCTGGTATTATTGAACCCATATTTTCCACCCTCCACTGTGTAATTTCCATCGTACCTATGACGTTTAATTTATTGAGCGAATAAAAACTTCTATAGTATGTGTTATTCTATGGACCTACACAGGTGGAATTATAAAAATTGTTGACTTCAAATCATAGACGATTACATACATAGATACATTTATTCTCTCATCAGCGTTTCATTTCACACTCTTCGTCGTAGGTTTGTGGAAATGAGAGAAATTAAATTTAAAATTAACTTACACCAGGTGGAGTTATAAAATATTTTCACTTAACTTTTTCATGTCGTTTTGTTGTAGAACTGAAAAATTTAAATGTATTTTGCACGTTTTTGTTGACTTTTATCGTTCGTATACATTTGTATTGTATTTAACAGAACTAGTTTGCCACAAAAACACGAAATTTGGTTGTTGTTCCTTTGTTGGATGTTGTTTACTATTGCCTCTATCTGGTATTATTGAACCCATGTTTTCCACCATCCAATGTGTACTTTCCACCGTACCTATGACGTTTAATTTATTGAGAGAATAAATGTCTGTATTCGTCTATGCTTAAAATTTTCATGTCGTTTTGATGAAACGTATTTTTGACTTTTTCTTATTTTTTATTGTTATATGTATTCGTAGTGTATTTACACAAAAATATTAACGCACAAAACGAAATGCCGTTGCTGCTTTCTTGTTGGTTGGTTTGAGCCATTGCCTCTATCTGGTATTATTGAAGCAATACTTTCCAACATGTAACGTCCATATGCAACTACACCACACTTCGTAAATTTACTGAGACAAATCGCTACTTTATACGTCATTACTCTATGGGATCTACAGTGTTACACCGGTTCCGAATAGTTTTTTGAGATGCCTTTTCATGTGTTAGTGTCGCCGTCATTAAACGAGGAGACCGTCGTCGAAAGAAATGTTGGGGGAAGAGAATGTCATACGACATTTAAATCATAGCAGTATGATATCAATTTGAGAAGATATATTATTTTAAGCAATATATCCTTTAATAAAAATTAACGAAAATAATAATAATTGTACAATATTTCTTCAAAATTTTAAGTTGAAATTTGAAAAATATCCCCCATTTATTTTGTAAACATAAAATATACTGAACACTCAAATATTTTACATATCCTGTTTTGTCGTCTATACAGGTGTACAAAAAATATTTATCCGTAAAAGCAACATCATTTCTCCTACTATTTTGCAATGTGATATGGACAATACGTTTATGCTTTGTTAGCCAATACATATCATCGAATCCGCAAAGTCTAGCAAGCAAAAATCTAACCGCATTCTATGCCTCACTGACCGCCAATAGCAGTCGTAACCAGCGAATAGCTACGCAATCGGCCGCCAATCCCTATAGAGATAAACTATCTGCATCAGCGTCAGCGTCTGCATCTGCATCTAAACTATTGTCTGAGCATGTAAAAAATCTTAACAGTTTAGAGTCATCTTCATTGGCATTTCAAAATGTATCTCTCAATTTAGGGCGTTGGGACAATCAACGTTTATACAAATTGTTTGATTTTGCCTTGATCGGTGATACATATGAAGAGTCGTCCGACAGCAGTCTGGTATGTCTGGCCACCCAAACGTCGGTTGAACGCTTGCATTCGGTGGCGGAAGTGGCTCGCCAGTGGCAGGGACCCATATCCGTGGCTGTGTTTGTGGCGGGCAGTGACGAATTCACCATTCTCCAATATTATGTTACCTACCTAAGACTGTGCTTCGATTTTGTCCGCACCAATGTTACATTCCATTTAGCGTATCCTCGTGAGCGAAAACCTCAGCACGAGACGGCCGACACCTATAAACTGCTGCAGATGTTCGACTGTCGCTATCCCCTGAAGACCCTGCACAGTGTGCTGCAGCTGAGGACGAGCGAAACGAAACGATGGCGCTTACGAAATCTCTATCCGCAAAATCATTTGCGCAACTTTGCACGCAAAGGCTGTCAAACGAAATACGTTTTCCTCACCGATGTCGACATAGTGCCCAGCACCAACATAGTGCCGTTGCTGAATGATTTTCTTGCCACGGCATCGGCCAGATGTTCATCGGGACTGTGTGCTTACGTCATCCCAACGTTAGAGATAGACGAGCGCGTGCGATTCCCATCCAGTAAGAGCGAATTACTGCGTCTAATAAAAAGGGGTTTGGCAAGGCCATTTCACGAAAAAGTCTTCATATACAATCAATATGCCACGAATTTTTCAAGGTGTGAAAATATGTGAGATCTAAAAATATGATATACAATATTATACAAATGTATGTATGTATGTACATATGTATGTATATAGCCCGTTGTCTGATTGATGAATCATGTAGAGACAATTTTAATGATGATTTTTGCTTCTATTTTCTCTGTTTCATTTTCATCTTTATCTGCTTTTCATATTTTTTCCTTTACAGCTGGCTTGCCAACACTCGCGCGGTGGATGGCCGAATCAGCATTAGTCACCAAGTGACTAATTATGAATTCTTTTATGAACCTTTTTATGTAGCTTTGGACAATGTGCCCCCGCATGATGAGCGCTTTGTGGGTTATGGATTTACGAGGAACTCACAGGTTTGCATAGCAACAAATTTTACACCGGAGTGCAAAAATGAACACACATATATGTATATACATATATACATAGTTGTTAAAAAGTTACATATGTACATATGAATATAAAATAAGAAATATACTTCGTCTTCATTTGAATAATGGGATCTGTTAACGAATCTACTTTATACTTTAACTTATTTCCCCATTACTTTGCATTGAGGCATAGGAACCTACATTTCATGCCGATAACGAATGGGTTTTGAGAAGCGAATTAAAACATTTCGTGTGGAATTCATATTATTATTATTCGGACACAGCTGGTTTTTGATGCTTTGTTCACATTACCTATCGCATTTGCCTGGCGAAGTGTCAAATCTGATGGATATTTGTCAGTGTAAACGAACACCTTTTGTCAGATAATTAATTATCAATGATCTATTTAAATAAAATCTGAATTAGAACCCTGATCCTTGACATAAATATTCTTTGGCTGAAAAAATCGTGTGATGCTCAGGGACAGAACCAAACAAAGTTTAATGATACCACGCCCATGTACTTTTATAGTTGCATTTGTCAAATTCTGTAATCTAAGAAAGCGGTGTTACCAGAGGGTGTCCATGACACAGCTGATCGAATATGTAGGAGGAAATTAATAGAAAACAGAGTGGATAGGCGAGAGAGCGATAAGCAACCAGAAGCAAACCATACAGCAATCTAAGTTTAAATAGTGTAATAGTGTTTGATGGATACTAATGACAGCTAAATTATGTTTTATGTTGGTTGCATCGAACGAAAATACGCATTGCCTATTATTTCTGTCCATTGTATGTCCAATAAATACAACAGCAAATCGAACTCGATCAAAATGGCCTACTAAAGGGAGGGGGGGGGGGGGGGTGTTCTATGCCACAGGTGATTAACCTTAGAGTTGCAAAAAGTTTGTGATTTTACTCAAAAAAGTGGGATTGAGAATCAAGCGGGATAATCCCGCCAAAAGCATGAGGTTGGTCAGGTTACTCATGACTGTTCATTGCATCATATGTTGAATGTCGTATAGACAGAGACATTGGAATATAGCGATATGATCGATATTACTATATGCACTGGAAAAACGCAGTATTAGGTAACTTGCTTCAGAATATCTGTTATTTACAACTGGCAATGTGAACTTAGCTTTACATTTCATAGGTACTTTATACAATTTGTGTAAATATGCCCTTATGGGACCGGATGTTCAGTGCCTAACATTAGACCGGGTAATATAATAACCAATATCCCTATTGCTTATTTGAATGACCTAGTTTTGTTAATATCTGGTTAAAAAGAAAGAAATTAGAAAGATTTTTTTGAGATAAATGTACCCAAAATAAATTTAAATATCTTAATAAAGGCAACGGCCACCACGCAAAAAGTTGGTCAATGTAGATCGGATCGAATTCGATGTTAAACTGTAGATCCTGATCATTGAGTCTATAAATTTGAAAGCGCACAGCTTTATCAGATCGGAACCTAAGTTTATTTGTAATTTAATTTTATAAAATAAATTATTTGCTAAATTTAAAGATAATCAAATTGATGTATGTATGTATATGAACTGTTCTTTAAATACGAAAATAAAATTAAATTACAATTCTGATCCTATAGAAAAATTGGCTTACACCAGGTGGAATTACAAAAATTGTTGACTTAAATTTTTCATGCCGGTTTTGATGAAAAACTATGAAATTTAAACGTACTTTGGACTTTTTTTGTTATATTTTATTGTTAGTATATATTTGTGGTATATTTACACAAAAATTTTAAAGCATAAATCGAAAAGCCGTTGCTGGTTTATTGTTGGATGGTTTGAGCCATTGCCTCTATCTGGTATTATTAAAGCAATACTTTCCAATATCTAACCGCCCATCTGCAACATCTGCAAAATGTCATCAATTTACTGAGAAAGTGGGCGTCTCTATACGTCTTTACTCTATGGAAAACCCTGTTATATTAAAAATTAAATTACAATTATGATCCAATAGAAAATCCTGTCATATGTTCACTTTTGTACCTCGTTGTAAATACTTATGTGTATTAATATAGGTATTAAGGTAAATTTCTTTCCAATAACTTTTCTGTTTCTTTTCTCTTAAACAGGTTTATGAAATGTATATTGCTGGTTACTCTTTTTATGTCCTAACTCCTGTATTCACTTGCCACTGGGGTCTACAAAAGAAGAACGCCCGACCCTCGTGGCGTGAACAACAAAATACCTTCAACAGTAAACGTTTTGAAGTATTCAAAAAGGAAATATTTGCCCGATATAAAAATCCTTCAAGGCAGCAGTTGTTCAAGTTGAAGGGAAAAAATTGAAATGTTGCTCCATTCACGGGATAATTGATGTCCTTGTTAAAAAAAGTAAGGAATTTCATATAGAACACTTTTGTATATGCTCACGTCAAACTTCATTCCCGCAACTAAGCTCAGGAAGGAAGAGTCTAACCCATTATGATTGTCTATTTACAAAAGAAATGTATACAACAGCTTTTTTAATATTTCCTTTTAATTCTAATTTTATTTAAAGTGACGTTTACAACATCAAAATTTTTTGTAGAACTAGGTCGAATAGGTCAAAATACTCCCCAGTTTTGCTATAAATGGAATTGAATGAACGTCACATGCTTGCGTATATCAGCTGCGTCCGTTTGTGTAGGAATTCTAATTTATCTTGTAATTGTAATTTTAAAATGTTATAAAATCTATACTGCCAAATCGAATTTAACTTATATAGATACATTTTTAAGTGTTTGTGTAAATACGATTGCCAGATTTATCTGAGGAAAAATCTGGTCTGACGAAAATCTGTGAACGACAGTTACAGGTTTTCAAAACTTTTTGAATATTTTGCTGTTATCGATGAAAACAAATGGCGATGGTAATCGAACTGGTAGAGGAAAAGCGAAATGACTAAAATTACATAGAATTTTAATGTGAGAAAGAAAATTATATACGAAATAACTTTGGCATAACAACCCTGTAATTGCTTTTGCTTATAACATTTTCGCACAGAAGCCTCGTATACAGTTCTTGCGAAATTTCCATAAAAAATTTTGTCATTTATCCCTAAACGGATACCTTGCAGATATTTCATGAATATTTCCTCTTCGCACTCTATTTTATTTTTAGCAAATGCGGTTTTACTTTTGGTTGTTAAAATAATCGAACTTCGAAAAAGTTCCTATCCCACACAATTATAAAACAATTGTTTTCGTACATAACATCGCTGTAATAGATTTTGCATACAAAATTTTCGCAAAGAACTGTACCAAGCAAATAAAAAGTGAACCGAATTTTGGGCTCACGAAATTTTAGTTATTTTTGAAAATTATTATGGGAATGGAAAGTGCATTAAAACAGATACAACAGATACTGTGAATAACTTAAAGCTGCGTTGTCACTGAACGTGTTTAACAAGTTTAATTGGATTTGAAATTAAAATCAGGTGATTTTTCATACAATAATCAGCTGATGTTGGTCCCAAAACATGTTAAACACGCTAAGTGGAAATAGTGTTTTACCATCAATAAATGTACATTCAGTTTTTATTCAATACAAAAACAACGGATTCCTTAAGGCCGACACAGTTATTGACGCTCGTGGGATTTGCGCTGACCAGTGTGTAAATAATTGCAAACTTTGATGTAAATTGTAATATTATAGTTTTAACTGTTGCTAATAAATGTTTTGTAAATAAAATAAAAATATTTAAATGTTGTGGCCTCACTTATATTGGATGTCTATTTTGTTAAGGTTTCAATCAAATATGTATAAATAATACTATTGCATTACATTTGTGGAAAGCGCTTTAAATAAACTACGTAAGTCTTGTTTATACTGACTCCAAAACTAGATTTTAAGACCAATATTTCCCTCATCACAGCTGTTATTTGGAACAAAATCGGGTATTTTGTCGAAATCAAATTTTTGATATCTAGATTTCACCTACACTACAAATAAGTTATAATTAATGTGAAAAATCAAAGTTATTCTTAAATCTATAGACGAATATAGATATAGACGAGTATTGAATATACACATTTATTCCCTCACCTGACGTTTCAATTCACACTCTTCGTCGTAGGTTTGTGGAAATGAGAGAAATTAAATTTAAAATTAACTTACACCAGTTGGAGTTACAAAATATGTCCACTTAACTTTTTCATGTCGTTTTGAGGTAGAACTGGAAAATTTAAATTTATTTTGCACTTTTTTGTTGACGTTTATCGTTGGTATACATTTGCATTGTACTTAACACAACTTGTTTGCCACAAAAACACTAAATGTAGTTGTTGTTCCTTTACTATTGCCTCTATCTGGTATTATTCAACCCATGTTTTCCACCATCCAATGTTTACTTGCAACCATACCTATGACGTTTAATTTATTGAGAGAATAAATGTGTCTGTGTGTGTGACATAGATTTAGTCTTGAGATTTGTCAAGACGATTGCTTTCCACATATGTATACTGATTTTGGCAGAAACAATGCAAATCGTCGTCCATCAACACCTTAAGAACAAAGTTTAAAACAAAAAACACCCAATATCCGGTTATCTGGTAGTCTCTTTGCCACCAGATATGCCCAAAAACTTCAAACACGTCCAATTACAGGATGTTCACCGTCTGAAAATATTCCAGATACCGTGAATAGCTAAATGAGGAACCCCTTTCAGTACCGTCAATGCGGTCAGACCCATGTATCGATCAGAAGTAAAATAAACGTTTGGCTTTCTTGCTCTCAGACCAAGGAAAATATCTCAAATGATGCATCAAATGAAAAACGATGAGCAACTTGGCGCTTATTTCAATAGAAAAGGGAGATACTAATTAGTGATGAGAGTAGCATAGCGTCTACAGGCAAGTATCTGGTGAAGAAGAAGTATGAACATACATATATGACATACCAATAACGTACGTATGTATGTATAAGTATATTTTGTGGAAGCTCTCAGCGAAATCATAGTTAATTTCAAATCAACTACGTTTAAATTTTTTGTTACCACTGACTTTGTTATATTGGTTATTTGAAAAACATTTTCGTTAAAATGATGTATGTACGTGTCGTTGACAAAATCTGCCAACGTATTCGACATTTTGATATTTTGCAAACGTATGTTATCATGAACCATTTGATGTTAACTAAAAGCCGTGTTAGACTTTTCGAGAAATTGTTGGATAGGTCAAAATTTGATATATGAGGAGAGCGAATGGAATAGTGTAAACTTGAGGAGAACGATTTACAGAATATTTTAACACACCTATTAGATTTATCTCAGTTTTTCGTTTTCCTCAAAAAAAGAAACGAACGAAAGCAAAATTTCGAAATAAAAACCTATTTCTGATTCATAAGTATGCATTTGTGGCCGACAATGGTGCAATGGTTAGTGTGAGTAACTGTTGTACTTGAAAACGTGGGTTCGATTCCTTCTCTGACCACCTTGCATTTCTTGCGACGACAATAACCTCTCTTAAGGCCGTATTAGACTGTTAGAGAAATCATTGGATGTATCAAAATTTCCATTTGGTGAGAGCGGATGGAATAGTGTACTCTTGAGGAGAACGATTTGCAGACTACATTTTGACAGATCTGTCAGATTTCTCCCATTTTTTGATTTTGCACAAAAAATGATGCGATCAGTTTTGCATTTTGTATGAAACTAACAAAGAAAAAAGAAACTGGCTCTTTGTTCAGTCTTTGTTCACAATTTGCTCTTTTCTGTATTCTATTTGTATTTTATAACTTTTGTATTTTGTTTGTCACTTTGCAGACAGATGTTTTCACATTCTCTGAAACTGATAATGTAAATCGCAAGCAGAATGTTGAATGATTTCTGTCAAATGGAAGAGAGTTTCATTCCATTTTTCTCTCTGAAAATTGTTCCCTTTGCACTAATATTCTAACACGGCCTTTAGTGACGGCGACACTATCGAGTAAATCGCCATGAAAAGCTTCTCAAAACCCCTTTTGGACCCGGACTAAAGCTGTAGGTCCAAACAGTGATTGTAAAGCATAGAAAGCGTACAGCGCACTGATTTTGAAAAACTTCATTGTTCCTTCATGGGATGTAATGAAAAAATATATATTTTATTTATATTCAAATGCTTAATCTTTGTTCACTAATTTCTTTTTCCCAATTCTATTTGTATTTTATAACTGTTGTATTTAGTCTATTACTTTGCAAAACATGTTTTTCCATACTCCAAAACTCTCTCCAAATGGGAGAGAGTTTCATTCTATTTCTCTCTTCGCAAATCATTCTATTTGTTCTGATAGTCTAACATGTCCTTAATCAGTAGTCAGGGGAATTTCACCTACAACTTAGTTACGTTTATTTGATTATTATCAACTACGGAATTTATCTATCTTTAAATACTAAAAAACTTTGAAAAATTGTCTAACTTTATGTGGCAAAAAATATCCGATATTCATATATGTATCAGCTGATCGTTGCAATACATCAAACACGCATCCTCAATACAAAATTAAAGTGTTAAAATATATATGTAATATTTAATGAAATTGTAAAATGTTTGAGCAGAAATTCAGTGCGACATGTCCTGCGAGAGAATTTTATGTTTTTATTGTTATTTCCATTAAGATAATGATTTTTACTTTTAACATAAATAACACTGTGGAAGTCGAAAATTGACACAAGGCCGGAGAGGACGGTTTTACACTAATTCGGGACGAGGAATCGAACTACAGTAGAAACTCGATTCTTGCACGTAATGAAAACCCGGCTCGGTGCAAGTTTCGAGGTTGTCGCAAGCACCGAGTATTAATTTCCCATACAAAATAAAAGGCACATACATACATACATCTGTTTATGACACCGCACCTCTCAATAGTCAGCTTAAAACTGATTCAAATTACAACATTTCATCAGCAGCATAAAAAGACGGGGATTTCCCGAAATGTATTCAGTCTAAGAAAACGTAAACAAAGCAGCACGTAAGAGTAATACAAAAATGTTGCAAGTATCGAGTTAAAAATTTCGGATGTCGCAAGTACTGAGTGCGTAATGAAAAACATTTCTATGTTGCAAGAATCGAGGTGTGCAAGTATCAAGTATGTGCAAGAATCGAGTTACTACTGTACATCATTAGTTTTTTGAGTTAAAATTACGGTTTCATACAAAATATACATACGTAGGCTTGCTGGTTTCAATAGTTTTCTTCATAACCCATTACAAAGTAGGCGAAAGTACTTTTTTTAGCCATTATATTTTTTTGTAGTTTCTCATGTTTTTCTTTGGTTCAAAACCCCCGTTAAACAAAGTGTTTTTATGAAAAAAAATGTCAGTGTAGAAAAAAAGGAAAATTAAGTGAAATTGATAATAAGTGGAATTCGATATTGTAAGTAAATATAAGTAGTTATATAGAGAAAGGCTTTCTCTTATTTGGCGAAAGAATCGGATTAGTGGCAATTTTTGAACGGAAAGTTCAAAGAAAGTCGGAAAATTACTTTTCAGCCGATGTTCTGAATCAAAGACTCCCAAAAACGCATCCAGTTTTCCGTGCTGTTGATGTAAAGTGGGAAAAACTCGATTAAAAATGTGTGGAACACTAATGTCCAGTTTTTCAGTCAGTGGTGATCTTTCCGTTTAGTTAAATTGTAGTTAAACATCAAATTGTGTTTTTCAGTCAATGGTTAACAATGATTTAACCACCCAATATTGGTTGGTTAACTTCTAGTCAGAACCGTATGATTTTGACAATCACATTACTGATTGGCAATATGAGAAATGTAAGATTGTACAAAATACATGTTTCTGTTTTGAGTATTTGTGCACATACTTTGTGCTTAGAACCTTAAACTGTTTAGACTAAATAGTTTCTTATACATTTTTCTTCAAATGACTTCGATTCTTCTTTTATATAATTCCATTTGGTTGTTCCTTTTTGTTGTTTTGTTATTTAGCCCAAAACAGATGATTTTCCAATAAGAATGCAAGGCGTTGCCATAATCGTTAACAATATGACCGCTTATTTTAACTTGCCACTGAAAATCAAAATACAAAGTTTACCTGCAATTATCTTTCAGTTACGATTAAATAATCTGATAGTTAACTACCCACTTAAAAACTGGCCATAAGGGCATTTGGAAGCATATTATAAAAGCTGGTGTGAAAGTGATAAGCATCAAGAAGATGCTAAATATTTTAAAAATGTGTTATCAATGCAATTACATCTGAGTTTGACGAAACATTAGTGTTAGGCCAATTTCCACCACCTGAGCTGCACCTATCATTAGGTGTAGTCGTGAGTGTTAATGTTCAAAAATAGTTAATGCATGGTGGCACTTTTAAACTAAATCCTTCAAGAAAACTCATAAAATATGTGTAGTTTCTTGAAGAAAATGTTGTCTTAAAGTTTTTACCTTTTGCTGATGTTTTCAACAGTTTTAATAGTGTGGTAAGCTCCTGACTGATAAAACATTGGACGAAAATGTATATTGAAACATTTAAAAATAACTTCCCCAAAATTTATTTGGTGACTAATTACAAATGGTCAGTAATTCCCAAGGTGCATGCAGAATTTCTACATGCATATATGGGAATAATTTTGTACAAAAACAGACACTGGATAAGAACCTTGGAATTAACAGGTTTCCGAATCTGTTCACTCAGACTTAAAGATAATTCGGCACAGGTTTAAACGAACAACAGTTCATATTTAAAGTTTATAACATGTACAAAAAATGGTTTCCCACTACATCCCATGATGGTATTGGGGAGAGCTTCTCGCTTTCTAGTTTTACACTCACTGACTGGGACCTACAGTTTTACACCGGTTTCGAACGGTACTTTTTCATGGCTAAGTACTCGATAGATCGAAAGTAATGTAAGGTGGTCATGTACAATAGCCGCGCAAAATAACCATTGCACCACCGACGGCCACATGTACTTTATATTTTAATTAAAATAAAATCAACATAAAATTAAAAATGTATTGCAGTGGGAAAGTTTTCGGATAAACACATATTTTAAATTGAGTTTATTTTTTTTAAATAGCTTGCTTTTAAGCCATATGCCTACTTTTAGTACCCCATTTTGATGCAGTTGTAATTTTTTGATTTCTCCAGCGTTACCCAATTTTTTTAAATACAAAATCTGTAAAATAATTAGGGTTTTCACAAGCTCTCGTAATGTCGTAATGTTGTACTGGATTGTCGTGCCTAAGTACGATAGTTGTGAACAACCATTATTGCATTTTTTGTTGTATGTCGTACGTATCCAGCTGATTGCATAAGCAACTCATTGAAGAAAAATATTTTTTGAAACTAAAATTACGAAACTAAACGAAAGGGATAAAATAATAACCTCAATAACGTAACATAATAATATCACAATATTAATATCACAAAATAAGTAATAAATAATAACAACAACTCTAATGGTAGTGATGTTACTTATCAAATGTATTCGGTAATACCAAACTCAGTACAAGAAGAACAGCACTAGTAAAGTACGACAATCAGTAAACATACCTTCGATGTTGTACTTGTCGTAAGTTAGTTTTATGTGGAAGCCAACAACAAAATTCTTACAACTGTTGTGAGAAGCTACGACAGTACGACAAGTACGAGACCTTGTGAAATACCTAAATATGTATATGTTTTGATTTCGGTCTAGGTTTTTTTCTCAAATTCGACTTCCACACGATGACTTTTTAACGCGGGTCACTTTTCATGACTTACGATGCTTTTTGGTGAGGGAAACAGAGAAGCAAGAGAGGTAACAAAAGAAACACGAAATTAAATTTGAGAGGGATTATCGACGTTTCTCTTTCACCACTTTCGTATTTGTACATGGCGGTAAAGCAACAGTAAACAAAGTGCCGAACATTGTTTTGAAGTAATTATTAAATGAAATAAATGTTTTCGGTGAATTGGAGAAAATAAAAATTTCTGGAGTTTGTGTTTTACACTTTACATTTTCCATGACGAATAACCAACAAAAGAAGTTTGATCGACAAAACGTCAAACAAAATCACGCATGGTTGTATTTTGGGAGTCATCGCCTGAACGCACGTAGATTTACGAAGGGTTACCAAAACAGAATGAACACGAAAAGCACGCGTAGAGAGTCATCGTGTGGGACATGAAAAAGTGGATTTTTTTGAAGCCTTTTATAATTTTTTTGTAAAGTATTTATTTTAGCAGTTGTTTTTCGAGAGATTTCCAGTGGCATCCATTTTTTTTACAAAAAATTAAATTAATTATCGTAACTTTTAAATTTGTCTACAGACTTGTTAACCCCTTCAATACTGACGGGCACATGCATCCAATTGGGTGTTATCATTTAACTAAATGCCAATTATTTTCGTATATTGCTATATATTTTTGTCCCATCAGGTTTTTGTCAAGTTTTTCATTAAGTAGAATTTGTAGAACGACGATTTTAGTTTGAAATTAATTGTGACACGTGCAAATTTAGCTGGGTGCAACAGTTGTGTTTTTTTTTGTAAAATAACGATCGATTTATCAGTGAGTTAGGTTAATATCAATACAAATATATAGCAATCAACTATAAATCAGAAAAAAATATGTAAGATATATGCAAATATATGCAACAAACTGAATCTGGGTTATATGTGACCCAGTAGTAACTTTCACTGGGACAGATATGCCCCAATAGTAACAGCATAAGTCTAAAACAAAATATGTAATAATGTTTGAAATTATAATCGAATAATTTGTAATTTTCAATTCGGGTTTGAATTATTGATAAAAACAAGTATGACTTGTATACATAACATATGCAATGAATACAAATGTAAGTTAATTGTTATGATATTTGGCAACACATAGCTTTCACTTTTACTGACGGGACATCATTGTCCCAGGACATTTTCCTTGTCCTGTTCATCCTTCTCTAAAACGAACCCTATGGAATATTATTTGAGCCATACTCAACCGTTCAAATCAAAAAGAGTATGTATCTTGAAAAAAACCAGTACAGAAATTTCAGTCGGCTGAACCGACTTAAACATACCCTCACCCTTAGTCATCCATATATAAATATAATTTTTGATAAATGATTTAAATCTATCAAATTTATCTTTAATTTTTATGTTAAAAATTTAGGATAGTTTTTAACAAAATTTGGGTACACTTTATATCAATTCGATGCACTTTTGAAAACAAGTGTAAATACTGCATGTGGCAACACTGGTTCTGTAATGTTCACATAAAACATGCATTGTCATTATACTTCTTCTCTTTCTCACACTGGTTCTGTGATGAACACACAGATAATCGTACTGCTCTTACACATGATGTTATAATACATAAAATACAAACCATATGAAAATTATACAAAATTTGAAGGAGTTAAATTTTGATTTACTTATAGAATCAAAAAAATTATATGTAGCAATATGATTATTTAAATACAAATCAAAAGAAGACATATTAAATATGTTACGAACATACTTGAATTTTCTTCAATGCATGCATAAAGTATTAAAAACTTATAATGAAAGTGACAAACATTTTCTCAAAATTTTGTGCTCCAGATCAACACCCCTACCTTACCGTATAACGTATTCTACGTTAAAAGGATTATATTTTTGATGTTGACCAACCGTCAGTTACCCGACAGAGCATGGTAAATTCGTCCAATTCAATGGCAGATTGACGTTGCCCAAAATATTAACCTAAACCCAGGCTAATTACGAGCTGTTGTATTTTTGAGGAATTATCGCCCAAGAATTGTATGGAAGGTACAAAATGGGCGAAGTAGTAAATTTTTATTACACTGTAGCGATTGACAAAATATTGGCTGGTACCAATTTTCATTAAGATTGGTTTTGGTTTACGTGAGATATCGCATTAATCAACAGGATAGTTCTCCAATTTTTGTATGGGAGGTACACAAGTGGGTGTGGCAAAGTTATGAATTTTTAACTACAAAGTAGTTTTTGGCAAAATAGTACCCAGTAACAAATGTCATTAAGATCGGTTATGATTTAAGGTGATGTATTGTAAACCAATCGGACTGCCGCCAAACTTTTGTATGGGAGGTAAAAAATGAAAGTGGCAAAGTTGTCCGTTGTTAGTCACAAGGTAGCTTTTGACAAAACCTTGCCCAGAACCAAATTTTGTTCATACCGGTTGCGGTTTCTGGGAGATAACGCATCAATCAATAGGACAACCGCCCATTTTTTGTATGGGAGGTACTAGATTGGGAGTGACGAATTCTCTAATTTTTCACAGCAGAATTGCGTTTGACTAAATATTGCCTACTACCAAATTTCATAAAGGTTGGTTGATTATTACGGGAGTTGTCTTGTCGGCTGACCAAAATTTTGTATAGGAGGTACCAAAATGGTTGTGGCAAAATACTCCTTGTTGTAGTAGTAGACTAGCCTTTGTTAAAATGGCACCTAGTATACTTTTTCCTTAAGATCGGAAATGTTTCATGCGAGTTATCGTGTCGGCAAACCGGACGGCCCTAGATTTTGTATGGGAGGTACCAGGATGGGCGTGGCAACCTTGTCAAGTTTACTCCGGTTAAGTAGACAATTACAGATTATTAACCAATGTGTGATTTGAAGCTAATCACATATACCATAAACAAATTTTAGAAAAAACATGAATTTGTAATGAATGTGTCGATTTGTATGGGATGTACCATAAGGGGCGTAGTGACAATGCCTATTTGCAATCCCAAACTAAGTTTGTGTAAATAATAGTCACTGAAAAAATTTCATTGTGATTGGTAAAGATTTACTGCAGTTAACGTGTTGGCCATACAGACAGACATACGTAGCTCAATCGTCTTAAAAATTTTGGACTGGTTATTTAAATTGGTAATCAGTTGATTTTGATTTATGTTTAATCTGAATTTAAATACGAAAAGAGTTTTTCAGTGCTTTGTCAAATAATCTTACTACCATGTGGCAACAGTGGCAAATGCTACGAAAAGTAACCGGTATTCATACATTTATCGGCTAATCGTTACAATGCATCAAACTGACGGCATTTCCAAAACAAAAGTGAAGTGAGAAAATACAAAATATTTAATGAAATTGGAGAATATTTGAGCAGAAATAAAGTTCTAACGGCACTACGAGTTAAATGATATGTTTTTATAGTTATTTCAACTAGGATGGTGATTATAATTGTTCACATTAACAATTAAAGAAGCTTTGTGTTTGTTCTTCTTGTTGTTTTCTGTCAAAATCATATGGTCACTTGATCATAGTTTAAATGCCCAACTTTGGCTGTTTAAACAGCAATTAACTATTAACCTAAAAAGTGAAATTATGTTTGATCGTTGATCAATTAACCTCAACGTATGATATCTTGAAAACTGAGCGAGATATAACAAATTGTATTTATTTTTTTATCTTTTTACTTCAATCATGTCTTGAATCTTCAATTTTCGAAACTCGTTTAACATTTATATAAGTATAATAGATATACGTACTATGTTTAAGTACATGAAGTACATTTTGTTATAAATATAATTATTTTTACATCTACAATTTTATTACATCTACATTTCATTTCAATATTGTGTTTCTCTTTTGTCTGGTAAAATATTTAGTTGTGCAGTGTGAAATTGTTTTCTAGTTTATCTCAGAATTGTTAATTAGAAGATTTAAACCTCATGCATTTTTAATTATATACATAAATATATTAATAATTATGCAGGTGAGTGTAAATGCATATTATAGGTACATACTTTGTGCCTATATAGTATATAGCCTGTATGAGGTTAATACTGAGATCAGACGTCTACTGTCGTACTGAGATGCGAGGCGTGTTCTTGTTAATTTCATTGGCATTAATATCAATTCAATAATTTTAATTTTGTTATGAATAATGGACTACAAAAATATGAATCTAAGTGCGATTATATGATCATATACAGTATGTATCTATAGAAAATCAACAATCATCATCTCTCATTTAGTCCATATGCGTGCCACCTCCACCGGCGGCGGCGCGGTCTATGTGCATTTGTTATTTTTGACTATATAGATTTGAATTTTTTTAAGCCAACAAACATGAGTGTGTAATATTAAAAATAGAATTTGTTATTTATTATAAATAAATTTCTAAAAAAAAATATATAATTAAGAAACAGCACAAAACAATGATAAAAACGAAGGGAAAAGCGAATACGGAAAAATGTAAAACAAAACAGTTTCAAATAAAAGTGGGAGAGAGAATCGAAATTCTTCCGCATTGTATGTGTTCGTTCTGTGAGTATAATGAATATCTCCTAATTACAGCAACCAACCCAAATGAGCATATTCCACAGAAATTTTCACAACTCTTCATAAAGTTCCTGAAAGTTGCAGAATTTGTATTTTTAATAATTTTCTTTGCCACAGATTTTTCTTTGAGTAGGAGTGTGGTTAAAGGAGGAGGCAGTGGAATGTTGTATGTACTACAACTACTCAATCTATATAGACAAAATGAGTGTCTATACATGTATTATGAACCACAGACGAATCTCTCGGAAAATATTTATCGCGAGATATTGGGAAATCTCTCGAGTAGCCGCGCGAGGGATCCAATCTCCGCATGTACTCCGTGTGCATTTTTCCTTACGTGAGAGAGGAGGAAATTCACAGAATTTGGGGGTAATTGAAGGAAAACTCTTTGCTACTCGCCTACTCTAGCTATCTTTTTCTAATGTATCTATTATGTGTTGTGCCGTGTGCAGTATGAAATAAAGACTACCTGCGCTCAGCATCAGTGAAGTTCATTTTAAATCGGTATTTTTCACGTAGTGGTACACCTCAGCGCGGTAAAGTGATTTGTCCAATATTTGTTGTACGCTTACCATTTACTGCTGCTTCTTTTTTGTTATTTAATTAAAGAAAAAACGAAAATTTTAGTGTGATATTGACAAAACTAATATTGAAATCAATTAATTTATCCCCGATAGATTTAAATAAATAAAATTCAAAATGCCTTTCGTTCCCGTTGAAACACCAAAGTGCCCCAAGTGCGGTAAATCCGTGTACGCCGCTGAAGAACGCGTTGCTGGAGGATACAAATTCCACAAGACCTGCTTCAAGTGCGGTAGGTGTACACGATAAATCGTGAAGTTTTTCAAAAATAAAATCACCCAAAATCGCCCGAAGAACACGTGAACTAATGTGTGTTATCTTTAAATCTCGTTTAGGCATGTGCAACAAAGCTCTTGATTCTACCAACTGCACAGAACACGACAAGGAGTTGTTCTGCAAGAACTGCCATGGTCGCAAATACGGTCCTAAGGGTTACGGTTTCGGTGGTGGTGCTGGTTGCCTCTCCATGGACTCTGGCGCCCATTTGAACAGAGAGTAAGTACTATAAAATACCAAGAATGTGCTTGTTATGCGGTTATTCTATATGTTTTTGTTGGTTAAAATAATATTTCCCTACCAAGCCACGCCCTATTTCCTGAAAAGAATAGACTATGTACCTCCCTAGCTACTTTATACTCCTATCACTAGTTGTTGGTCCTACTTCAAAAGGACATTTACAATCCATAATCATATACTACATACATACATACATATATATACATATATACATATGTATATGTATATTCTTGTATATACACCGAAAGAAAAATACTGAGACCATTTGCAGAACTTTAAATCAATTTGTTGCATTGTTATATGTATGTACATATATGTATAAGATTTGTATGTATTTACTGAAACATATGTATGTAGAAAAAAGTTCTCGCGACATAATTTTATTTCAAATTTGCTGCTGGATTGAAAAAGTGTTGAAAATCAACAGTAAAAAAAATAGTGTCATTGATTTGGAAAGTGTGAACATTATTCAGTGAAGTGGCGAAATGTGAACAGTGCTCAGACGATGTATGTATGTACATATGTATATGTTTAATCAATTTGAGCGTCATATCGATTATTGTCACAATTAATCATAAAATTATATCGTGCGAATTTTTGCTAATGCATTTATAATCTATAAAAAGATTTAACCGCGACAGAGGATCATGGATAGTTTTAAAATTAGCGTAGAAATAGAAAAATGTCCCACAAGATATGAGTTCATCAGTTCAAATATAATATGTGTATGCATACATATATGTATGTATGTGTATACATACATATATGTACATTTCCATATATGTGTGTGTACATATAATATATATATATGTATACATATATATTTAACACACACATGAAAGTTTCCTAGATACTTAAACAAAATTCATCTTAACATATGCACATAATCTCGTATCGTATCGTATCTTATCGGATCTTTTATATATATACACACTATATTGCTGATTTAGTAGATGTATAGAAAAATCTGTTAAATTAACACACAAAAAAACACACACTCGATTCGACTATAACAGCCGCAAGTTGTTATGTATGTATATATATATATAACTGTGTCACCGTTTATTTTTAATTACATTTTTCCGATTTTTTCACAATTCTGTTTTGAAATCAAAATCAAACTAAACGAAAGAAAATAAAAGAAAAAAGGAATAATACACAAAACACACCTTTTCATTTTATACAAAAAAAAAAAACAAAAATATATATATTTTTTTTATATATAAGAGTGATGATGATGAGGATGACGACGATAATGATGATGATGATAGCGAATGCTTATTGATAGATTGTAAATTTCTAAACTCGTATCGAATCATAATATGTATGTACTGCTATACTATATACATACATATATGTACTATCTACTTTATACTGTAATTATTATTATTTATACTGCTATTGTTATTATGAGTTTCACTACTACATATTAGCCAATATACAACTACTACTACTTACTGCCTTTTACTACAACTCTGAATACCAAACACATACTAAGTTGTTATATATATGTTTCGTTTCGTATTATCACAGCAACTAAATTACTTACTGGCGAATTCTAGACGCACCCCGATGGAATTCAGGATTCGATCTGTTTCAGTTTCAATGTTATCAGTTTCAGTTAGTCCAATTTGTTGTTAACTCTACATACTACTACTACTACTCCATCTCCACTCTACTACTACTACTCTGCTCGAATCTACTACCACCTTCAAAAATATCCATCGTTCCCTATGTAAAAAATACAAGAAAAAATCTGAACTCCTTGAAAAAAAACTGAACACAGATGAGAGAAGTGGTAACAAAATTTGTGAAAAATTCTACAAATTATATAAATTTGTTGTTTTTGTTTAAAATCAATCAGTCAATTAATTATTATTTTTTTTTTTAAAATCACACTACTTAAATAATTGTGCATTAGATCATGTCCATTTGAAAAGAAAGAAGAAAAAACACTTATGTATTTTTGTTATAATTTTGTGTAATAATAATAATTTATTTATTAAATGTTGCGTCTTTTTTATATACATATAAATAATGAACTTTTTACATACTACATATAATATATATATATATTTTTGTTATGAAATGAAATGAGATTGTCAAATAAAAAATAGAGATTCTATTCAACAAAAAACACACACACACAAAACAAAAAAACCAAAAAACAATTTTTCTTTTTTGTAATTTAAACCAATGAAACAACCCCCAAAACAATTGATTTGTTCCAAAAATGTAAAACAAAGATAAACGGTGAGAAAAACAAAAAAATCTATAATTTAACAACTAAAACTGTAACCAAACTAAACTAAATTAACTACAAAATGAATCGCATGGCTTAGCCAAATGCTCAAACATTAACTATTGTAAACACCCCAAAAACAAACCACTTTAAAGTCTAAACATTACATTAATTTTTAACACTGTAAGATTAACATACAATCAATGATAGTAGTAATCACAACATAATCTCGCACTCTCTTAACTTTCATTTCTGCTCACTAAATCTTGGCACATTGGAAGACTAAAAACATTTATTTACATTATATTTACTAAATAAACATTTTATTGCATTCACTCCCAAATTTTAAAATCATTTCATACCATAATGAATCATCGAAAACTGCGTTTAAGCGGCGTACAGGTACTCTGAGATTTCAACGTTTTCGAGATTTTAACCCATCAAACAATCTGAATCGTAGTACTCGTATACCTGTGCATGGCTTATGCTGCATCGAAATCTTAGGTATATACATTTCATTCACGAGGACAGCTGAATTGTGTTTGGAGAAACTATTGTTCAGGCAACGAAATCTAGAAAGATTTTGATTTTGAGTGCAGCATAAAATTGGTTTAAGAATCAGTTTCATTGATATGTTTCACTTTACATGTACACCAATGCGAGCCGCTTAAAGCGGCACGCAAAACCAAGATACGATGTATACAAAACATCTGACTTTTATACCAAATATCAGCTGTTTTGAAGCTAATCAAATTTTTGTTCGCCTTAAAAATCTAAATAAAAACATTGTAAACGAATCAGTTATCCTATTGGCATTGAATCCATTTTGAACAAATCAGTTACCGATTTGGCATACAGAATTAAAACAAGCAGCAGCAGGTCTTGTTCCAAAATCAATAACCTACACTCAGCAACAGTCGTACTCGTACTCGACGATCAATTTGATTTGTACTATATATGTATATGTATGTTCAATTTAAGCAAATATAACATAATTCGCCGCATTCGTCATTAACAATACTATCGTCGTTACACTGGTTCATGCTGCTCTTGAAATCTTGATTTCAGCCTTGTTCACGTCGTTATCGAAATTGCTTTTTTGAAGATATCTTCCAGTAAACATCTGATTTTCATTTACTGGAAATTTCCAAAATCGATATTTCGTTTGCAATGTGAACTTAGTATAATATCTGACTGGTAAGCAAGTCTACATTTTTGACAAAGCAAAACATGGAAAATCTATACACAACAAGCAAAATTTACGTCAACAACAATCTCAAACCATGCAATAATAATTTCGCTGTCTTTATGACCGTCGGTGGTGCAATGGTAGTGTGCGCGGCTCTTGTACATGAGATCCTGGGTTCGAACCCGGCTCTGACCACCTTCAAAAAAAAAAAAATTTCTTTCGGCGGCGGTCACCTTGCATAGTGACGGCGACACTATCGAGTATCTAGCCATGATAAAGCTTCTCAAATTACCGTTCGGAATCGGTGTAAAACTTTAGGTCCCAATCAGTGAGTGAAAACTGGAAAGCGCACAGCTCAGTGATTGTGAGAAGTTCTCCCCAGTCCCTTCATGGGATGTAATGGGAAACCATTTTTTTTTTTATGAAACACGTTGACGTGAATGCTGCTAACATAATCTAAAATTTACTGGAAATTTCCAAAATCGATATTTCGTTTGCAATGTGAACTTAGTATAATATCTGACTGGTAAGCAAGTCTACATTTTTGACAAAGCAAAACATGGAAAATCTATACACAACAAGCAAAATTTACGTCAACAACAATCTCAAACCATGCAATAATAATTTCGCTGTCTTTATGACCGTCGGTGGTGCAATGGTAGTGTGCGCGGCTCTTGTACATGAGATCCTGGGTTCGAACCCGGCTCTGACCACCTTCAAAAAAAAAAAAAATTTCTTTCGGCGGCGGTCACCTCGCATAGTGACGGCGACACTATCGAGTATCTAGCCATGAAAAAGCTTCTCAAATTACCGTTCGGAATCGGTGTAAAACTTTAGGTCCCAATCAGTGAGTGAAAACTGGAAAGCGCACAGCTCAGTGATTGTGAGAAGTTCTCCCCAGTCCCTTCATGGGATGTAATGGGAAACCATTTTTTTTTTTATGAAACACGTTGACGTGAATGCTGCTAACATAATCTAAAAATTATCGAAAAACATTATTTCACTTTCAATGTCGTATCACTATAATTCATACAATTTACAATTACTAAACTGATTTTACTCTAACACAACAAACAATAAAAGTGCGCATTGCTGTTAATATTAAGCGATATAGTAAATAGTGTATATATAAGTCTGATCTTTTGTTGCGAGAACGAAACAACGATTTGCTGATGGATCTGTCAACCTTATCGTATTCCATATATTCTGATTTTGAAAGCGGCAACCAAAATCATTGGACTTGATCGAACATTCTGACAATAACTTTTCTTAAGTGGTATTAACGGACTCATGGTTTTTAGTTGCTCACACCAAGGCATTCGGAGATTTTGCCACCCTCAGCTGATTTCCGGTTAATCTCTTATTCTGTGTCCCTGCTGAGCGTTAATTTCATAGAATAATATACTACGAGCATGGGAGGTTCTGTGTCCCAGCTGATCAAGCTTAGAGTTGGGGAAACATGCAGAATAAAGTAAGAAAGACAAATAGCGATAGATGGAGGAAAGTATATAGGGTTCCTCAATGCATTTTTCATAGATTTGCATTTGTTCTTGTGCACTACGGCGTGTACACACAAATATATTTTCGTATTATCGGGATTAACAGTGTTTTTTCGTATGGATTTATACATTTGTAATCCTCCTAATGCTATATTCACCGTCTGTGTAAACGCCGCATAACCCAAATTTAAATAATTTGTCTTATGAGTTGTATTTTTATGAGCTTTTCAAAGTCAATATCGCTTACTTTTTCAAGTAAACTCTAGTATATACTTATGTATATGCAATTTTTGCAAACAACGTGGAATTGTTTTGTTGATGAAGTTATTCTGGACCATAAAAATATGATTTTTTCAGGACTTATTGAAATATTTGATGCAAATGTCTCCTCCATTTGAGCAACAGATCTCAACACATAGCAATTTATAATCGGTGTGAAATTGTAAGTAAATAAAAGGCGCACAGCGCGCGTATGAATTTTTAATCAAACTATTAAATTTATAATGTACTTAGTTTGGTCCACTTTTCACCAGCAAACATTAGACGGATATGTTGATTATAAATGCCATCTTCCTAACGAATTCATTTCGATATTAAGAATATCAAGTTATATTTAATCATGGTATTCGATTCCTAAACTTAAGAAATAATAAATATATAGAACTAAATGTCGATGTACCCTTCGTTCAGAACCTCACCGCTCACCGTGCGCATTTGCATTGTTTTGGTTTGCCGTTTCAAGGTTTATATTTGATTTTAAAAACTAGAATGAATTGTAAAGTTTCAGAAATTTTATTATTTGCTCTTAATTGTGATCAAAATTAAAAAAAATGCTGAAAAGGTATTCCAAGATATAATTTTTAATCCTCCTAATGTCTTAAGCGCAGTACGGTACTGAACCTGAATTTCAGGCTGCCATATAAATTATACATACAGAATTTTAGGATCGAAAATATTCCACAAGGCTTTCCTTTTGGTTGTAGGCAGCTGAAAAGAACTTTAAATAGAATTTTCAACAATTTCTGTCTATTACAGGGTTGTTTACAACAAGCATTGGACCACTTGTTCCCGCTATCTTAAAAAATTAACATTTGCGAAGAAACATGAAAAAAACCCACTGTAAATATTAATTGAATACTGTGAATTAAAAAATCACATTACATTAATTTATCCAATTAGGGATAAAAGAAAATGTTGCCGCTTGAAATTCAGGTTCAGCTCCAACGTACTCCACTTTTACATAGACTTAAGCCCACTGTGAAAAGTATTAGGCCGCCAGGAATACATATACCGTACCCTTTTATAAAATGTACATAAGTCCGATGTGGGACCGAATGTTTAACGCTAACGCTAAACAAATTATGTGTAACTGTTTTCACAAGGAGACCAATAAATTGTATAAATAACTCATTCCAGAAGACTTTCGTACAGCTTTTTGTAAATTTCACATAAGTGATCAAAAATTATTGTTTTTTACATACACCGCGAGAAAGAAACGCATATAGTCACTGTGAGTAGTTTACGTTTTATAAAATACTAAAATCAGAGTAGTGACTACTTGCGTTTTATAAAATGTCCCTGATTTACAAATCAAAATGCACTACCGTTCAGTGTAAACATATCATAACACCTTAAGCTAAATTTATGATACAATCAATACGTAGAATTCCAAATTTGTATTTCCAGAAACAACAACTTATTTAGCGAGAAAATAAATTCAAAAATAGAGATTTCGATGGAGTATATTAAAGTACAATTTATGTCATCCATAGCTCGAAATCTGCAATGGGGCCAAGTAGAGTTTAAAAAAATGTATATATTTATAAATTAAGCCCGGTATTAAGTTCCTGCGAAATTTTCCCATGAGATTTTATCGTTTATCTCTAAAGGCAAATTTTTGTTGCAGAGAGTTACCGGATTTACATTCAAATATTCACACTCCATTTTATTTTTAGAACAGGTGGTGTTACTTTTGCTTATTAAAATAGCCCAAAAAACAAAATTCCGGTCCAAAGCAATTGTTTGCGTACGCAATAACTTTTACATAACAGCCCTGTAATCGATTTCGCTTACGAAATTTTCGCAAATAGCTGAATATCAAACAAATGAAAAGTGAGCGTACTCTTATGTGAAGGAAAATTTCGCAAGAACTGCATACCCTTTTAACACAAATATTAAGGGAATTTCGTCACATTTTTGATTAATTTTCATCATATTTTTGATTAGGTCTAAAGTTAACACATTAAGCCATGTTAACATATAACTTAATTATCGCAATATCGAGATTAACGCCGTCTAATTAGTCATTAGCATGAGAGATGCCATTTGTAATCCTGACTTATGTATGTTTAATCTGCCTAAGTGTAGCGGGACATTGCAGTTTTTGGAGATTATATAATACGATTTTGTAGAAATCTTCTACAACAATTAATGTTTGTTTGCCCACCAAAAAATCAAACTTTACTCATATTATGATCAAGTAGCAATCGAAATCCCGCATTTAGAAATTCCTAGTGAAAAACAACTGATGTAGTTGTTTGACTAAAAGATATCTCAGAAGAAAACATTTCGATTGCAATTCAATTTGAACAAGGCATTTTAATAGTTAAAGCCTGATACTAAATTCGTTTCCACGAACGCATACGCATTCATACTAGTATTTTTTTTTGACAAATTGAATGTGAATTGACATAATTATAATTTTCGTCAAGCATTTTTTTACGGAGTTTTCTAAAATTTTACGCGAGGTGTTGATCTTAGTACGGCCCTTAAAACACGTTATAGTGCCGTTTCATGTAATTTTCTTTTAAGGACTATATTATATACTTGTAAAAGACAAATTAGGAAGCATATTACAACATAACGGAACATATTTAACTATTCATTTAAGTTAATAAAAAATCTGTATAATATTTGTCTTTATTTACTTTTGCTTGTAGCGATATTGATGGTGTACGTAATGGTGCCCGTTTGGAACCAAGGAAAATTGCTAAGGCTCCTGAAGGTGAAGGTTGTCCACGGTGTGGCGGTTATGTGTATGCTGCCGAACAAATGTTGGCAAGAGGCCGGGTAAGCAGTGTCTTCAAATTGTTAATGTATTAAATACAAAAATCAAATATCAAAATTAAGGGTTACCATAGAAGATGTTTCAAATGTTTACTCTGCAATCGTACATTGGATTCAACCATGCACTGTGATGGTCCTGACAAAGAGATTTATTGTCGAGGTACTTAACGTACACCCAGTTCAATATATCTGTTCATTGTATGTGTATGAGTGTTTGGTAATAGTGCTACAAATTGTCAATGTGACTAAATCCGTAATTTTGTCAAATATGTGTCATGTGTCAAATTTTGAATTGAGGATATCTCAGTTGACTACTGATATGTTTGTACATTCAAAAATGTTTACTACTCCTAATGTATACAGTATTCCAGACAGAAAGTGGTTCGCACTTTGGTCAATCATGGGCATGACTGCTGACGTTTCTTCTGGTAATTTTTCAGGTATTCCCGATTCAACTGTGATTACAATAGCTTTTGTTTGCATAAATATCTTGCTTCTAAAATATGGTGGTAATCTTGAATCGATTGGATGGGGAGATTAAAAGTTATCGTTCAAACTCATTCTCATGAATGTCAAACCATTAATTTGCTGAAGTTTAGCAAATAATGTTTATATGATTATTTGAAAATACAGGTATTTGAAGAAATGCACTAGCATTTCAATATTAAAAATGTGAACCCACTCCGACATGATATGGTTAAATGTAACATACTCGTATGAACCCGTCTTCATTTTTTGTAAACCGAATATATTATCAATTTTGTATACTCAAAATCGTTTTTCTACATATTCTATATAGGCTTGGCATAAAGAGTGTTTCAAATGCGCTAACTGTGCTAAAGGTTTAGATTCCATTCTATGCTGCGAAGCTCCAGATAAAAACATTTATTGCAAAGGTAATTTGAATGCCGCTTAATATAGTGTGCAGTTTATGTAAAGAAAATAAATGCATATAAAGACATATTACATAAATGAATATAAAATTCAGTATAGAAAAATGAGTAGGATAGTTCTTTCAAATCCAACGCAAATGTAGAACAACAATAAATGTAAAAAAAGACCAAAAATACAAATGAATTTGATAGCCTGTGCAACGATATGAAAAAAAATTAAATCAGCTGTTCTACTAGTACAACCTAGTATTATTAAATCATGAGCTATTTGAGGTACTCAGAGGCCAATTGATGTAATAGTTCGTTCGCGTTGGAAAAATTTAATTGATATCGCATCAAAAGTACAAACAAAATGTAATGAATTCACATTGTGTTTTTATGGATTTGAGGCGCATTGACGAGGAGGTGTTACTACAGCAACAGAAACTTTTATTTTGATATTTCTTCACTGACAAATTAAACACAAAAGTATACGAACAATAAAAGTAAACAATTTGACACCTCTCTCCACCGACCATAGAATAACACATACTTAGAAGGTTTTATTCGCTCAATAAATTAAACGTCATAGGTACGATGGAAATTGCACAGTGGAGGGTGGAAAATATGGGTTCAATAATACCAGATGGTGGCAATAGTATACAGCGATCCACAAAGGAACTACACCCGAATTTCGTGTTTTTGTGGCAAACTAGTTGTGTTAAATACAATACAAATGTATACCAACGATAAAAATCAACAAAAAAGTGCAAACTACTTTTAAATTTTTCAGTTCTACACCAAAACGACAGGAAATAGTTAAATGAACATATTTTGTAACTCCACCTGGTGTATGTAAATTTTAAATTTAATTTGCTCTCATTTCCACAGACCTACCGAGAGAGTGTGAAATGAAACGTCAGATGAGCGAATAAAACCTTCTACGTATGTGTTATTCTATGCCACCGACTACTCAATGTCAAATATATTACAAACCTTCCACACCTACAAATTTTAATTTCGTTGGACATATTAGGTCTGTTTTTTATTCCCTTATACAGTTTACCGGGAAATAAAAAATACGCCTATTGTTGTTTAAATGTAGTACTCAGCTGAAACTGATTTTCAGCTTTCCATATAAAGTCCATGTAAAATAACAACCTGCTTTTTACATAGACTTAAATTTAAACCTGAAATTCAGTTTTATTTAAGTACTGTATTTAAACAGTGTGTGTATTGTAATTTATTTTTTTATGCTGATATCAGTGCCAAATTTAGTGAAATGAGCTACCTTAAAATTTCGATTTTTATGTTAAATCGTATCTAATTTCGGGGAAATTACAAAAATTGCTCGTAATCATCCGGTGGAGATGCCTTATAAGAAATTACAAATGAACTAGCCGTTCGGGTAACATCAACTCTTCAACGCGCCTTGATTAAAATTTGTATGGCATTACTGTTAGGCTACGTTTACACTTGGCGTATATAACACGTACATGTTTTGGTACCGAAATCAGCTAATTCTTGTGTGAAAAATCAACTGGTAAACGTGTTTAATGCGCTAAGTGGGAACGCAGCCAAAGAAAGAAACGCAACCAGAGAAAAGTACTTGATTTGTCGAGTGGCAAAATGGATGAGAAATCTAGTAAGTTTCATTGATTTCAGCTGGAAAGAACGAACAAAATGAAGATAATCGTTGCTAATATGAATTCCGCATAATTCAAAACAAAGTTTTCGACATTCCAACCCGCCAAACATATGTTTTGCCGTACAAAACTGGGAAATATGCAGTTAGATCAATTGGCATCTGAGTAGTTGATTTTTTAGTGTGTAACCATAGTACTTTTAACCATAGATAAAGAAAAATGATGAAGCAGGAGTGTTGGAAAGTTTTAGTGTAATGGGTAATTTTACAGGTGCCTTGAAGGTAATAAATTGAATTTTTTTGTTCCCAAAAAAGTGAAAACTTAATTTCTGATGGTCATCCAATTGCAAAGAGATTTCTTCACCATCTATGTCATCATAAAGCGGTAGTTCCTCCGGTTCAGCAACCATTGCTGATCAAAAACTTGAAACGGTTTTGGAATCTGCGGCCACAGAAGTTGCCGCAGGTTTTGGGCACGGAAAGTTTTTGGATTAAAAACGTTCAGACTTTGTCCGGGTTTACGGACTTTCTCCTCTTGCTAACTATTATTTTCTTTATCTATGCTATGAACTCACCAGCCGCTAATTTGAAAATTAAATTTTTTTTGTCCTAAAGTCAACAAGTATAAAACAATAGGCGTGTTTCCCCCCTGCAAAACTAATTTTTCAACCATGGAGAGCTGGTTAAAATCCTATAGTGCTGCTTATACAAAGTGGTCGAAAAATTATTTTCGTAGGGGAAAACTGTATAATAAACGCTCAGTGGGGAATCAGTTTTAGAAAAACAATGTGTATACTCGTAACTGGATTTTTATAATTTTTCAAAATTAAAATATTACATTAAGGGTTTTATTTCCCACTTAAATTATTATTCATATAAAAATCCACCAATTATTTGTGTGAATTGTATGTCTTTCTATGTGATTTTTCTAATTAATCGTTCTTGACTAACCCCATTTGTAACATGTTTGTGTGTATCTGTTTATTTCCTAACAAATTAACTAGGTTGCTATGCCAGGAAATTTGGTCCTAAGGGTTATGGTTATGGCCAGGGTGGTGGTGCTCTTCAAACTGATTGCTATGCTAACGGGTAAGTGTCTTCATAGTTTTCAAAATTGTGTTTGAAACATTTTAACAAAAATTTTATGAAAGTATATGGTAATCTGAATTCATACCGTACCTCCATTAAGCGTTTTGTTGAAAATTTCATGATTTTGTTGAAATTAGCTGTTTTATTTTTCATAAAAAATCAAAGCAAATGTCAGCTGAGTTTAAATTTACAGATACAGGAAAATAGCCATTCGTTTAACTACTGATACGAACCGAAATTCAGATCAAAATGAATGCTTTTATTTCGTTTTACCAGAGAATTAATTTACAAAATATGAAATTGAAATATTACTGTTTGTTGTGATTTTGTCGAAAAACGACCAGATGATTTTGTTAAAATCATGTAATTTCGATAAACACTCTCAGTGAATACAAAGTTTTAGTTCAATTTTAGTATTTGCACTATTTATACCGCAAAGTTCTGGCGATGAAGTAGCATGAGGTATTTAAAGTCTAACCTGCCACTAACACAGTTCTGTTTATAAAAAATTGTGTCGAAATGCAACAACAGAAATTTATTTTTAATTATAGTTGTGGTGCCAAGTGAAACGTGATTGTTTATGTTATACGTTGGTTGAGTGTGGATTATTATGAACACTATTGTAAAATTTATTGATGCTTTTTAATTGAATACGTTGCTTTTTTTAAAATAATTTAAGGTTGTTATGCCCAAAGATTTGGCACAAGAGGTTACGGTCATATAGGCATGTCATCATTAGGTCTCATGTCCGATATAAAAGATATTGAATGGCAGAGGTATTTATTTACATTTTATCTGTTTGTCTGTCAATAGTGTTATTTTTATATGCCACCAATTTGACAACTTATACCTGTTTTATATGGGCTTAATACTCGGAACATGGCCTCCATTAAACGCATACAAATAAAAACCCCTTCCCGATACGAAACAAAAACAGAGTTGTCAAACTAATAGCGTATAAAAACACACTAAATTTAGAAATAATTTCGCCTACTTATAGTCGTATGTGGTTGTTGATATGTTTTTTTTCTGATAATTGAAATGTTGATGTTTCCCATATAACTTTTTTTTTGAAAATCCAAGAATTTTATACATTTTCAAATATATACAGAAAGGTACTATATAATACACGCGTGAGTATATGTGAATTTTTCTTTTTCTATGTACACATGTATAGATATTTCATAGCGGTTCTTGTTTTGTCTAAACAATGACTACGACTGTATTTTTAGGTTTTACGAGTTGATTCCGTAAATACACCATATACTCGCTATACTTAATCCTCTCCTCAAGAGAAGAAAATATAAGAAGACAAAAAACACTGAAATCGTTACTGTAAACAAATGCAAAATGGGTCATTCTTCACACTATGTTGATACGAGTATAAAAATACTGTATGCAATTCGTTGAAAGTAATTTTGCATTTATTTGGGTTAATGATTTTTGAATTTCAAACATTTAATGAGATTTTGCCTGCAACTTCAACGGATGCCATATACTTTGTATTTTTTTTACACATTTATTCTTTTACGAGTATCATTATTATCGAAAATAATCAGTTGCAATTTGTTAAAAGAAAATAACGAGTTACAGTTAGAAATAGTTGAATTGGAATATAACAATTAACTACAAGTTTAGTACTAGTAATGTAAAAAATTATAAACATTTTAGTGATCGATAATAATTTAGATATTTAATTGTCTTGATCTTTCAAATCGACTCGATAATAGAAAAATCACACCATTATCATGTGTTCTTTTATCCAAGATGGAGTAAATTTACCTCGATAATATTATTATCACGTCGGGAATATTTACAACCTCAGACTTGTATATGACTTTTCAAGATGATACTGCGTGAGCAGTACTCAATCTAGGATATACACTTCTCCAAAGGTGTTGACAGACTATCCGATCAAAGCCAACGATTTGTGTTGTATTTGTCAAAATAAGAATACTTATGTGGAAAGCAGTAGTCTTGACACATCTAACGATTGTGACCAATAGTCTGTCACCACCTTAAACACGTTCAAAATACAATTCGAATATCAAAAAACTGTAACAAACGCTAAAGAAAATTTACAAAAAGTAAAACACTCTTCAGAACTGATAGTATAAAGCATAAAACAAACAGATGTGGTTGCCGTGCGGGAAACGTGTCGCGTTTAAATCACAATGAATTTGGTTACTGTATGAGATTAAATTTAATGCAAACTAAAAAATCCCAATACTGATATATCTCGAGAATCAGATCACAAAAGTAGACGTCAATATATTTTGAACCTGTCAACCGATTGACAAAATCAAGAATACACACTACTAACAAGGGGCTTTGTTAAGATTTTTGACCCAGATCTGTGATTTAATCATAGATAAATATATAGAGTCTGCATGATTGTTTCAATTCCACCAAATTGTCGTCGAAAGTCACTGGGCTAACGACAGTTTTGAAACAGGTTTTATTTTTGCCAGAATTTGGACGTAATACAAATAAAATTAAAAGAAAATTGTTGTGTTTGTTTAAATCGAAAGTTATTTAAAAAGTGGCCGTGGGTGGTGCAATGGTAGTGTGCGCGGCTCTTGTGCATGAGAACGTGGGTTCAATCTAGAACAAGCACAGCTCACTGGTTTGTGCGAAGCTCTCCCTAATCCCTTCATGGGATGTAACGGGAAACCATTTTTTTTTATTTAAAAAGTCATAAGTGTCAAAATAATCAATTTTAAAGTCAGTTGTTCCAATTCGCCTATCGCTCATTCCAGGGAGTTTCGATGACACAGCTGATCGACCTCCTAGCTGCAAATTTGATACGTACCTCGGTTTTGTAGTTCTCGAATCGAAAAGTTTTCACATGAAACATGTGAATTGAAACAAAAACACTATGAATCGGTACAAAACATCGCTTCTCACATGTGACTGTTTCTACAATATTTGCTTTGCGAAAACTTTCTGTCACTTTTTGTTTTTTTTCATGTTTATTGGAAAAATGCGAGAACAACTTTCTAAAAAGTAGGGAGTCGAAAAATTTTAAATCTGAAACGTAACGACTCACAAATTAAAACGTTGCGAGATTTTGATACTGTTTCAATAAAAAAACATTTTAAGAAATTACAAATTTATATTTTAAGTGGAGAAGATAACAATTATATCTTTTTGTTATGTATTTCAATTAATTTTCCCTAAATATTACAGAAAAATCTAAAAAGCAAAAAGAAAATATATGTAGTTGATTAGCCGATTTGGTGGGTTAAATTCCAACAGAAATTATAAGGAGCAGTGGAAATCCCTTAAAACAACTTCTGTTTTTTGTTACTTTTCCTATTACCTTATTTTGTTTGTTTATATTTGTTAATAACTTGACAGCTTATTCCAATAAAAACGACAGCAGTGTTGCTTCTTTTCGTATTGATTGAAACACTTTAACTCACAAATCGAGAAAGAATGGAATTTTTTGTTTCATGCTTAATATGAAAACTTTTTCTATTCGAGAAAGAGAGTGAGCGAAGGCGAACAGAAAAATCTGACTTTAAATTTAATTTTTTTGACGCTTATTAATTTTAAAATAACATTGAAGTGCTATCCTGTATGAAATATGCAGCTAGGAAGTCGAACAGGTGTTTTATTGAAACCCCCCGAATACAAAATGTATCGAAACTGTTATTAGCCGAGTCACTTTCAACTAGAATTTTGTGGAATTGAAACACTCATGCACACTCTTTATATATTACTCCATAAGTTACTTAGAGTAGTTTTGCGGTTTAAATTAAAAACCTATCAATTTAATTTTAAAATAATTCCATTTGAAATTTAAGATATGTACATCAATTGAAATTAAATTTTGAATTTAAAATTCATCAAGTGAAATTAAGACCACATCAATTGAAATGTAAAAGAGATGAATTGTAATTTAGCGCACTTCAATAGAAATTTGGAGTACCATTTCAATTGATATGAGATTTTCTGCCTGTTTCCATAAAACGAATTCGAGCGAAGGAACGAATAGGCTAAATTTAAAACGTAAATAAATCGGAGTTCATGGGTCAATTGATGTAATTCTTTTAGAAATTTATTAAAGGAATTTTGGCCTATTCGTTTTATGAAAATAGGTCATTAAGTGAGTCATCCAATCCGTATATATACTGGGGCTGTTCTATATTCAATGCAATGGAAGATTTAACTGGGACGAGTTTGTTCCATAAATTGCGAAAAGTGGAATATAGAACATCTTTCTATCTATGCCAGTTATTATACAACCTTTTTCTGTTGTGAAAGTAATAAAAATACAATTTTTAAATAACAATTTTTGGTATTCGCAGTGAGATGGCTCCCCGTACCGCAGAAATTGATGTTAGCAAAATTCAGGCTCGTCCTGGTGAGGGTTGCCCCCGTTGCGGTGGTGTAGTCTTTGCTGCCGAGCAGGTACTGTCTAAGGGCCGTGAATGGCATAGAAAATGTTTCAAGTGTAATGATTGCACCAAGACATTGGATTCGATCATTGCTTGTGATGGTCCCGACAAGGAAGTCTACTGCAGAACATGCTATGGCAAAAAATGGGGACCTCACGGTTATGGTTTTGCTTGCGGTTCTGGTTTCTTGCAAACTGATGGTTTAACGTAAGTGTTTTTTGCAGACAAATATAGATGTAACCCAATTAATATATGTTTATTATTTCTGCAACAGCGAGGAACAAATTGCTGCCGGTCGTCCATTCGCCCCTCCAAGTACCACATCCATTAAGGCTCCCGAAGGCGAGGGTTGCCCCCGTTGCGGTGGTGCTGTATTCGCTGCCGAACAGCAATTGTCCAAAGGCCAAATGTGGCATCAGAAGTGCTACAATTGCTGCCTGTGCCATCGTCCACTTGACTCAATGCTCGCTTGTGATGCTCCTGATAAGGAAATCTATTGCAAGGCTTGCTACGGAAAGAGCTTTGGTCCCAAGGGCTTCGGTTATGGCCATGCCCCTACATTGGTATCCACCAGCGGTGAATCTACCATGAACTAGTAAGTTTTCAATATGCTTGTTTCTTGGTAACGTTTGGTAATGGACAATTTTTTTTACAGCCCTGAAGGCAAACCCTTCTGCGGTGCTCGTTCCTCTGGTGGTTGTCCTCGTTGCGGTTTCGCTGTATTTGCGGCCGAACAAATGATTAGCAAGAGCCGTATCTGGCACAAACGTTGTTTCCATTGTGCCGATTGCCGCAAATCTTTGGACTCTACCAATTTGAATGACGGCCCCGACGGTGATATCTACTGCAGAGCTTGTTACGGTCGTAACTTCGGTCCCAAGGGTGTTGGTTACGGTCTAGGTGCTGGTACTTTGACTATGGCATAAACGTGAAAACCATAAACACAATTCCATTTTAATCGCCTACGAAAGATACCACTACAACGACGAAAAAATGACCAAAAAAACGAATTGAAAAGTAGTTGATTTAAAATGATACTTTGAATGAATTCAACGAACGAAAAAAAAACAAAAACTCCAAAGATATATATATCTTCAAACACCAACCTTATGTAAAATGGAAGTTACGACCCAACATTAAACGAACGTTTTTATATTTTAATTTTTTGAACCAATTCTTGTTGAGGAACATTTAGAAAAAACGATTATTTCGAATAATTTTATATATAAATGTATATATACGTCTATATATAAAAAAAACACTTTTTTATATACTATATACATAGTTTTTATAAAATATAACAATGAAACAAACTTGATAAAACAAAACCAAACAACATTTGCATACATTTATAATTAAGCTTATCTATCTATCAAATGTGAGGGAGACACTACTTGTACGAGTACTACCTACTTTTATCTACTTTACATAATATTATTACTTATAATAGGTAAACAAAACAAACAAATCCAAAATATGAAGTGCATACATATACATAGTTTTATATACCAAAAAAAAGAAAGCAATTAACACTAAAATAAAAACAAAAACTAAAAAAGCAACTTTGATATTTTATTTTGTTCTTTTTCTGTCAGTCGGAAGCCAATGGATGTATAACTAACGCCGTGGGATGTATAACTAATGGGAAACTGAGTAAGTTTTTCTTTTAAAATTATTCTGTGCAGATATATATATAAACAGCTGGTTTTGGTATGGCAGACATATGTTTTGTGGGTTGAAATCTTGAAAACTTCGAAATCGTGGTATACCACCTGAACGCTGCTTTATATCGAATGTTATTTACCGTGAATACATTTTTTTGTGGTGAAAAAAAAAACATGTTTTGATAAGTAAGAAAATTTTGACAGGTATAAATTCAAAGTGAAACATTTTTAAAATGAATGGAATTCATCTATATACTGTGAGCGTCTAAAGAAAGTACACACGTTTATTAACTTCGTATTAAAATTTATTTGAATCTTAAATAATTCAACTCTTTATATTTCATAAACATGGTTTTTTACCCATTATCAATTTATGGCACTTTGATACATATCAATTATTTTTATACCCTCCACTGTAAGTGATAGAGGGTATATATCAGTTTGTCATTCTGATTGTAACATATAGAAATAAGGCTTTGCGACCCCATAAAGTAAATATATTCTTGATCCTTATAACAACCGGAGTCGATATAGCCATGTCCGTCTGTCCGTCTGTCCGTCTGTTGAAAACATTCTCACGACTTCAATCGGCGATAACGCGGTTTGGTTTTTGGCCAGAATGGTCCACGTATTCCTGAGCAGTTTGGTATTGAAAATCAGCGAAATTGGTCCATTGGAAAAAATTTTATGATTGGAAACGTAAAAAAACTCATAAAATTTTCACATTAATTTTTGTAGTTTTATACTAAACTACTCCTTTTGCCGTGTGGTGAATTTCCATGTTGAAAATCTTTGTTGTTCTTTATAATAGGTAAGTACTTTAGAATGTTTAGATGTACTGTGTTCATACATTTATATGAATCTAGTCACACTTCACCTAAGGTCGATGTGGCCTGATGGGTAAAGGGTTGCGCGTTGGAGTCTGAGGGTTGTTGGTTCAACTCTCGTCCAAGCTTTTTTTTTTGTTTTTTTAACAGTTCTTCAAAAAATGTTTTTTTTATTTTTAAGCTTATTTTTATTTTTTTTAAAAAAGTAAATTTTCTTAAAAAAGGTCCTTTTTAAAATTTAATATTTTGCTGGTTAACACTAAGGTGGAGGGTATCAAAGATTCGGCACAGCCGAATTTAACACTTTTACTTGTTTTAACTGTCTTAAAATTTCGTAGGCAAAACCAATTGCAGGGTTGTTACGCCAAAGTTATTTCGTACGAAAACATTTATTTGATAATTGTAACACCACATGCGTTAAAAATAGAATGGAGTGCGTAAAGAAATTATAAATTAAATATTTGAATAAATAACATTTCTTACGAAAATTTCGCAAGAACTGAATACTGGGCTTTAGCTATGTAGTTGTAAGATTTGTGTTATTATTTTTGTATAAATTGATAAAGGGTCCAAGACCATGTTTAGAAAATATAAAGAGTTGAATTAATTATTATTATTTTAACAAATTTGAAATCATATGTCGCAAACGTGTACACTTTCTTTTGACGCTCACAGTACACAAATACAAATTATTTTTTTTTTTTTTTTAAACTGGTTTTATTGTAATATTTCTACACATTCTACTGGTATACAATACATACTACTTAACATTACCTATTCTATTTCCCTCACACCCATAGGGTGCCCTTCGGAAACTTCCATCCTCCTATAAAAAACATTATATACGTACATCGAGTCTTAAATATAAATTATATACGCTGAAATTATAAATTTCCTGAAAAATTGAAGAAAAACAGGAACGCCTCGGTTGTCATCTCGACCTAAAAATAAAAGAAACTTAAAAATTAAATAACAACCTAAAAACTAAATAAAAAATAAAAAACAATATATCCAGCAAGCTGGATCGCATAAATTAATAGACTAGAAATTCCGAAGAATCTCCAGTCTCCACCTTGGCATGTACAATACTACTGAGCAGTATTATACACAGGATCATCGATACCCAATGTACCGAATCTCCTGTGGTAAAAAAGCAAATCCCCGTCCGCTCCTAGATAGCCCCCATTACTGAGGGCCAGAAGGTCCGTTGGTCCAAAGAACCAGCGAGACAGAAGATTGTCCGCATCCGTTGTGTCGAAACATGCCCTAACCAGGTCATTTCCCACACCCGCCGCTTTCCCCAGGAAGGATAGAGCAGAGTCCACCATGAACCTGTCAATCCTCCCAAAACCAGCACCATCATATACCCTCCTACAGGAGGGCGAGCGAAAAGATCCATCCGCCATCACCGTCATCCTCAGTCCCAGACAGGTCCTGAGTATCTTCCGCTCCCATTGCCTTAGCCTCTCCATCTGACACGACGAGATGGGAAACCAGGCCGGGAAAGCATATGTCATAACAGGTCTTATAACCTGCCTGTACACCAGCAGTCGCACCTCCGTACTCAGTCCATTCGCCCTCGCCAACAGCCTGTAGTATGCAGAAAAGGCAAATCTTGCCTTCCGCAAAGCGTAGTCCACATGGCTCACGAAGGTGAACCGTTCATGGAACATCACTCCAAGGTACTTGATCTCCCTTGAAATCCCGATGTCCGCATCTCCTACTCTGAGCCTGGGGACGTAGCCCCTGGCGTTCGGGTACAGGTTCCCGCGCTTCCCCTCGAAGATGATCCCCTTTGACTTGGCCACATTTAGCCCAATTGCCCACTTGGAGAAGAAACCACTCAGGGTCCCAAGGTAAGTGTTCAGCCTCCGATTGACGTTGACAGCCCTAGGGCCAGAAGCCGCAATAAGGATGTCATCCGCATAAACCAGCAACAGATCCCCCCCCGGGGGAAGGGGCATATCGCTGAGAAGGATGTTGTACAAGACAGGTCCCAATAGTGAGCCCTGCGGTACACCCGCCGTCACCATCTTCTCCTCAGAGAGGGAGTCGCCAACCCTTACACGGAACGTCCTGTCCGCCAGAAAGCCAGCAACCATCCTGAGTACGTCAGCAGCAAATCCAGCCGCCTTCATCTTCACCAGTATCGCCGCTTGCCAAGCCGTATCAAAGGCCTTGGCAAAATCCAGGCTAGCAGCTATTGTGATGTATCTCCTGTTCAGACCCCTAGTCACGTGGTCAGAAAACACCATAAGCGCATGTGATGTCGAGTGCCGCCCTCTAAAACCAAACTGGTTATCCAGCAAGATGCCGCGGTCAGCCAAATGGTCCCGTACATGGTCCAGAATGAACAGCTCCAGAAGCTTCCCAAAAGGGGAAAGTAGTGAAACTGGTCTATATCCACTGACCCTCTTCCGATCCGTCCCAGGCTTGGGAATAGGCACTACCGCCGCCTTCTTCCAGGCCCTAGGGAAGTAGCCCAAGTTGACGCAATGGTTCAAAAGAACCGCCAGAAAGGTCCAAACGAAGGAATCAGTCCTCTTCAAAGCGACATCAGGAATGCCGTCCAGTCCAGACGACTTTTTAGGCGGACGCCTCCTAAGAGCGCCACCTACATCCGCAGCCCTGATAATCAGGTCATCCACACGCCCAGCACCAACTGTGCCGTCAGCCATGATCCCCGATCCAAAAGCAACACGTGGTATGTGGCTCACCAAATCAGCTGCCTCAGCAGCAATCTGTTCACCAAAGTCACCAGTCCTCAAGTGACCATTCACGCCATGCACCGCAGAAAATCCCGCCGCAAGGAGATTAGCCTTGCCCACCTCCTCAATAATGGGCACATTGCCCTCGTCCAACATATCCGGGACAGGATCCCTTCGACGTAGTCCGCCAGCCGCCTTCACCTTAGCAAATGTAGTGCTGTCCACCCTTATAGCATTGAGCCGATCCGTCCAGAAACCAGCCTCAAATTCAGCAATCGCACCATCGATGATCCGACCAAGCTGCCTTATCTCAGCCCTGAGAGTAGGAATGCGGGAGAAATCCCCCGTCCTGCAAAGAGTCCTCCGAAGCCTCTTTTTCTGTCCAATCAGGTCCTTTATCCTGGGGGGGAGGTCAGGCAGTCCACCATTCCCAGTTGTCATCTTCGGCACAGCACCATCAACAGCCTGTCGAAAAGACTCAGCCATAGACTCAACGCAGTCATCAATTTCGCCAATGGTAACATTACGATCCACCGGAAGAGCAGCAGAGGGGAGAGACCCCCGCAGCAATGAGTTGAACCGGTCCACGTTCATCCTCCCAAAATTGTACATCACCGGTCGCTCCCGCCGAACCAGCTCGCCACAGTCCATTTGAATCTCCACAGCCCTGTGATCCGATTCATAGTCCAGAACCCTCAGCTCCTGAGACACACGTATGCCCGGAGAAGCCATAAATATATCGATGTACGATGCTGCAGTACCAGAAACCCTGGTCGGCTCCCCTGCAGAAAAGACATCCAAATCAGGACATCCCAATAGGAAATTCCGCAAGCGTCGTCCATTCGTGTTAACCACCGATCCACCCCAGTCAGGATGCTTAGCATTTAAATCCCCGCCAATCAGTACATCTCCGTCTCTCACCAGCTCACTAAGTGTGAGTAGGTCAGAGTCGGAAAGCACTGCGCTGGGACGCAAATACAAACAAACTAACGAGATGGCGGTGCCACCCGGCCTGCTGATCCTGACAGCAGTGCTCTGCATAATTCCGGTATCCACTCCAAGCCTGATGCAATGAATCCCGTCCCGTATCAGTATCGCCGTCCCCTTACCGCGACCACTGCTCGAATTACACCTATGGGTCACATAACCCCTGACATCCAGTCTATGCCGGTCACCAAGTCCATGTTCCGCCATCATAAGCACGTCTGGTCTGTGCTCCGCCAAAAACAGCTCCAGATAGTGCCTCCGCTGCCTTGAAACGATGGAGTTCACATTGATGAATATACATTTCAGCCGTCTGTTCATGAATGAAACAGAGATTCCATAAAGGCCGTCATGGCCCGCATCCTTCCAGCTTCATCCCGGATTCCCGCATAGCCTCCTGCGAAATTCCGGACCTTCATCATGCAGTCGAAAACGCTGCCTCCCATCATCCTGCGACAATCCGCATTCAACGCACCAACTTCCGCATCAGTCCCTGTCCCAGACCTAGGACCTCCAAAAACAGCCGCCATAGGAGCCGTAGCACGGCCCGAATTCGCCCGTACACTGGGAGTACCACCTGCCGCATCCGCATATGACACTCCTGGTCTTCTCACCATCGTTGCCCGAGCATTCGCTGGTCCACTGACCCTCGGTCCATTCCGCGCTGCACGCATCTTCGCCGCAATCGCCATCTTCTTGGGGCAATCCCTTGCCCCAGCCGTATGACCCTCAGCATCACAGTTCACGCATTTTACCTTGCGTGGGGCCTGCATAGTCACCTCCCCGGTGATTTCATCCTCCACCGGCACCTCCTTCACAGCTTCACCCTTCTTGGGTAAAGTACACGCCTCCGACTCGTGCGGCCCTGCACACTTCACGCATCTCGATGGCATGTTACAATTCCTGGCCACATGTCCAAACCGCTGGCACCTGTAACACTGCGTCGGCCCACCCCTCTTAAACCGCTCAAATCTGATACGGCAATGCAAAATACTCGTCAGTTCATGGAAACTGACCAAATCGGATTCGTTCGATAGCTTTATCAGCCAACGATCGCCACCCATTTTCGTCAGTCCCATGATCTCGAGCTTCAGCCCAAGACCCTCCAAATACCCCCTCACATCCTCCACGTCAAACGTGTCAGATAGCCGCCTAATTATCACCACGTATGGCTTCACACTCCGAGGAGTGTGGGTGTAAAACCTTACGCTAATTGCCTCCAACAGCGTCCTTAACTTCTCGTGATCCTGAAGGGAACTCACGGCAATGTTGGTAGATTTTCTACCTAAGATACTGAGGCTGAAATTATCATGCCCCAGCGTATTCTTTATGCTCCGCAGTATCAATTTGACGTCTATATCGAAGGTCGTAATGACCGGGATCGATCTTCCCGTCTTCTTCCTTGCTGCAGCTGCCCTCATGCTAGCTGCTGTACCTGCTCTCGTCGATGCCGCTGTTGTCGCTCTCGCAGTTGATGCCGCCGTGGTACCTGCTCCCGCAGTTGATGACATCGTTGCCGCCTTCTTTGCAGCTGCCGATGTAGATGGCTTGTCAGCAGCCACCGCACCCTTTGCGGCAACTGTACCTGATGCTGCTGGTATAGCCTTCGCCATAGTCCTCGCCCTCTTGGCCGCTGCCGTTGATACCACCGTTGTCCAAGCTGCTGCGTCGTCATCTGCTGCCTTGACCCTCTTGGCCGCTGCTGATGTCCAGGTAGGTGTGGCGTCTTGCCCTACCGTATCCCGAGCAGGTGTGGCGTCTTGCCCTGCTGCATCCTTTACTCTGGCAGGTGTGGCGACTTGCCCTGCCGAATCCCTCTTTGTCGGTCTCGACATCGTTTCGCTCAACGATGGAAACTCCTCCTTGTTGTTGTTGATGGCCTCCACGGACACCATCTCGCTTTCCTCTCCCTCATCGGATGTGGAGTAGTCCTCAGAGGACTGTTCGTCTTCTTCATCTTCGGTGCCGGACTCAGACTTCCGGCCCATCTTCCTAAGCTTGGCGATCTCGCACAATGCCTTCTCCAGCATTGCCTCCAGATTCTTGATCTTCACGACACCCGCCTCGTATCGCTCTTTGTACTCTTCCGCATCGTAGGACTCTCTCCTACGTTTCTTCATCCCCTCGTCCATCGCTTCATCCATCACTGGATGATAAATTCCCACGCCGTCAGCTATCACCACGGCCTTCTTCACGTCCTCAATTATTTTCTTCGAACTCGTTTGCAGTCTACTGCCTTTTGTCTTCTGGGTTTTTCCCGCTTTTCTCACTCTTCCGCTTCGCTTCAGCACGATGTGTACACAGATGCTGTCAACACACAATCCGTTTACAATCAAAAAAATACAAATTAAATGGTCTTCGTTAGTAATAAGGTCCATACACGACACAAGCATGCTGACCCAATCAACTGATTGTACAAGCCGACTGACCGTGTATGAGGTTGATGTGTGATTGTACAAGCTGTTTGTGCCCAATCAAAATGAGTTTGATATTTTCGTGATTGTAACACGATGCTTGTGTCGTGTGTTGTGAAATTGGCACAGTCAAGTAGCATTTTTCAACCAATAAACACCGCGCGGACATGAATTCAAACGAAAAACATTCAGAAGTTTAGTGTCTCCTAATTCTTCTTTGTTTATTAACCATTTCTTCATCATAAGCCTTTTTTTCTCTAGTTTTCTTTTCATTCCAATAGCAAAAATAATTGCTGCACAATCTTCGTCACTATCCATAGCGACCTTTTCCACACACTGTTTGAAAAAAAATGAATATTGGCCAATCATGCTGGTGTGGTGTATGTCAAAGCGTGATTGCACAAACACTTGATTGGGTCAGATATGCTTGTGTCGTGTATTGGGCCTATAAGCAGCGCATCACTCAAGAACATCACTCGAGAACGGCTGGGCAGATTCGTCTCATTTTTCTTTTAGAATGTTCGTACATTCCAAAAAGGGTTTGAAGACGACAAACACTGAAAAGACGCTGGAATATTTAGGAAAAACTTAAAGTGCCTTTTTCTGTTGCATTTTTGAATGAACTCAAGATCATAAGTGGTTTCCCACTACATTCCATGAAGAAATCGGGGAGAGCTTCTCACAACCAGTGAGCGGTGCGCTTTCTAGTTTTATTCTTACTGATTGGGGCCTACAGTTTTACACCGGTTCCGAACGGTATTTTGAGAAGCTTTTTCATGGCTAAATACTCGATAGTGTCGCCGTCACTATGCGAGGTGACCGCCGTCGAAAGAAATTTAAGGTGGTCAGAACAAAATTATCTGTTATCAGAACGAAAGTCTGGGCAAAACAAAATAAAACGGTTACAACAAACTAAAATTTTTTTAATTATTTCTTTTTGTAAAAAAAATGTCTGGAAATAATTTAAGTAATGTTGAACTCAATAGAAAACTCGCTAAATTATCATCCGGTAAATGCATTTTTTCAATAAAGATTATTTTGATGTATAAAAAACCGAGTCTGTATAAAACCCGAGATGCATAAAAACCCGAGCCAACTATCGTTCACTTACAATTTTCATTTCTCATGTTGCGAGATGGCAAATTGTTGATTCAACATAAAGTAACTTTTGTATAGAGAAGAAAATTTACTCATGGAGTGGAATGCCAACAAAGAAAACCAGTGAAGCGTATCGTTTCTCTGCTCGCTCTCTTACTCTCTTCGTGGAATATTTCAATACACGAGCAGTTTTCTGATGATGTTATTCTATCTAACTACAGAAATTCCAACCATATTTAAAAAAAGTTACATAAGGTATGAAATAATCAACATATGACGCGTGAAAAAATGCGTTTGAGTGAATCGCGTGAACTTTTTTGGTTCTATTCTACTAGGGTTGTTAAATTGCGGTGGTTTTTTCTTCTCTACTTGTACATCCTTTTTGTGAAATATTCAATGAAGATAGTAAGACAGAGATACATAACAAAAAACAATGAAGCTTACCCACGGAAAAGATGAAAAACTACAAATCAGCTGGGCTTACCCTTTAACCCGATGATAGATAATCAGCCTTAAGCCCCGTATTCAGTTCTTGCGAACTTTTGTCATTTATCACTAAACGGAAAATTTTGTTGCGGAGTGTTACCACCTAACTTTGGTTTACATTGCAAATATTTCAGTAATAACAACATTTCGCACTCCATTTTATTTTTAACTCACGTGGTGTTACTTTTGTTTGTTAAAATAATCGAAATGTCACAATTCCAGTCACAAATAATTATCAAACAATTGATTTCGTACGAAATAACTTTGGTGTAACAACCCTGTACTTGATTTTACCTACGAAATTTTCGCAAAAAGCTGAGTACCAAGCAAATGAAAAGTGAGCGAAATTTTTTGTTAATGAAATTTTCGTTTTTTTTCTAAGTAATACTTATGGCAACGAAAATTTCATAAAAACTGAATACCGGGCTTTATTACGAATGTCGTTCTCGTATTTCGACTACGACAGTTTTGTAAAAGATTAAAGACAAAGTTGGCGTTTTATCTTTAATCTTTTACAAAAATTTTGCTGAATTTTACCATATCTGATATCTTGCAAACAAGCAGCCGCTAACGAAATGTGCAGTTCAAATCCTTTAAGATAGCCGAATGGTCGGACCATGGTGATTTTCGTCCGTCTCTCCAACACATGCAGCCCTGTGGCCAGAAAAGGCTGCATGTGCCTCCATCGAGAGATCGTCTCAATTCGCCTATTGTGGTGCTATAGGCTTTCTACATATAGCCAACAACTTCCAAATCGGAGACCATATGGTTACGAAAGTTAACCACCAAATTAATAAAATAGAAGTACAAATGTAAAACATTTTTCTTCTTCCTGCTTTCATTCACTACGATTGACAACTTTGTTTATGTTTCTAATAACATTCGACGTCGTCTAAAGAGACTTACAGTTGATGTGTCGACGATGTTGACACGAAGTGATGTTGACATAAAAACGAAACAATGTCGACGACAACCGTAATAAGTGCGATTACAAATAAAAATTACTTACTTATCCGGTCACGAACAACCCCGAGGGGTCAGGACCTTACAAAACGAAGATAACATATTTCGCCAACCAGTTCGATCTTTTGCCTTATCTCTCCAGTTGGCAATACCAAGTGTACGCAGGGATTCGTCAACCTGATCCTTTCAGCGGAGTCTTGGTCTTCCTATTTTTCGCCTTCCTTCGAGTTCGGTTTGTAACGTGACGTCATGACGTCCGTACATAATAGCAAACACTCACCGCCATTCCCATCCGCATACGTCCCTGGACTACCCGTCACCTAAGCATACACAACATCCATCAGTCGCACCAACCACCGCGAACAATCACACTCACTAACAACACACAAGCTCTGTCGACGTTGTGTACATATTAGCAGGGAACTAGTTTTAATGGCCACACGAGAATGAGCGATTGGATGCAATTCTCATTTGCGTCAATGCTACGTAATGTTAAGGTTGACTAGACTCAAATCGTCGCCTCCGAGCGAACAACCAGTCAAGATTATAGCATTTTGCCTGTTGCTCTAGTTCTGCAAAGGACAGGAGCACATTTTGGGGTCCGTTCTTTAGTAAAGACGGTGAAAATACATTTGCTACACAGGAGTTTCGGCTCACTGTTCCTACACAGGGGCTTCGGCTCACTGTTCCTACACAGGGGCTTCGGCTCACTGTTCCTACACAGGGGTTTCGGCTCACTGTTCCTACACAGGGGCTTCGGCTCACTGTTCCTACACAGGGGCTTCGGCTCACTGTTCCTACACAGGGGCTTCGGCTCACTGTTCCTACACAGGAGTTTCGGCTCACTGTTCCTACACAGGAGTTTCGGCTCACTGTTCCTACACAGGAGTTTCGGCTCACTATTCCTACACAGGAGTTTCGGCTCACTGTTCCTACACAGGAGCTTCGGCTCACTGTTCCTACACAGGGGCTTCGGCTCACTGTTCCTACACAGGGGCTCCGGCTCACTGTTCCAACACAGGAGTTTCGGCTCGCTGTTCCTACAGAGTTTCGGCTCACTGTTCCTACACAGGAGTTTCGGCTCACTGTTCCTACACAGGAGTTTCGGGTCACTGTTCCTACACAGGAGCTTCGGCTCACTGTTCCTACACAGGGGCTTCGGCTCACTGTTCCTACACAGGGGCTCCGGCTCACTGTTCCTACACAGGAGTTTCGGCTCACTGTTCCTACACAGGAGTTTCGGCTCACTGTTCCTATGTATCTCACCCGACGATAACCGATACCGAACTGTTCTAACCGGACATGTAAAGCACATACCGAGCCAGCATCCCGCATATCCGATACCGATCTACGCAGCGAATCCGAAAAGTCGTAGGTGCGACGCACTAAATGCCCGATCATCCCGAATCAACCAGCCTGCCCCAGAAGAGTGCTAAGCCAAGATAACCGCCCCCAGAAGAGTGTTAAGCCAATGCTAGTATTCCCAGAAGAGTGTTAAGGCAAGATAAGTGTTGATGTTATTCCTGTAGATCAAATTACTTTTTAAATTAAATACCAATAAAGAATCTGAATTCGAAACAATTCTGTTCTTATTTCGAAAGGTTTGGTGGATCCTAACGAAAGACTCTGGACATGGCTGAGCTTACCTCAGCCCTAGACAAAACCACGTTACAAATGGCGCCCGAGCAGGGACCAGGCTTGAAGTCGCAAAGCGGAAAAATTACTGTCGCTATCGATGGAGAGTCTGTCCCAGGAAATAACATCAACAATGATACAACCCCACATCTGTCATCTGATTCACTCGGCTGGATATACACATTAAAACGAGAACAGCTACTAGAACAGTGTCGGAAGCATGGAATTCTAACCGAAGGTTATACTGTGGAACATTCAAGGAAACTGTTAAGCGAATTTGTTAGACAGAAACGCGCACGAGCGTCTTCTGAGAATTTCCTCCGCGATATAGAAGACGAAATCAGAGCTGAAAAGCGAAAAATTGTGATGAAAGAAACGACAAATTCCTGTACCCGAAAGAAATCTTGGAGTGCAGATACCTAACTCCGAAATCATGAACACCATCACTCAATGGAAGCTAAGATATACCGGCGACGGGGACTTATTAGATTTCCTCGACCGCTTCGAGGAGTTAGCCGAATGTTACCTATTGCCAGTCGACCGAATATTACACACCTTACCTGGAGTATTGGAAGGGAATGCACTTAAGTGGTATCGTGTAACTAAATCTAAAATAAGCTCATGGTCCTCTTTCAGAAAGGAAGCAGAGAAATTTTTCTTGTCTGCCCATCATTTTGCCCAACTTGAGCGATTGTTTTTTACCCGCAGACAACACAACCGCGAAATAGCCAAAGATTACATTCTAAAATTGCTCACCACCGCTCGTCTCCGTACAGAAAACCACTTGGACCAAATATATGATGGTCTGCGGCCAGAATATCGACACTATATCCGAAGGTCCGATTTTGTGTCATTGGATGAAATGATCACACTCACTAAGAATTTTGAGTTACTCAAAACAGAAGAATCCAGTAGCGGGACACTTCATACCTCATATATGGTTTCATGCGTCCAGGAATCCTATATTAGGCGTACCCATTGTTGGCGGTGTAAGGGGAAGGGACATCACCGTTGGAATTGCCCGGACCCTGGTATAATTTTTTGTTCACACTGTGGGAAGAATGGCATATTATCCAGACATTGCCTCTGCCTGCAAGAAAATAGCATCCTTAGCAGACCACAGCTGTTCTTGCGTCCAAAAATAACCGAAAATACGATAGGAATATCCAACACAACGACATGGTTTCCCAACGTTGTGCTATGAACCGTTCGATTCCTAACCACCGAAAACAATTAAAGCACGATACACCAACCAAGCAACGACTTTTGCCACGTAAACCCAACCTTATCAAGGTGATGGACAGAAATTTAAAATCCCGTCACTCCAGTACAACGACCCACCAGCAATTAAGTTCCGTTTCCGTCATCCCCAATTATTCAAATATAATGTGTCCCAAATCCAACTGGTCTGTGTCACAGCCCAGTCTAAGCTCCGGCAAGCTTCGCTTCCCAAAGCAAGGGGGGGATGTAACGTGACGTCATGACGTCCGTACATAATAGCAAACACTCACCGCCATTCCCATCCGCATACGTCCCTGGTCTTCCCGTCACCTAAGCATACACAACATCCATCAGTCGCACCAACCACCTCGAACAATCACACTCACTAACAACACACAAGCTCTGTCGACGTTGTGTACATATTAGCAGGGAACTAGTTTTAATGGCCACACGAGAATGAGTGATTGGATGCAATTCTCATTTGCGTCACTACAGCAATGCAACGTAATGTTAAGGTTGACTAGACTCAAGTCGTCGCATCCGAGCGAACAACCAGTCAAGATTATAGCATTTTGCCTGGGGCTCTAGTTCTGCAAAGGACAGGAGCACATTTTGGGATCCGTTCTTTAGTAAAGACGGTGAAAATACATTTGCTACACAGGAGTTTCGGCTCACTGTTCCTACACAGGAGTTTCGGCTCACTGTTCCTACACAGGGGCTTCGGCTCACTGTTCCTACACAGGGGTTTCGGCTCACTGTTCCTACACAGGGGCTTCGGCTCACTGTTCCTACACAGGGGCTTCGGCTCACTGTTCCTACACAAGGGGCTTCGGCTCACTGTTCCTACACAGGAGTTTCGGCTCACTGTTCCTACACAGGGGCTTCGGCTCACTGTTCCTACACAGGGGTTTCGGCTCACTGTTCCTACACAGGGGCTTCGGCTCACTGTTCCTACACAGGGGCTTCGGCTCACTGTTCCTACACAAGGGGCTTCGGCTCACTGTTCCTACACAGGAGTTTCGGCTCACTGTTCCTACACAGGAGTTTCGGCTCACTGTTCCTACACAGGAGCTTCGGCTCACTGTTCCTACACAGGGGCTTCGGCTCACTGTTCCTACACAGGGGCTCCGGCTCACTGTTCCTACACAGGAGTTTCGGCTCACTGTTCCTACACAGGAGTTTCGGCTCACTGTTCCTATGTATCTCACCCGACGATAACCGATACCGAACTGTTCTAACCGGACATGTAAAGCACATACCGAGCCAGCATCCCGCATATCCGATACCGATCTACGCAGCGATCCGAAAAGTCGTAGGTGCGACGCTCGAAGTGCCCGATCATCCCGAATCAACCAGCCTGCCCCAGAAGAGTGCTAAGCCAAGATAACCGCCCCCAGAAGAGTGTTAAGCCAATGCTAGTATTCCCAGAAGAGTGTTAGGGCAAGATAAGTGCCCCCGGAAGACTGTTGTCAATCAAGACGAGTGATTTCAAGCTAAGAGGAGTGTTCCCACCGAGTGAAGCAGTTGATGTTATTCCTGTAGATCAAATTACTTTGTAAATTAAATATCAATAAAGAATCTGAATTCGAAACTATTCTGTTCTTATTTCGAAAGGTTTGGTGGATCCTAACGAAAGACTCTGGACATGGCTGAGCTTACCTCAGACCTAGACAAAACCACGTTACAGGTTTCGAAAACCCTTCGCGCTTGTTCGTCTTCATCCATTCTACTGACATGGCCTAGCCAGCGGAATCGTGTTATTTTGATCCGCTTAACTATGTCAATGTCGGGATATAGCTCATACAGCTCATGGTTCATGCGTCGCCGATACTCGCCGTTGTGCACTATAGGGCCATCAATTTTCCGGAGTATTTTCCTCTCGAAGACTCCTACAGATGTTTCGTCTGCTTGCGATAATACCCAGGATTCTGCGCCATAAAGCAAGACAGGTTGTATGAGAGTCTGGTATAATTGGACTTTTGTTACTCGAGAGAGGGCTTTATCTCTAAAGTGCTTGCTTAGCCTAAAATAACATCTATTCGCAAGCACAATTCTCCGCTTGATCTCAAGGCTAACGTTGTCGTCTTTGTTTACGGCAGATCCGAGGTATATAAATTCGCCAACTACCTCGAAGTTATAACGGTTGTTCACGCTTTGTTTTTTTCTATCAGAAAAAGTGGCATTGCTTACAAACACGGTGTATTTGACGAACAACCAAAATCATCTGTTGCGCATAATTAAACCCAATTGGATGATCAAGAAGAAGAACGAAAGCCTTGGCAACATACAAGAAAACTTAAAAAAAATAAAATTTTTGTAATTATTTGATTTTGTTGAAAATAGTCTGGAAATAATTTAAGTAATGGTGCAACTCAAGAGAAAAAACGTTAAATTGTCACCTGGTAAAAGCATTTTTCCAATAAAGGTAATTTTGATGTAAAAAAGTGTTTCCCCATTTTACTTCCACTGAGTCATAGGAAAGTGAAACCCTTATAGGAGATTTTGCATGAAAGTGGAAGCTGGAACATGGTTTCGTGAAAGCCTTCCACTTTCACTTACAAAGCGAAGATAAAACATGGGTGGTTAGTCTTATTTTAACTAAATGTATGTGTTTACATTTAATTTTTTCTTCAATCCAAAAAATTCCGCTTTTTGACGCATTGTGCCCCGCTTTTTGGTCACAAGTTGTTTAACTTTAATATGTTCTTTACAGAGCAATTACCTTACCATTTAGACAGAACACCTCCTTCCTATACAAACCTCTATGGTTGTCCATCTAGTATCTGTGATTCAAATGCATGGCATAACAACTACTCGATTTATGTATTAAGCGTAATCCAGTTTCTCCGTACCTCCCTTTTGGCACAATGCCTACAAAAATTCCTAGCAAAATTGATAGTCATTTCGTCTGCGGCGTCTATTTAGATAAAAGTAAATTAACATCAGAAATACATACAAATGTACGATGCGATTGACTGTGTACATAAATTCACTCCTCCCACACCAACAGCTGCTGCTAAAGCAAAATGATTAACAGAAGTTGCTGTAGCAATAAAAGATAATACACTACAGACAGAGAGATATGGGAAAACTTATGCAAAATATTTTGCGGATATCCATTAAAACAATGCAAAGCAATCGGATTGTTGTATATGTACTTTTAATTTTTCTTTTTCCTTTATAAGTAGTATAAAAGGGGGGATTTGTGTATATAAATTCTAATATTTCTGCAGTTGACATATCAAAATTACACAAATAATTTTGGTTTTTTTTTTTGCTTTGTTTTTAGTATAATATGGCATATTAATTTCTTGTTGTTGTGGTTTTACATTCATTCATTTCTTGAAGATGTGTTGTTCTTTATTTAGAAATATGTCTGCACGAGTTTTCTGTTTCTTTTAATTATTACTGTTGTTTTATTTTTGTATTTTACAATTATGTACGTTGTTGTTTTTATTTTTTTGTAGAACATGCAACATGTATTGTATGTATGTATGTATATGTATATACTATATAAAAATCCTACATTCCACATTTAAAATACATATATAGATATCCTTAAAATTGTTATTTTTAGGAGTGTTTCACTTCTCATTAGCTTCACATTTTTCGATTTATTTTCTTTTTTATACTTCTTTATAGTTTCATTTCTTCTTTACAGATATTTTACAAAAATATGTTACATTTATCTTTTTTCATTTCAAGAGCTTGGTTTTGTTTTGTTGATGTTGTGGTTGTTGCCTTAAAGATTAATACATTAATAGAAAAATTGATACATTTTTTAAAATCATTTAAATAAAAATTCCGTCAATTCTTCATCATTTATTTGTTATTTAGTATTTGTTGTGTCTAGTTGTGTGATTTATAATTGCATACGAAATTTTGTCGTTCAGAGACTTTTCAAATAGATTTTTCTGTATACAAATGAATTACAAAATTATTTAGAAAACCACTTAAATAATTGATGAATTTTATTTTGTTCTCTTTTAAATTAACATAAATTTTGCTTTCTATAAAATTAACAAAAAAAATTAAATAAAATTATAACACACGCTTATATTAAAAACGAAAAAAAGGAAACGAACGAACTAACTAACAAATATCCAATATCCTATGTAAGCTATATCTTATAAAATTTAATTTTAATTATACATATATGTAATTGATATTGTGCTTTTTTGTTTAGTAGAAAAGCAAATAAAAGGAAATGCCCTTATGGTGTAGTAGAATAGAAACAAAAACAAACAAAAGTGGGAAGAAAATAGGAAATTCAATGTTTTACGCTTTGCCTAAACTGTTATTGAAAACAAAGTACTGACGTAAAATGTGATTCCTTGACCATAAACTATTAATTTTGTAAATACATTAAACTCGAGCCGATTTCGACTTTTGAATATAGGGGAGTAATAATAAACGATTCGTTTTTCTAAGCAACATTTTAAAGGAATTACGTATAGATTTTTATGGAAATATTCTGAAATTTGTATTTGTTCATACTCGTAAGATAACGTGACAATTAAATTTACACTCCTTTTGTGTTTCATCGGGAATTAACTTCGCACACGGATTTAGAGCCACCGAAGAGTAGTTGCCTTTTAAACAAATCTGTAAATCACAACTGAATAACAATAAACAAATAATAAAAAAAGCTATTCATTTTAGTCTCGACTTGTACTTGTCTTAATGGCTTTCATTTGAAATATAAAGTTCTTGAGTTTATTTCGAGTTCACTTATTTCTATAAAGAATCACATGATTCGCTGCAAAAAGTATACTTTCGAAATCAGCTGTTGCATGTCAAACAGCAAAGCGAATGACTTCTGAAAATAAATGGGCACACACAACAAAGAAATGATAAGCTTTTTAAATGATTTTATTTTTGTAGTAATCCTTCTAAACAAAAGTGTTGATGTAACACTATGACCGCCGTCGAAAAAAATATAAGGTGGTCAGAGCAGGGATCGACTCCACGTTCTCATGTACAAGAGCCGCTCACATTACCATTGCACCACCGACGGTAACATACTGTTACAAAATTGGTACGTACGTTTGTATGTGTATCCGGGAAATAAAAAGGATAACTTTTTTAAAACATATTCGAAAGTTTGTTCTTCTACTAAAATTTGGTAGGTTTTGTTGATAACATGTTCATACTTGAAAGCGTTATTCGGGAGTGTGATTCCTGATTATAATTTGTTATGCGGGGAAAACGGAGTACTCTTTATGTTCGTAGGATATGAGAAATCATAAAGTGATGTAAGAAATACTATATAATGTGCAAATAATTTTCCTCAACTAAATATCACCCATTTTCTATCTTCCGTTTGTTCACTATGACGAAAAATCTCGTGCAAAGGTTTCACGTTCCTATGACTCAATGGAAGTAAAATGGAAACATTTTGTTATGTATTAAAATTATCTTCTTTCAAAAAATACATTTAACGGATGATAATTTTACGTCTTTTCTATAGAGTTGATTGATTGAATTGATTAAATTATTCCGTCATTATTTAAAAAAACAATTACAAAAATTTTATTTTTTGTTACCGTTTTTTTCTGATGTCCGTACTTTCGTTCTTATTGTTCGTTCATGCAGTTTGGTTTATTTATGCGCAACACATGATTTTATTTGTTCGTTTAGTTATATTCATATTCCAAAATAAGATCCAAAAAACTAGTCCACTTGGAATGTAGAACACGGTGCATACACACACTTGAATTGAATTGAATTGAATGTCAAGTGAAACAAATTCACGGTGGAAGATAGAACATGAGTGTATATCTAAAATTCTAGTATGTTATGGGTTTGTTTCGCCCCGTTTATTGTTATTATCTCTTATCTACATCGATAAGGCTTTTCTTTTTAACAAAGTATATTTTCTGTATATATCTTCAAACACTTTTCTATATGAAAAGTGTACATTTAGTATACTCGTCATTGACCTCACTATATCCGTACTCTGTATTTGGGAACTTGCATTACAACTCAGTATATTTCCTTCTTGATCTGCACCTAATCAAGTTGTTGTGTTATCACTTTTAGTCAATTTGTCTTTGAATAGGAGAAGCTGTTTAGACATTTAATAACATTATACAACAATTGTAACTATTGATATAAATAAAGCTTTAGGAAATCTATCCAAATTTGCTCATAAAATAAGAAAAGGCGACTTTATACGTTACCAAAACATACAACTTTCGGTTCCGAAACTAACATTGTTGCTCTTGGAGAAAATACCATAGTAGTTAGATACAAATATTAACTAAATTCAGAACATAATGTAAAATCTGGAATTGGGAAACACGAAGGAATATAAATCACAATTACCACTAACCATAGTTACAAGTTATTGTGGTGGTGACATCACATCCTAGTCTAATCTAAAGTAACCACACCACATGTTTTTAAATTTACTAGGAGGCATCTGATATAAAAGCGAAAAAATATGTTAATATATAAACGGTATGTTTGTCATCTTTTTATATTGAATTCCGACCAAAAAAAAAGAACCGACTAATGCTCTGTTCCTCGGCCACAAACGGAATCTAGTCATTCGAATTCGACTGAAATTGGGTCCTGCAAGTCAAAAGGTTTCATTCGTCTTACTTTGTTTGGCCGCAAATGACAGCACATCCGGAAATATAGAAATTTGAATTTTCGTTCGACTTCACGGAACAGGCACTAAGCGTGAGTTCCACACTCGCCAAAAGGCTCTCAGAAAATTTTAATATTAAATGACTAACATTGGGCCTTTAAAGTCCATTTAAATGGAGAGTTTTCAACTGTGCTACTGAGCATAAGTGTTGTAATAATACAATTCCGTAGTCTTGTACTGCACAAGTTTCATTTATTTCGGCAGTCCTCCTTTAAAGGTTGTAGGATCGCATCTCAAAAAAGTGGAATAAGTGACGAAGTTAAAAAAACTCGCATTCAAAATCTAATGGAAACTAAAACATAACACAATTTTGTATTTACTGGCTAATAAATATTAGCGGAAATTTCTAACAACGGGGGGGTGAAAATGTGTGCGACCTCCAATAAACAAAAAAAAATAAAAATACTAAAAGGTTTGCTAGCATCAAACGGGGATGCAAAAGTGTATAACTAAACCTTATCGTTTGGGGTTTTTTTTATCGTATAAATTTTCCTTTAAAACAAAGTTAAGGAAACATTTAAGAAAAATATAATATAATATTTCAAGAAATATGTATGTATGTATATATGAAATGATCTGTAAGATTTTGTTTTTGTGTTGCGTGAGATGAAAATTACAATGTTGATGATGCTGACTGTGGTGACACGAAGCACACATGATGTAGTTGTTTTTGTGTAAGATAGTTATTTTTAGATGATAGTAAATTAAGTAAATCAAAGGTAAATATGTTTTTTTTGATGCATAATGCATGGATTTCTTGTTATTGTTTTTGTTTTGTTGCTTAATACTCTATACAAAATTGGCATACACAAAATATGTTATTTATCATTATCATTAGCTACAGTAGGGGATGAAGAAGGAGGAGAAGGGACCTTGCTTGACCTAACATCCTTCATCGCCATTATCATTATAATTATTATTACATAATTGAAATCATCCTTGTTCTTCTTTGCTTCATTTTGATTGATGGTGGTGGTCATTGTCAATTTGACCATGATCAGTATCCTCCTCAATATATAATTAACATAAGTTTGCAATTTTTTTTTCGCTTTTTGTTTTTCGCGGTTTCGATTTTCTTCATTACTTTTTTTGTTTTGCTTTTGTTGTAAGTTGTGTGTATTATTGTTATTCACTTTATGTAATGTGTATATTTGTTGTTTTTATAATATTATAATATGTACGTGTGTGCATAATTGTTATAATAATAATCATAATCATAATAATAATAATAATAGTTATAATTAGCAAAATCCTTCTATAAAAGAGCACAACAACAATAACTTTTTTTCTGTCTTTTATCCTGTGTCATATTCATTTCACGCACTATTGTTGCAAATACTTCATTAACATTAATACGATCTTTAGCGGATGCTTCTATAAAAGGACATTCCCACAGTTGTGCAAGGGCATTACCTGTAACAAACAAATATGTCATTAGATCTGGTACTTTTACAAGAATAGTAATAAAGTGGTTTTTACCTTCGGCGGTTGATACTTCTCTTTGGCAATCTAAATCTAATTTATTAGCGACTAGTAATATAGGAGCTGGTTGACTTCCTTTAACTCGTGTTATGACATTCTTCATGCTGGATATATCCTTTAAATAAAAAAATGTGTATTATTATTATAGTGCTTTTAGTTATACTGTAAAATTATTGCAACTGGTTCTAAAATAACTTAATCTATCTAGGACATAATTCGTACGAACGATCATTCGTATTTCATATTCTACGGCATAATATATTCCAAGAATTTCTAAGAAACGTTTTTAACATAGAGTAATGTCATATAGAGATGCCATTCTTCTCATCTGATATTTCATTTCACACTCTTCGTGGCGCAGTCAGTGCGATAGAGAGTTATTTGATGGAAGTACAAAAATTGTTGACTTAAATTTTTCATGTCGGTTTGATGAAAAACTCTGAAATTTTTGACTTTTTTGTTATCTTTGATAGTTATACGAGAATATTTGTAGTGTATTTTCACAACAATTTTAACGCACAAAACCAAATACCGTTGCTGTTTTCTTGTTGGTTGGTTTGAGCCATTGCCTCTATCTGTTATTATTAAAACAATACTTTCCAACATGCAACGTCCATATGCAACCACACCAAACTTCGCACATAATGCACATTTTCAGGGAATATGTATTTATGCCATTTTTTATGATGTTAATAAATCTTCTTCCAGATTTTATTCAATTATCGGTCAAGCAGACCATATACATATACGAAGGTACAAATGAAATAGACATCTAGAATATGACACAGATCATAACATTTACCGACGTCTTGACCAACTGACTTACTGACGAATTGTAACATAAGGACGTCTTGTGTACATGTAATACGCTGATCACCACTATTAATAAACTGCGGAATATTCCTGCTGACTTTGTCTGTAGGGATTCTGACCTGCCACAGAAATTTTCAATCGTCATATTCATATTTCTTTTGCTGTAAGTTATGCTGAAGTCAAACACGATTGGTGGTGAATACATATACAGTGGACCACAAAAGTATTCGCTGCTTTCCTTTCTTGAATTAAAATAACTTTGCTGTAAACTTAACTATTTTTATTTTTAATATTACTTAATTTTATAATTATTTATTTTGTAGTTAATTATTTCCATTGCATTCAAATTTGCAAAGAAGATAGTATATTTTTGACGTAGAATACGTCTTACCTTACGGTATGAGGAGTCATGTCAGGTTTTTATTGTTGTAATCTTTATGTCATTGAATTTGAGGAAACGGCTAGATGAATTTTTTTAAAATTTTTTTTGTAGGTAAATGAAGATGTTATCTTTCGTTTGATATACATTTCATATTGGTTGATATATTTCTAGTATTTTAATTTCTCAAATGAAAGTTGTTTAAACACATACACTCAAACATATGTGTGGTGTTTGGTTGAGTGTTTTTGGTTGCTCAACATTGCTTAGGAACATGTATCTAGTAAAAAGTGAAACGAACAGCAAGCTAATGTTGCTTGGCAACATGTATTTAGTAAAAAGTGAAACAAACAGTAAGCTAACGTAATAAAGCTTTTTTGCGAAAGCTTCAATAAAGCTGTTGTAATATTAATTTTGAATTGTAAAGCGTAAAGCTTTCACACAACGCTCGAATGCTAATGCGAAGACTCGATAAGGTAAAGCTTTTTTAATATTAGGGCGGCCCTCTCAACATTCGCAGAACTTATTTCAATAAAAATATTAATTAAAATACATAAATTAAATTAAGTTTAAAAAAATTGAATATAATATTTTTTTTTTAAACGGACTTGAATCAAATGCCGTTGGTAAATATAAAAATTACAGCAGACAGTTGTCCGAGGCCTTCGGCCACGGACTGTCCCTGCAGGCTGTGTCAGAGACACGGCCATTAAGTTTAACGTAGAATACGCCATCCGATAAGACAGAAAACATATATAACAATAAATGATAAATAATATAAGCAAATGAATTTATTGTTATATATGTTTTCTGTCTTATCGGCACAGCCTGCAGGAACAGTCCGTGGCCGAAGGCCTCGGACAACTGTATGCTGTAATTTTTTTTTTCCTGCCACATGTTTATATATAACGACTCTTATTATTTTCATCGCAGCATCTTGTTTGTATTATTATTTTTTTTTTTAATATTTTTACTTTTCAATATGAATTTATGAAATTATAATGCAGCAACGAATAATAGTTTTCTAGGCAATTTTAAGGGAAACGTAAATTTTGGGCACTTTAATTGTCAAAGTTTCAATTTAAACTCAAATTCACCTACAATGAGCGAAATTAGAAATATTTTGGAAGGAGATTATTTCAGTGTTATTAGTGTTAGTGAGACCTGGCTGAAACCGCTTAAAACTACAAACGCCGTAAAGGTTTCTGGATACGTTTGCCATAGAAATGATGGTGGTGGTAATTTATGTGTCTAGGGAAATCAAGGATATAGTTGTGTTTTCAGGTGAGCGTTATGGGGATGCTGAGTGTATTTTTGTTGAGTTTATTTAATTGTTGGTGGCATTAAAGTATTGGCTGGTGTTGTTTATCTTCCGCATGGTAATTTTAATATTTTAGAGGGGCAAATTTCGAAATTTGTGGTTAAATACTCCGATGTCATTATTATGAGGGATTTCAACAATAATTTGTTTGATTCGAATAAGTCATACTTTGTTAGAAATTTTTGAACTTGTAGTAATATGAATCTTTCGGTTGTTCATAACAGTGTTCCTACTCATTACGATATACCTCACAATTCAAATTCTTTGATTGACTATTTTGTCGTCTTGTCGTCGCCTAGTTCAATTAAATTGTCGAATCAATTACAGAGCCCTGGTATATTTCTATATAATACTATGATTATAATTCCGTAAATAATGCAATACTAAAGAGAATTGTTAATGATTGCGACCGACTTTTCTGAGATGTATATTACATCTGATGTAGATGAACAGTTAACATTTTAAATAATAATTTACACTACATTCATTATATTGTACCGCGGAAAGTGCATGCATCTAGGTTTTCTACCTGCGCAATTTGCGATTCTCTTAGGGACTTGGCATATTGAGTTTATTTGCGAGAAAAACTTCAGAACCGTGCCAAAAACATTAAGCGGAAATTTAAAGGAATAGCTCATGCTGAGCTTTTTTATGAAAAATCCGTTAAGGAAATTTGGTCGGTTCTGAATCGTCATGGGGCCAGAAAAGAGTTGGAAGTTATTGAAGATATTGATAATGAGTATTTGAATAGTCTTCAGAAAATCAGTTGCCACATACTGATATAAGTCCTATCATTTATGAGGGTTTTTCTTTTCAACCAGTCAGCTGTTATGAAATGAGTGTTGCATTTGGGATGATAAATTCTAAAGCTGTGGGATGTGACACGTTTTCATTGTTTTTTAAAAATTGTCTTGCCCTTGATCTCTTTTCATGTGTTGTACCTTGTCGACACAATTTTCATGTACTCTGTTAAATAAATAATTCTAATTAGGAAAAAAAAATAATTCAAGTGTAGATGATATCTTTAGACCAATTTCTATCATGCCAATTTTGTCTAAAATGTTGACACATCTGTTGAAAGATCAGCTTATCCCTCTAACGGGCAAATCTCTATTTGTAATGCTAGAATGTTGGGAATTTTTTTACAGCTTTAAATTAGGCCAGGAAAGGATAAATTGCAATTTTTTTGTAAAAATAAATATTTTTGGGGGTGTGGGGCGTAAGATTCGGAAGGCAGCCTCAGGGTTTACTTACCCGTTTGAGGTAGTAAAAAACACAAAAATAAAGAATATTCTATATATATATTTTAAAATAGATATTTCAATTTATTATAAGTTATTTTACATTTTTAGTACACTTTGGTTAATAAAAGTCAAATACTAGATTATATTATGCTTAGTTTTTGTTATGATATAGATTATGATATAAATTAATGCCGCATTTTTTGCAAAAACATTGAGTTAGGGAAGTTTTACAAAGCTTGCATTTCTTCCTTCCGATATCCTTTGCTAACCACGTAGGAAAGTGATCGTAACCATCAAATCGTGTATCGTCTGTCGGGTGGTTTGCTCTCCGGCCAATTTCAGACGACGGAGCCGAATATTGCACAGATGGACGGCCAACTGATCGTTTCTCTGTAGATCCTACAAGTGCAAAAGCAATATTTTCCCTGAATTCCGGCAATTGGAGCTTTCTATCGTTACTGCTATTGTCTTCTTCTAATTGTTTATTTAACCGCTGATATAAAATATATGCATTGGTGACAGCCATATCAACAAAATGGTAGAAAAGTCTGGTCATGATGTTTCGAGTCTTGGCTCTAATATGGTACCGGCCCATAAGTCCATCCATGAGTTCGACACCACCCATATGCCTATTATACTCATGTATAATCTGCGGACAGTTAACCTGAACAACCTTTTTAGATTTACGGTCATAGCGTTCTGCTTTGGCGGCACTCTCTCTGGAAATTGTTCTCTGGAAAGGTGGGATACCGACATATGTTGATGCTAATCTAACATTTTTGGTGTCCTTCCATAAAACTGTACTGATGTCGATTCCGTATGCAGATCCAACAAATTCACTAGCATATCCTCTTTCCTTTTCTTTAATTGCGTTATCCAATGGAAGCATTGAATTGGGAATTCGATTTGATCTTATGGTACCTAAGCTATAAATTCCTTTTGCTCGTAAATAAACTAATAAGGGCAGAGATGTGTAAAAGTTATCGAAATAAACTATGATTCATAAAATTGGGAATTGTTTGTGATAACCGAACAACAACATTCGCAGTAGCTCCAAGGTCGGGTGTGTTAGGTAAGATAACATTGTCTCCTGATCCTGATTATATATTTCAAAGCGATATTCGTAGCCATTTGAATCACAAAGCACAAAAAGTTTTACTCCCCATTTATGGGGCTTGTTGGGCATGTATTGCCGAAGATGATGCTTCATTTTTGTGCTGCACATTTGTCCATCCACGCACAACCTTGCAGTTTTTGGAACAGAATCAAATTTCGCCTTTAGTGCATCTGCTAACTTTCGAATTCGAAACAATGGATCGTATCCAGGTTGCCCTTTTTGAATCCGCTGGGATTCATCTTGGAAAGATAAAAATCTTTTTATTGTTATAAATTTTTTAAGAGGCATAGTATTCTGGACAGGTGGAAACGCGTTCTTTCCCCAATAACTTTCTAAATTTGGGCATCGGAATACAGACATATAAATTAATATTCCTATATAGTGGTGAATATCATGAGAAGTCACTGTAAAGTATTATTTATACTAGTGTCTAATGCCGCTCGATTTGTCTCGTCAACTACATATATATTTTATAATATTTTTCGAGAAAAAGTATAAAAATATATCGGCTGGAGTTTTCAGGTCTGTAACACAAGTCGGTAAAGAGGAATTTACTCGAAATGCAATCTCGTTTACGTGCATTTTTATGAATGTTTTTCGCCACAATATTTTTGAAAAATGTCGAGACTCTTTTTGTATCTCACGCAAATCTAAAATAGTAAAATAGTAGTAAGTTAAAAATATTAAGAAATATATATTATTAACAACCTGAGCCATTGAACCCGCCATTTGATGGAGAAATATTGGGACCAGTTCCTTCTATAATAGGCAGTGGCGAACGTGGTCGCTTACTGGACCTAACAAATGAACAGGATGGTTCAACACTGATTGTATCAACCTCTGAGGCAGGGGCTGTTGAATCGAAAACTTGAGTTATTATATCGGACAAAACATGGTCTGATTCCTCTATATCAATCACATGCTCATCCGTGACCACATTATCTCCTACATACTCCGCAATAGCAAACACATCCTCTTCCATGACATCATCTTCTACATAGTCAAACTCCTCCAATTCATCATCACTGCTTGCATTTTCCACTTTTTCATCGGTATCTACCGAATCCATAAACTCTTGCATTTGTTTGTGCCAATTTTAGTCTTTTATTTTTGTAAGAAGTCCCTTTTTCAGCCATTGTTCTGTTTATTCCTATATAAGTTATGTACATTTCAGTGAATTTGTTATGAAAAAAATGATCACAAAACCCGGTAAGCAATCCCTGAGGCTGATATCCGTTATGAAAAATTAGCACAAAACCCGGTAAGCACGCCCTGAAGCTGCTATACGTTTTTTGGCTTTAAATCACAAATGACAGGATTTATCATTATAAATCTTTTTCTGTATTGTAAAAATATTCCAAAACTACTTACAAAAAAATTATAAGGTGTTCCAAGTAAATATAGATATTATTTTTCTTCACTCCAATCACAAAAATTTTTCACATTCTATTTTTTAGCTTTTTTGATATTAGCTTGTACAAAACTGAACACAAACAAATGATGCTCCAGAGCATTACAATTAAACAGAATAAAAGAAGAATACACTTGAAAAAAATTACATGGTGGACAAAAATGATGAAAAACCAATAGCATCCCTGAGGCTGCCTTACCCGATAGAGGGTTATGAGGCATATTGATGAAAATAATCTGCTTGATGATTGTCAGCAGGATTCAGAGCCCATCGTAGTACTACTTCATCTTTAATTGGTTTAACTGATAATATTAGAGCATCGGTTAATTCTATTAAAGCTTTTGATAAATTAGATATTGCCATATTAATTAATAAACTTCGGAATTTATAAATTTTCTACATCGGCTTGTAAGTTGATATATTCGTATTTGGAAAATAGATTGCAGTATGTTAATAGTACGGAAAAAGTGTCCTTAGTGGGGTGCCTCAGGGATCTGTCTTGGGACCTCTCCTTTTCGTAATTTACATATGCAGATGACACACAGCTGTTGTTTAAAGGTAATGTAGATTTTCTGGATGTGCAGAGAGCGAAGTAAACTCGACAATATTTGTCTTAGTTAATTGGGTGAAGGATAATAAGCTTTTTATAAATACTAATAAAACCAAAGTTATGCACTTTGGTAACCACCATATACTTGATAACATTCCAGTTGTCCTTCATAACACGTTTGGACCTTCGCATTCCCTTGCACGTTAAAATTATAGTAATTAATGGGATAGTCATGCCTATATTGTCTGAAGGTTTATTCCGGTACGTGTGGTTATATTATAAAAAAAATTAGCCTCACTTTCAATAGGGTTTTATAATGTAGGTTACGTATATAATATCAAACCTCGTGACCACATTTCGCAATACATTGTTTCGTTTTTGGGTTGCGTATTTCCCCAATTTGAAAATATTAGATGCTTGTTACATTTTTATTAACTTGTTGGACTACAAACATCAAATTTTTTTTCATCTTTTTTAAATTCAGTAGATCTACGAGAAACCCTCAAATAATTTTTCCTAAGTTGTCGCAGCTATTAGACAAATCGTTTCATGTTAGAGTAGACCGCGTTTTTCATAAATTGCCTTCTACTATGAGAGTATTTAATGTTTCACCTGGAACGTATAAAAAAAGATATATCAATGTGCTCAAAATAACCTAATTTAGTTTTTGATTCCTTCTTGCTTAGCTGGTTTGAAATTATTTTTCTTACCTCCATTTATATAAAAAAAAGAAGAAAAAAAAACAAATGATTTTATGCCGTCAACCTCAAATTGTTACACATTGAATTTGTATGAATTTCATGTATCATTTTATTAGTCAGTTAAGTAGTTTGATGTCATTTTCTTAATATTAATTGTAATAATAACATGTTAACATGAGGAAAACACGTAATTTAGTTATATCATTTAATTTTTGTAATTTTAAGCATTTTTATATTAACTTGTTGTAGTATTTTGTAACGAAATATGGCCCAAAGGGCTCGGTTGCTATATGAGTACCAATAAATATATATAATATTGTCGTTGTTGAGCATTGCCGAACTCATTGCCGTTAACAGACACAAAGTATATTTTAATGAATACAGAGAGAGCAGAAGGGTTACCAACGGACCGTAAAAAGAGTTGGTATCCAATCAAAGTATGCCCCATTCGGGCTTAAACAGGCAGTATTCATTCATATTCATATTTGATGCTTTGTTAAATTCCGAATCTGTCCAAAAGCTGCGAATAATATTAACCCTTTTCAATGTAATCCATGTTAAGACACCATGCCCATGTAGGCCGACAGACGCACCTTGGCCTTCTTTGGTACACGTTCATGCGGAGAAGTCCATGATACACGATTACGAAACGGCGCACCAATTCCTTCAGATTGTGTTTGAACATCGCCAAACACTGCTTGGAAATGGTCAGACGGTTGCGCCTATGGTCGAGTGTGAGTAATCGCGACACCCACCGTCGCGCGAATAGCCTTTTCATGTGGGATATACCCACTCATATGAGATCTCACGGAGCTTTAAAACCGCCATCGTGCCTCGAATATAAACTCAAGAATAAAAACTCGTATGCTTTCAGCTTAAAACTGCTCGAAACAAAACCTCATATGTGTAGTTTTTGTGTAAATTCCATTACCTCTCGAAGATCCCTAAACATGTCTTGTTTTTTTAAGGGTATATTAATAATATCAAATGGGTTAGAGATAAAACCAAAAATATAACTTAAAATATAACCCCCTTTGGACTTCTAAAAACTAGGTAAAAAGAACAGGATAACATTTTAGCTGTTTCCACTCCTTTTTCTGTGTTTACAACTGTAGCAGTTGAACAACAATGTTCAATACAAAGTGTAAGTGTTTATTACAACCAGAGAGTCTAATTTTTCGTATTTGATATCGTAGTAAAGTTGAAAAAGCGTAAAATTTAAGTTTAATTAAATTGTAACAATATTATGAAAAATAAAATTTTCTTACTATTAAATTTAAATATTTAATATATAAATATAATATTTAAAACATAATACATATATCGTCACCTGAAATGCAAAAGGCCGTAACTAACATTTTCAAAATTGTTCAGGAGAAGCAAAAAACAAAATAAATTTATTCACATTTGTTCGTAAATCTTTTAAGAATTTCGTTAATAATGTCGGTGTTTTTAGTGGGAGAAGGCTAAAAATTTGCGGGGACGTGTAGTTTGGTATTATGTACCAATTTCAATCAAAAAGTCAATTTTTAAAATGTTGTTAGTTACGGCCTTTTGCATTTCAGGTGACGATATGTATATATAAATTTTATATATAATATAAAATATTTAAAAATTTAAAATGTGAATAATTAATTAAGTTTTCTTTTCGGAAAATTTATTGTAAAAATATGTATTTGCCTCAACATGTAAAGAGACGACTAGCTTTCGCATTATTGATGGCGTGTATTGGTTACGAAATTGAAGTAGTGTCTGGTACAGCCACCGAATGTTTCAGTAGGATGGAAATGATACTTAAAATGATAGTGCGATTTGTGTATAGGTTGATTCCGTCGTGATCACATATCGGAACATACAATAGATTTTTTAGGTGTGCCGTTTAACGCATTTATTAAATTGCATATTCTGCTAACTTTTTATAAAATAATTGTCAATCGCGTACCAAGATTACTTCGTTGCATGTTTCAATTCACTCGTAACCCTCAGCTACTTATGCCTTGTATGTCGTTCTCTATATTTGAACGATCAATTTGTTGTTCGTGCAGCCAGAATTTTGAATCAGCTTCCCATTGACCTGAGAAACATTTCATAATTCATTGATTCTTTACGACCTCCGTCATAAATTGGAATGTATCTCTAAGTTGCATTTGTATACCTACTTATGTAGCATACATACAGTATTAGACAAAACATTTGCAACTATTATTCAAAATTAGTTTTTGCTACAAAGAGAGGGTTTTTATAATTTATAAAGGCTGTTTTTGTTAGTACTCGTTATTTGGGTATATTAGCTATAACTGGAGAGAATTTTGTGTTGAGGCATTTAAATTTTGCATATATACGGCATGATTTATAAAAGTAGTTGGTATTTCTATGCGACAAAACATTTGCAACTCTATGAATACTACGAATTGCAACTCTATAAATACTAATCTTGAGTAAAAAACCGTTATGTTTTGCTTTGCAAAGATGGCATTCTCATTTGTGAGTGTAACATTGCCCGGCATTTATTAGTTGCAACATTTTTTCAAAAGAAGCACGTGATCGGTTACATCATCTATAATAATGGCACCTGACAAGTTTGGCGAAGCTTTAAGAAAACTGATTGTAGACGATTTTCAAAGTGCATAAATCATCAATTTCGCGAATTTTGTCACGATTCAGAAAAACTAAATCTATGGTCGGTCGGCCGAGAAAAACTGGCAATAGAACAGACGCGTTGCTAGTGAGAGAAGTTGAAAAGTTTCCATTCAAGTCCGCTTCTAGACTTGCAAAAGAATTCAGAATACAAGTAAGCGAAATAACCATTTCCAGACGTCTCATTGACGCTGGACTGCAATCCTTCCGTCCTGCTAAAAAGCCTCTGATTTCTAAACGCAATCTTTCAAAACTTATGCAATTTGCTCAAGACCACGTTAACTGGACACCGACCCAGTGGAAATTCGTCCTTTTCAGCGACGAATACAAAATTAATATTATTGCAAGTGATGGAAAATAGGAATACGACTTCAGAAGGAGTTTTGTGTAAAAACGGTCAAGCATGGGGGCGGTCATGTCATAGTCTGGGGATGTTTGTCTGGCTATGGGCTAGGTCCCCTTCATCGCATAGACGGTATAATGGATAGATGGGTCTACAAAGATATCCTCCAGAATATTATGTTGCCACATGCAGAGTGGGAAATGCCGATAAATTGGACCTTTCAGCAAGATAATGATCCCAAACACACCTCAAATGTGGTAAAATCACAAAATATTAACGTTATGGAATGGCCACCTCAATCGCCGGATCTCAATCCAATTGAAAACCTTTGGTCGATTGTAAAGAAGAATATTGATCGCAATAACATTCGAAATACCGATGAATTTTTTATACGGCTCCAAAATACTTGGGATAATATTACACGGGACACTATTAACCATTTAATAGAGTCCATGCCACGACGATGCAAGGCTGTTATTGAAAATAAGGGGTTCGCTACAAAATATTAATAATTAAGACTTAAGTGTTAATTTATTTTTTTAAGTTCTTACAATGTTCATAAAAAGTTAATTCCATAAATGTAAAAAAAAATTGAATAATAACACATTAATTTTTTTATACGACAGAATTAAGAAATAGTACGCTGGTTGCAAATGTATTGTCCGATATCCGATACTGATTTTCGATGTTGTAGTCAAAATTGACACCTGCGTTCTTAATTAATTGTTTTTTACTTTTGCATTTGTACATTATATGATTATTTTGTTTCCTTTATTTGCAAATTATATTTTATGCTAATTATAACTTTTAAAGGTCAAAATCCTTACTTATAATAATTTATTGAAATCTTTGTGTGCCGGATTACACATACCTTTTCGGAAATGCATTAGCTGATGCAGATGCTTGTTTGTTGCTCATTACCAACTCAAAACACCTGCAAAGTAGTTAGATGTTGCAGTTACGAACGTGCTGTGCATCAGATGAAGAGCTGTGATGCATTCCCACAAGGCTTTTTCTATTACAATCAAATAATAAATTAAATTAAATATTTAAAGTGCTAACTTAGTGCAATCCGTAATATTTCACTTGAAGGAAGTGAATAAATGAAACAAATGTATATTTCAACAAAAATACGTCATTTCAGTTTGTAGTAAGAATGTCAGCTGACAACGCAACTGAAGTTTGTTTGCCTTGCATAATCGACCCATATTTTTTTTATATACCAGACGATTTCCAAATTCAAAGCAGAAAAGTGAGATTTTAACGGTCCAATATTAAGAATTTGGATGCTCATTGCTTGAGAACAGAGAGATGATGTGGCATAAGCTGAAGCAACAAAAAATACCATAAAATAAGAAAAATCTAAACTGAGTAGATTTCAGTTTCATAACCCCATAAGTTCGAAAGAATTATACTTGTACAGTAGTTATATATTTAAAAGATTCATGTGAAGTTTCACTGCATATTCTTGTGAAATACACAAATACGGATTGGTAAAAATAACATTTTGAATTAACTCTTCACAGATAAAACATGTGAATTTCATCAATAATGACAAATTTTATAGGATCAAAATTAATGATGTCCAAACGTGGACTTTTCCTTTGCTAAGTGATGTTGAGGGTTGGATTTTACTGCAACTAAAGAGAGCACAGCTTACTGATTGCAAGAATATTTGCCCTGTCCCTTCCTGAAATATTTATTTATTTACAGAGAGGGCACTTATTTTGCATTTGCGGTACTGGAGTGGTATTTAGACTAGTGTTAAGGTTCTGTTTTCGGTGTTTTTTAATAAATCTAGTATGTATTGATAAGAACTGTCGGCAGACGGCCCTAGATAGAAAGACACTCAGCGAAGGTAGTGCTAGTATTGGAGTTCGAAATCCGTGAACAAATTTCTTATAAAAATATTTCGAATGATGACTGACACCTTCTTGAAAGGAAACTCGTGTTTCGGAAAATCTTACCTGAAATGTTTGATGATTTGTAAGCGAGTACATAACGATAAAACCGTGACCATTCTTGATATAAAGATCCCTCATTGAGGCAAATTGCTCTGTGCCCGCAGTGTCCAAGATTTCCAGCACACATGGTGAACTATCGACCTAAAATAGAAAGAAAGAGAAATATAAAATAAAACCAAAAGGGACTCATCGTATAAATAATATAAACAATATCTGGCTGGTATGACAATATATACTCGTATAACATAAATGCTGCTGGTAGTACAATAATATTGTGTTGTTATGACTCATACATATCAATGTACATACATACATACATATGTATGTATCTTTTGGTATAAGCGTTCAGTTCGTACAATATGTTTGTTTGTACATTTGTAGCAACAACAACTTGTACCACAGCAACTTTAAAATAACGCGCGTGATGATAAAACACCGACTAATTGCATATGTACATACATACAAACATGGCTCGCATATGTAATGTGTGGTAAAATGGTAATCAAATATTAAGTATATATGTAAGTGTTGCTGTGGTGGTTGGTCACCGACTACATCTATTCTCTGGATACATATGAGCGTATGTACATATGTAGGCAGTAGGTAGGGAGGGACACGAACAAAAAAAAATTGTCAATACTTTACAATATAGTAAATTGAAAGCTTCAACTTTATATTGAGTACTTCACTATTCTACACTTGTTGGTGGTATCGTGAATGCTCGAATAAGGTGCTTGAAGAACATTATACTAATGTACGTATGTATGCAATGAGCGTTACTCCAATTGTGACGCAGGAAGGAAATCAAAAGAAAATACAAGTAAAAAATACTAAATTCATTAACTGATGATGAGAAGTTCTCAAAAATGGAATGTTTACTCATCTAGACGATAAAATATGGTACTTTGCAGTTTAATTCAAAATAACAATTATGTTTATTGAATAGATACATTTATGAAATTTAGTATAATATGTATTACGATTCCGAGAGTATTAATCCAGAAAAAGGTTCAGCTAATATTTTATGAAAGTTGAGGCTGTTGGAGTAAGCTCACTCCGTGAAAAATTCGTAGTTCGTAGAAAAATATTATTATCATTTCCTTTGTGTCTATCATAACTTTGATCTTGTCATTAAAACCATACACAGAAACAAGTAATTAAAACATATGCATATTCGCTAGTGCCAAAGAATCTGCTGTCAATGAAAAAAAAATTTGACACTCTTCAAGATCCCAGCGTAGGAATAAACATTTGTGCCTATTTTAAATTGTCCATTTAGGCATTGTCATCAAAAGCATATAAATAAGTGATGGAAACATACGTATGCAAGGTCGCGTAATGCCAAAGAATCGGCTATCAATCAAAGAAAAAATGGAAAATCTTCAATACCACAGCATTGGGGAAACATTCATTTTCTCAACTCTTGGGAAAATATTGATTAGATATTGTGTGGCACTGCCGGTATATATATACATATTAGTTAAGTCTAATACCTACATATAATGTTGAACAAATTACCCCATTCGTGACGTCTTTTGTCCATATTGTAAAATAAAAAAGTCCGAGCAAGTGCTGGAACAGTAAAAATTTGCACATATTGTTTCTGTTGAACTTTCGTCATTTACTCGCATTTATTTTCGCCATTGTCTTTTTACAGTGATATAACTTAGCTACTATGTGTGTGTATAACTCACATTTCGTGTTAATGTCGTATCACGTTTAGTAAACGGACGGAAAAATAGTTTAGACCGTCTCAGAAATAGAAGTAATTTGTAATATGTTTTAGATCTGAATCGACATTTGGAAGACAAATTTTAAACAAATTGCATTGCAAAAGTTGATATTTTTCGATCTTTTACTAGGTTAAGCTTGAGGTCAGTTTTGTGTCAATCCTTTATTTATTTATTATTGTGTGTTCTGAAAAATTAGGCTTTGGTGGTCGAAAGACAACATTTTACATATCCAATCTAATGAAAAACAAAAACGACTGCCAATTAACAGGGGTTTGTCGGATGTGAATTTGAATAATAGATTAAATACAGTTAGTCGGATACTCTTCATAACTGCATGTAAAATTTCAACACGTTTTTTTTTTATTATGATGAAAGTCCGAAATAGTAAACAGCACTTGCTAGGCGATAGCAGAAACGCTCATTTGTAGATCTATTTTACACGAAGTTGTTTGCAGTCAGTCTGATCTGCATGACCGACAAAAAGTCTGTTCCGACTTATACACATGAAGTTTACTTCCTGATCCAAAAAGTCGGGCAAAACCGAAATAACTTTAATTTTTAAAATACAGATATTTTTGCGGCTATAATCATACAGCTCGCATAATAATCCAAACTAACGACTAGAGATAAACTAATATCGGTCCGTATTGTTTGGTCTTTTTGTCGGTCATACATATCTGCAGTTAGTGTTGGATTCCTTTCACACGTTACATTTCTGCAAAATTGTGTATGGCAAATGTGGCTACTTTATTCTTAAGACCCAACACCAGCAATTCTATAGGGCACATTGTTAAAACTTGTCATTATTTGTTATATTTGTAATACCTTTATATACCGTACAATTTTAATACTTTTTTTTGAACTACCACCGTATGTAGTGAAAAGCACAATCAATTCGATTGGGAATTCAATTACATGAAAATAATAACAGTATAAAATGGTTGAACTAAGAAATATTAGTTTAGTTATAGTGTCATTTGTTTGTGAGCTGCACCATTTACAATTGAAATTCAAAAGTAACAATTTAATTTTGAAAAATAACGAAAACAAACAATTGCATTTTAAAAAACATGAATAGATGTCAGAGATTTTATATACATATGTATTAGGCTTCTCAATTGAATTGATAGCCTTTAACTATGAATTGGCTTTTACATTTTAATAGATGGTATTTTTTACACTTTATATCTAATGCATATAGTAATTTGCTTTAATTGACCAACAAAATGTTGAAATAAATAAAATAAAAATTCCATTGATGGTATTTCCACCTCAATATGTCGCACCCAAACTTCGAAAGCGTCATAACTCACAATTTCAAAATGTAAATTGTTTGTTTAAAAACAAAACAAAAAAAGAGGAAGTTACCAATTGGTATTAATTCAGTCACAATAGTTAGGCATCTGATGATGAACTTGTCAAGGAGTTCCAACCTAGTCATGCCAGTGAGTACGCTTAACTGAATTGCCTATATTCCATCAAAAACCAACCATTCTTCTCCGAGAAAAAAATGTTCCTGACCTTGTAAGCTTGTAGTATTGTAGCTTGTACATTGGAAAAATTATTTCTGGAGTGATGGTAATACAAATTAAATACTCGTATAGTGCTTGAAAACTAATTTTTAAAACAAATATCATACATCCGTACAGTGCAAGTTCAAAAACTCAATACATTCAAACAATTTTGCTAATTCAATCAACCTTTAAGTTACCCAGGTGTCACACATGGCAGTGCATGTTCGAAAAACTCAATACATTCAACAAATATTACTAATGCAATAAAAATTTAAGCTACAGGCGCAGATTCATTACTGAGTTGTTAAAATGCAAAAGCTTGAAAAAATACTGAAACGATTTAAATTTCGCGGGAAACGATTTTAAGATCCCGTGAGCTGGACCTTTTTTAGTTTTAGTTTCTTTTTTAGTTTTCCAAAGAATTTTGATGTTGAACTAAAGATAATTTATACAATATTAGTATCATATGAAAGGTTTTAAAGATTTTAAAGCGTGTCTTCTAATGGTATATAAAATATGCCAAAACATGTCCTGACACTTCCTTTTTACAGTGATATTCTGAAAAAAAAATCGAATTCTTATAAATTTGGTACAGAGATTTCTGATTTAAATGGCAGATTGACATATTTTAATCTTTGGTCGATTTAAGTAAATACCTATCTCAGTTTTTTTTTACAAATTCGCATTAGTTCGCGTTTTTCCAAAAATGCAATACGGTGGGAACAAAACAGGACAAAATGGGTATCAAATCTTTTCTTTGGACAAGGAGATCATTGTTGTATAGATATCCTTTTTTTATTTTTTAATACATTTTTCGAGGTGCTGTGGACCAAATTTTGAATATTTATATTAATTCCAATCTGGCATTTAAATCAAAAAATTGTCCCTACAAAACAACTTAAAAATCCGTTCTTTTGCAGAATATCCCTGAAAAAATAATGTGTCAGGACATGTTTCGACACGTTTTATATACCGTTGAACGCGCTATAAAAACTAATATTTTATACATTGTCTTTAGCTAAAGTACAAATTTCTTTGAAAATCTAAAAAATATACCTTTTTTAAAAACCGCCCAGCTCACGGGATCTTAATGCTAGACACAAAATATCTTGGCAATCATCATAAAACAAACCAACGTACATTTTGAGGGGTGGACAAAAAACACTCTTTTCTGGAATCCGAAGCGAGTCTGTCTAGAATTTGAGACGGATTCATATGACACACTGGAGGTCTGCTGAAATGTCAAAGACAGTAAACATCGATATCGCTTTCATAACTTTCAGCAATTTTTAATATACATATTATGCAGTTTTATTTAGTTAGAAAAAAAGAGAAAATATATTAATGCAAAGCGCTCTAAAAATTTCAAAAATAATGTTGCAACTACGAAAAAAAACGTTGCAGTATACGAAATCGATGCTTTTACCTTTTTTGCAGCATGAACTTGCATTTGCCCATGTGGTCTCCCAAATTTATTTGTAGCTGTTTTTTGAAATTATGTATTTCGAATTTTTCGTAAATAATATATAACTCAACTGGCAACCAGTTGCTTTCAACTGATGAATTTGAAGTTAAATTCCTGTTTTAAATTTCACTTGATGTATTTATATTTTAATTGATGTATTTTACTGTTCAATTGATGCTTTTAAATTCAAATTGATGTCTTTAAATTCAAATTGATGTATTTTAAATGTAAATTGATGTATTTTAAACACCGTGTGTACAATGAAAAATTAGCCGACTGGTATAATGTGACTAACAATTTTTAATTCATAACACTTCAACTAAATAAACTGTCGGGTTGAGTGCCTTATTCAGTTCTTATGTACGTAATTTTCGTTTCCGTAAGGAGTACGTGTATCAAAAATAGAGAAAATTTCGTGAGTCGAAAATTTCGTACACCTTTCATCTGTTTGTATTCATGACTTTTCGAAAATTTCGTAACCAAACTCGATTACAGGCTTGTTATTCCAGTTGTTTCGTACGAATACAATTGTATGGGACAGATACTTTGACATTTCGTTTATTTTAACAAACAAAAGTATTACCACATGCGTTAAACTATTTACAAGATAAATCACAGGCAGGTGGTAACTCAAAATTTCTTACGGTAAATGAGAAAATTTCTTACGTAAATGACAAAATTTTTACGAAAATTTCTCAATATCTGAATACGAGTTTTTACTAACAACAATCGTGACTATCAGGGTTGCTTATGGACAAAACAGACATGTTCGTATTAGAGTTTTACAAAAGGTAGGAAACTGTTTCGAATCAACAATTGACAAAAGAAAGTCCCGTATTCAGTTCGTGCAAAATTTTCGTAATAAATTTCGTCATTTATCTCTAATCGGAAGTTTTTGTTGCAGGGAGCGACTACCCATGGAACTTAACGAGTGACTAAAAAAAAAAAAACACTTTCCAGTCAGACTCATATTTTTTTTAACTTCAGTTGATGTATCTTAGATTTCAAATGGAATTTTTAAGTTCATTCAAATTTTGTAATTTCACTTGGAAATGGTGTAGTTAAAAAATGGTAGAAAGGAGACAATTTCTTCCAAACCTCGGACATCGAAAAGTTAATTTCTACAGTTGATTTTCGAAGCAGAAACAGTTCTATGGTGCTTCTGTTTCTTTTATCATACTAGATTGATTCACTACTGTAGGACGGACAAACAAGATATGGGCATTTCCACAGAAAAGTAAACTCTTCGTCACGTAAAGTCAGCTTCCTCAATGGCTTATATTGTAGGACCATGCAGTTCGATTGATTTCTCTTCTTTTAATAAATACAGAGCTACTTACGTTTTGTACTTAGTAAAAGAAGAGACAACCATCGAACTTCTTACGTAAATAAAAAATACAAGCAAAATACAAAAAAAAAGTACAAGCAATTAACGAGTCTGAAGAAGTGACAAAAAGTTGAATATTCTGTGTAAATACTTACTAGAGTATTATTATTATTATCTATGCATGTACATACATACATTAAGCGTGTTACACCGCTTGCTTATATATTCGCTTGTTTTGTATGAAGCACTTAGCGAGAACCTAGCGACGAGAATCATTTTCGCTAAGTTTAAACAATTTTTTAAAATTTTTTTTTTTGACATCTATTACCGTTTTCAACCCTTATTCATATTTTTGAATAAAATGACTTTTCGCTAAATTGCCGTTTTCTTTGCAACTTAGCAAGCGACAATCGCTTGCTTGTAACCAAAACACGACTATTGTTAATGTGTACTTCAACTTCAATGCACACAAATTGTGATAAGGGGTATTGCATCTTGAAGCAGTATATTCCAAGAGAATTATGTAAACAGTCTCCAAATTAATATTATTTAAGCTCACTGTAGACTTGTCTGTCATGAGCATGACCTGTGACGATAACTTTCCCCTGACTCTTGAAATTGAACGATTACCAAAATTTCATTCAAGCAATTTAGTGATGTGAACAGGGATTGCATTCTTTCTTGCTTCGGGAGTGCCAACGATAACGGATGCTCCTCATATTTATGATTGCTAAATGTGTGGTTGGCATTATGAAAGTATTGTCCCATTATAGAATGATACTGATCTGTATGAATTAACCGATCTGAAGATCAAGATTTAATGCATTTATCCCCAGCTCAATTTATCCTACAGTTAAGACTAAGTAAAAGTTGTAGATGTCAGATTGTATGGAATTTAAAAATTATATTGTTATAATGCCCTTAGACAATGTAATTGTCAACCTTAACTATTTACTACAGTACAATATTCTTGTGATTTTTGTAATCAATCTGTCTGCGTAAAATGCAACAACACAAACAACGTCAAATTACTATATGAGGGTTGTTCCCAGATTTTCAATAGCTTTTTCTTCTCGACATAAAATAACAAACGAGCAGAAGTTATAAGCTGTATGATTTTTTATGTTTAGTTTGCCAAACCTACCTCGATTTCTTTGCGATAGAAATCTTCTATTGTGGGATCATATTTTTCTATAAAACAGCCAGAGACAAATTGCACTGTTAAAGCTGATTTGCCAACACCTCCAGACCCCAGAACGACAACTTTAAATTCACGCATAGCGGCGGCTGCGGCGACTACGTCGACGGCCTCGGCTGCTGCTACTACTACTGCTACTGTTGCAAATAAGGATTATGAATGACGTCGGTGGTGGTGGTGATAATGATGGTAACGATGCTCCCTAATGATGATGATGACGTTGAAGGAGGAGAGTTAAAGACAATGTTTGTTGCAAAAGGTGGCTGACTGGCTACTACTACTCTGGCTTTGTTGAATGTTCTGTTTGTTGTTTTTGTAATCCGAGGCAATGTTACTGGTGGTTTCTTTTTTACTACGTTAACTACTTTTGTTGAGTAGTTTTTTTGGATTTTTGATTGTTTTTGATATTTTTGCACTTATAAGCAAATTATTTGCACTTTTTCTAGATTTCTAGCAGTTTAAAACTCATGGAAAATCATTTCAGTATTCTTTCTTCACTGTAAACTTTAATTTGCTTCTTAATCTCTATATGGTTTCGTTTCTTTATCTTTTTGATTTTCTTTTCCTTTCTTTCGTTTTTACTTTATTTGTGCTCCGTTCTTTTTCTTTGTAGTTTTTTCTTTCTTTTTGATTTTTTTTGTTTCGTTTTCACATTACGAATTTCAGTGGTGGTGGTGTAGTGGTAATGGTGGTATTGGTAGGTTGTTGGATGATGGATGGATGGATGGCTGGGTTGGTGGAGTACAATTGTATATCGTTTTACGTACAGCGAAGAACGGGGGGCTTGCAAAACACCTGTGTATTTCTATGACTATTTCCGGTATTATTTACACAATTCATGAACATTTTCATTTACACATTTATGCGTTTAAGTAGTTTTAACTTTTCTTATATTTTCTTCCACTTTGACGTTAAAAGGAACACGAAATCACGATTCGCTTTGTCCAAAAATTTTTGTTCGTTTCATTTCATACAAAAAAAATCTACATGATTTTATAGGTACTGCAGTGTTGCCAGACTAACCACTCCCATCTCAACTTTTTCCACAATCTGAAAAATGTGTTGCCCACCGAACTCTGCAAAAACACAAAGCTGTATTTCAGTCTCTACAATAGTAAATTTACGATGCATTAATAAAACACAACTTGCAAAATGTCTGTAAAACAAATCAAATTTTCTTTAAAACTAATAAATTAACAATTTAAAATGTATTAGTTATTATCAAATTAAAAACGCTGGTTTATTTAACATGTGTGGTGTTTTTTTTTACTTTTCGTTTGGTTGCTATAACCGTAATGTGCATACTCGGTTATTCGTTTGGTATTTCATTCAGCACTAACAACCACCTTTTTTATGTAACTGCTTCTTAGTAACGATTAGCTGTCATTAATTTTGCCTTGTAAACATCCGAGTTTTTTAATTGTAAAAGTGAAAAGGAAATCGTTGTTTTTTGTTGTTATATTAACTAATTTAAATACCAGAAAATCGAATAAGGTATTAAGTATCCAAATAAATGTGTGAATTGTAAAGCAAGACCGTTGAGAAAGCAATGTAAGAGAAAATAAAAGACGCAAAAACACAAACCAACACACATGCACACAAATTTATGCTGTATACCCGAATACAACACTCACTCTATACTTTTTACAATAAAAAATCTTCGAAACTAATTCCATCATATATTTCCTGTTTTAGCCTCTTTAAATTCCATAGAAATGTTTGATTCAACCCAAGAAATCAGCTTGGAAGTATGGCAGAAATGGATTTTAGATGCCATCTCAAAGATACGTTCACAAAAACAGCGTCCCAGTGTGCAACGCATATGCCAAGCCATTGGTACACACCACAAATTCCACGAAGACATTGTCGCCGAAAAACTGGAACAAATTGTTGAAACCGGTGCAGTAATTAAGGTCTACAACAAAGGTTTGCATTCATACAAAGCGCCAATGGCCAAACGTGTTGTACGCGTGGAAACGAATACAAACTTGTGCAAAATTGTTGCCAGAGCTGTCCACGATTTGGGAGAATGCGAAGGGTCTAGTGTCAAAAGTATTGAGAATTATATACAAAAGTTTAATAATATTGAACTAATAGGAGAAGCGGATTTTAAAACTGTTATTAAACAATCGATCAAGAAGGCCGTCGAATCGGGTTTTCTTATACAGGAAGGAAAGCTGTACAAAAAAGGCCGTTCTTTAACAACTCCGAGGAATTCAAATGCTTCAGCCGATGTTCCTGTCCAAATTGTAAGTAGCGCAAAAAAATAATTAAGTTTTCCGTCTACAAACATTAAAGCAAAACTAAATGTTGAAAGTCGGAAGCAATTCTGCATGAAAGCACATTGTAAATGTTTAATTAAGGCATTGAATTAGTAGTTAAAATTAAATTAATGCATTAAATATAATTGTGGCCGCCGGTGGTGCAATGGTTAGTGTGCGCGGCTCTTGTACATGAGATCCTGGGTTCGATCCCTGCTCTGACCACCTTAAAAAAAAAATTCTTTCGGCGGCGGTCACCTCGCATAGTGACGGCGACACTATCGAGTATATAGCCATGAAAAAGCTTCTCAAAATACCGTTCGGAATCGGTGTAAAACTGTAGGTCCCAATCAGTGAGTGAAAACTGGAAAGCGCACAGCTCAGTGATTGTGAGAAGTTCTCCCCGGTCCCTTCATGGGATGTAATGGGAAACCATTTATTTATTTATTTAATATAATACAGTTATTTAATGACAAGGTTTATTTCAAAGTTACACCGTGTTATTAGGTTTTACCTGCACACCTAATGTTTGAAGTAAGTTTTCTATATCTACAATTGTAATATATTAAAAATTATGTTGTTGAAAAGCTTATTGACGTCCTATTCTGTAATTTATCTATAGCTGGCGTTTTTTCTTCTTGTACAATACTTGTATACGTGACACGTGTGAGGAATTCAACAACTGTTTTATGTTTCCATGTGGAACTGTAACTGAAAAAACTGGTTACTAAGTACTCCTACAAAGCTATTAGGGCAGAAGTTAAAAAACAAATATTCGGATCAGCATTTTCTTTCAGAATAAAAAGTCTACAATTTTGATGTTCTTAAAACATGATATTTTTATTCTGAATTGCTTGTTTTTAAAATCACAAGGCATTTGCATTCTAATTCAAAACGATAATTTTGTTCTGAATTGTTTTACAGAAACCCAAATTTTCTGAAACGTTTTATGTTTGTCTGGATTCTGTTTACAGAACAGGGCTGATTGTACCATTTTTTGTGTTGTAAAATAAACTTGATGAGTATATGAACATTTCATTCCTGAAACAAAGCACCTCAAAATTTTTCTTGCCCTGCGTTTGCACGTGACAAGACGGTGCGAATATGTATTAGTTGCCAAAGAAGAGAAAAAGGTTTTTCTAACGTAGGCATCCAAAGAATTATATGGGCAATACTCTTACACAACCGTCGTCGGTGTCGTTTCTTATGATATCGATATCATTTACCAAAATATCTAAATATAAATACTTTCTTCCAAATTGTGCAAATTACAACGAAACTTCACCGAATTCGCCGCTTACATCAAATCATTTGCTGACATTACTGTCTTTGAAAAATCGGAGACAACGACGAAGGCAATAAGAGAAGTGTGAGTGCATTAGTATTGCAATTGTCTCCGCAGAACTATCTCGTGTAAACGCCAAGTTAAACCTCATTTTGGCAAGATTACGATATACAAGGCTCCTCAAACCATATTCATATTAATCAAGTAATGCCCAATGATCGACAACATATTGGTAGATATACAATTAATGAATTATATTGACTGTTATATGTTATTAGTGCATAACAATGAAATTAAGATTGCCCATGAGCTTACAACAAGGCAGTATTTTTATATTTTGAGTTGTAAATTTGACGCATGAACACAGAAGTTGTATTCATGCAAGCAAGAAACTTTTGCTCGAAGCAATTTATGAGGCAACATACTAAGATGTTCTGCGCATCTGTGCATCTATTACCAAAACACATGATATCGAAGCGTCAAAATTTCAGAATATTTGTTTTCTGCGTTGTGGCCGTCGGTGGTGTAGTGGTTAGTGTGCGCGGCTATTAGATTTCTTTCGACGACGGTCACCTCGCTTAGAGCCGGATTTGGTCCCAAAGAACTATATACTACGGGATTGCGTCCCGCAATATTGGCAAAAGATTTGCCAGTTCTCTGAGAACTGACCTGAACATTTTGAGGTTCATCGACCATAATCAACTTATGTTTCTCACGCATTTTCCCGACAATCGCTAGTCTTCGGGGACTATATTTAAACCTGGTGGTGTGGCCTTCAGTGTTACAATTGACAGTACTTATATACTAGTATAGGTCGGTCCCCATACAAAAAAAAATAAGTTGAAGATTATCCAAAGAAAATTTCAGAACTTCAAACATTTCATTTATCCGTGCACCCCCCTTTCCGCCATTTTAGTTTTTATTGTGCTACGCAGTTTTTTGGTATCCTATCGAAACGAAACGCATACCGTTGTTCATGTTTTCTCAATGGCTCCATTTTTCCCTTTGGGCACTTTTGACTCGGAAGTCAATTTTGACTGTTGACTTTCTGTATTTCGTTCCCTATATGCACATGGTGCCTTTTTCTCATAACGTCTGTGAAGACTTCTAAAAACTATGAAACTTTTGCCTCTACAGCATTCAATTTTATTCACAAGCAAAAAAGTTATGGAGGTTTTAAAAAAAGTACGTCACCCTACACCACACATCATTTACTGTTTTTGTGCTGTGTTGTCATTTGGCGTCGTATGAAAACAAAACGCACATCGTTGTTCATGTTTCATCAAACGGTACTTTTCTCCCTTCGCACACTTTCGACTGGAGAAATTACTGGAGTAAAAACTTGTAAGTTGCCTATGATTAAACTGTCAAAATAATGTCTTTCTTGGTCTTTCGTATTAATAAAAATAAATAAATGGTTTCCCATTACATCCCATGAAGGGACCGGGGAGAACTTCTCACAATCACTGAGCTGTGCGCTTTCCAGTTTTCACTCACTGATTGGGACCTACAGTTTTACACCGATTCCGAACGGTATTTTGAGAAGCTTTTTCATGGCTATATACTCGATAGTGTCGCCGTCACTAAGCGAGGTGACCGTCGTCGAAAGAAATTTTAAGGTGGTTGGAGCAGGGATCGAACCCAGGATCTCCTGTACAAGAGGCGCGCACACTACCCATTGCACCACCGACGGTCTTTCGTATTAATTAATATTAAAATCGCAGCCAGTTTACTGTTATAAATATTCAAATTCATTTCTGGCAAAAAGTGTAAAAAAAGATTCGAATTTCGAAATCGGGTTAACAATGATATTCGAGGCGTGTGATATAGACAAAACAAAATTACCTACAAATCGCCAAATGGTTGAATATTTTTATTACTTGAAGAAAAGGAAAGAATGGAATTTTATCATCTTACATATAAGATGTTATTTAAGTGCTTTGTGAATTCCAATAGTTGGAAAAACAACAATTAGAAAATTGTTAATGCGTCTTCTGGATAAGCGATATCAAATAATTAAATATCCTCATAAATATGTGAAAGTGAATGGAATCAATTATTCAAAATTACACAATGCATTTGCATTATTGAATTTAATAAAGATTGCAGATGTCCCGATAATAAAAGATTCCCCTAACTGTAAAACATGTTTCAATTGATCAGTGTGGATCGAGGATTTTAACTTTGCACCAGATCCAATCAGATTACGAAGATGTAGATATGCTTGACTTGAGCTCAAGTGCTACTCCAGTTCAGGCGTATTCTGATTCCTGTGAATATGTTCCCAGTTCAATTGATGAATATGATTCTGGAACTGAAAATAACAACAGATCTCCTATGGAAGAGCAATTAAAGGTATCAGACATATCGTTACAGAATTCTGCATTGGCATTGGATCGCACTGGTACTTCCGATCGGTTTGGATATCAAGTTATCGATATGCAAAAAAGCTAGAAAAGATTCAGAGGCTGTTTCTTAGGAATCATTGGCTTAGTTTGACAGTCTTATTATCGACAAAAAATAAAATTCAAAGGGAAATGTCTAAATTTAGAAGAGATGCCACCGATGCCATTTTGAAATGCATATCCTATGACGGGAATAAAGACAAAACTTTAAAAAAGCAAATGGTTGGACATCAAGTGCATCTGAGTAAAAAAAAAAACAGAAGAGCACATAACAATGGTGAAAGAGCCTCGGTCCACATTCGTCGGATATGCAACACCATTCAATGATAGAGGGGTAGAAATTAAAAAGCCATAGTTAACTTCCTAAATTCGGAACATATTCTCTAAATTTTTTAGTTGCTATAAGTTGCGATGGAACTGCCGTAAACACGGGTCACAAAACGAGTTAACGCGTGCATGGAGAAATACCTGCGGCGCCCATTACTGTGGAATGTCTGTCTATTTCATTTCAATGAGCTTCCACTAATAGCGCTGTTAACCAAATTCTGCGGTAAACAAGTAGGACCAGGCATTTGGCCTTCTGTACTTCGATCTGAGCTTCTGGCATGTAACCAATATCCGGTAGGTTTGACAAAATTGTCAGTCCTATATCTTCGCGGAGCTTTTATATGCAAAACAAAGTTTGCTATTAACGCTATTGAATATAATAGTTACTACTTGCATCCGGAAAACCTTCTTCTTGATATGATTACTGACTCTGACCAAACAATACGATTCCAAGGCTATGAAGCCATACGAGCAGCTCGGAGAGAATCATCTGTAAAAGTACGCGACTTCAATGTACCAAAAAATCAAATTAATTACGATTGCAACGCATAGACTGAAACAATCAATTGGGATAATCTGCAAATAACCGAGCCGCCATATCTACATTTCTATACGGATGAGCAATTAGCTGGATATCAATATTCGTCTGAGAGGTTATTGAAATACCTGGTAATAACATACTAAAAAAATAAACAAGTGTATATTTTAATAATTTTATAGATTTTCTGTGACGTACTCAAAATACAAAACGTTTTGTGCGGACTGTTAATGAATCCGCAAGTAAAGTTATAGACGAAAAACGATTGGGATACATATTTTCCAAAATAAGAAGTCGCGAGCGTTATTGCAAACTATGTAGATTCGCCCCAGGATTTAATTTCATATAATCAAACAATTCGTTCTACATTCTTATGTGGATATTTAATTATTTAATATAGTTTATTCATTAACAATTTTCTAATTGAATGCTTGTATTTTGAACTACTTGAACTACTATCTTTATGTAAGATACCACTCTTTTTACCATTATTTTTCTTCAAATATAAAAAAAATATTGCACCACTTGCCGATTTGTTTAGGTAATTTTTGTTGTCTATATCTCACGCCTGGACCATAATTTTAAACCTTTACTTTACTTTACTTTTATTGACTATTTTACAACCTCATGAGGTCAGACGTCTTACAAATTAAACAAACAAATTTCAAGATATTCTTCCAACTGGCTCTATCCTTCGCCTTTTCTCGCCAGTTGGTAACACCAAGGATACGTAGGGATTCTTCTGCCTGGTATTTCCAGCGGAGTCTTGGTCGTCCTCTTTTTTTAAACCAGTATTTACAAAAAACATAGTGGGTGTAAGTCCATGGGAGTGCGTGTGGCGCGTGTCAGTTGAGAGACACATAAATCGACTTCAATTGGAACTAGACGAATTGCAATTTGAGTATATCTTCCAATTTTAAATCGCTTGTAACTTTATTGTTTATAAACAAAAATGAGTACTTCCAAGACACATATTTCACAATTTTTAAAGCCCTTTCGTACTGTTTCAAAAAAATGCTATATTAGGGTGGTAGAAAACGAGATAGCATAGGTTACTAATCGAATTTCACGTCGGAGTCAAAAATTATGATATGCACGAAATGTAGTCCTTGTCAAAAACTGAACAACGGTATGCTTCTTTTTCCAATCGGGCTTTAAATCGCAACACAGGATATAAAAAACTAAAAAGACGGTATTTAGGGTACACAGAAAATAATTTTATTTTGTAGTTCCGAAATTGTCTCCAGATAATTTTTAAATCTAGGGGTTAACTCTCGCTTAGTGGAGAGTTGTTTATCCCTATAATATGTGATGATATACCTAAATACTTGTGGAGAAAGGAGCTGATAATATGCCTTGGTGGGTATTGAAATAGCTGTATTCAAATTTCACATGTTTTTTTAAAAATATACCAAAAAACCAAAAAAAAATAACCAAAAGTACATTTTCATAGAAATTGATCTTGAACCGGATAAATTATTAAATCAAATTTAAGTAATTAATAAAAATATTGATGTTTTTATTACCTGGTTAGTACTTAGTGGAATAACCTTTATTTTCAATTTTAATCAAATTTTGGCAACGCTCTTGGGGAATCGAATACCAAGCATTCTGTATTTCAGTCCAAAGATCATCCAAGTTTTTATATTTATGTTGGGCGATATTACTTTTCAATAATTCCAGAGATGTTCAATCGGGACTTTGAGCCGGCCAGTCTAAAACGGGGATTACTTCTTCTGCAAACCACTCCTCGACAATTTTTGATGTGTGTTTGGGATAATTATGAATGCATGAATGTGAACGATGCGGCAGTTGTTCAAAAGCATAATATCCAAATATACTGAATGCCTGACATTTAGGGCAATGAACTATTACTCTACCATCTGGATCCATTCGATTTACCTTTGTTTAATCACTCCAAAGATTTTTTTTCCAGAATGGAGATCTTTCGATTTATTGGTATAAGCAAAGAGTAAACGCTTTGCAATATTTTTTTTTTTTTTTTTGGAAAGGAGTTCTTTTTTCATCTTTCGCGTACAAATAGCTGAGTATTATTGAGGCGTCTTCGGATAAGCCTGTCGTAACAAATTTACCCCAAATTCAGATTATTTCGGATAATAGCTCGGTTGACTGCTTCAGTTGTTTTTTTTTTTGTAACGCGGGTTCTTTTTTGTTTTTTTTTTTTTGTTTACCATTATAAAATTTTATTAGTTGTATTTTAATAAATAACATTATAGACCAGTTTTCTCGATCGGTTAAGAATTTTTGCAATATCACATGGCTTTTTGCCTTCACTACACGTATTGATTTTGGTTTCCGCCACACTCTTGCAGGCCCATCTCTTCCAAAAACATTGAATTTACATTCATCCGTGAAAATAACTCGTGTCCAAAAATTGGATCTTCAATATGCTGTTTTTCATGTTGTTTGGAGTATATAAGTCTCTTTTTTTCTGTTCCCTTCACTTATTAGAGGTTTCTTCCTTACCATTCTGGAGGCTAAGTCTGCCATTTTCAATCAACACCGGATACATTGAGCATATATTTCACTATTTTCCTCTGCATTCGCTCATCAAGTTTGCTGTCTGGGCCGATCACTTCTTGTCTTACTCTGGTACGATCCAGTAATATTGTAATTTTTAATTATTGTTTGGACGTTAGCCTTACTCAATCCCAAAATTTCACCAACTTTTGAAAATGAATTTCCCTCATGTTTAAGTTTCACAACCACTTCACGTAGTTGAGGAGAAATTTCTTTTCTTGTGGACATTTAAAGGCAAATATTTTCCAAAATTTTTACAAAGAGCGCATTGAACTACTACTGAAGGAAACGTGCCAGGGAGCGACCACGCTACATAACGGAACTATTGTTCACTTTGTCGTATGTAGACTTTCGTTAAATATTTCCAGAGGTGCTTTGTCGGTCTTAACATTTAAAAATTTGACAGAATAGACATTGGTAATATATTAAAATTTTTTTTTTTTTTTTTTTTTTTGTATATTTATTTAGCATGCATGCTATTATTTGTAAAATTTTATAACATTATTATTATAATAGATTTTAATACATTAAAACTTTTGTTTTACATATGAAATAATGCTACGTTTAAATATAAATAAATTGTTTTCACATTTTAAATTTTCTGGCATTTCATTAAATAATTTAAGACCATTGTAAAACAACAAATTTTGACAAAAATTGGTTGAACTAAAATTTAATCTGAAATCATTTTCGTTGCGCAAATAATAGGGTTGAACATCAGATACGTAAACTAAATATCTTCTAATGTATTCTGGCAATAATCCCTGTTTAATTTTGAAAATAAAAATTAAAGCATTCATCACAAGTCGTTGGTTTACAGAAAGCCACTGCAATCTTGTTAGCATTTCTCTAATATGAGTCATTTGATGGCACCGAAGAATACAACGCATTCCTTTATTTTGAAGTTTTTGGAGTCTTGCCTTCATAGTTTGGCTTCCCAGAAATAATAACGTTGAACAGTATTCAAAATGAGGTTGATTGTTGTGTTGTAAATAGTTATGGCTGTTGTAGTTGATAATTTGTAACGTATTCTTCTTAAAAATCCAATTTTCTTAGATATTTTTTTGCAAATATAGTCGAAGTGTAAATCAAATTTTAATTTATTGTCTATAAGAATACCCAAATATTTAGTTTCTTTTACGATTTCTATCGGATCTCCCTCGATATAAATATTTTCCGTAGTATTTCCGTTTAATATCATAGCTTTCGTTTTACTAGTGTTGATTTTAAGTTTATTCATTTTTAGATATTTCTCTATATTTTAAAAATTAAAAAATATTGAAATTATCCTATTTTGTTTGACTATGTATATACATACAATCGGCATCGTACGTAGACTTTTGTAACACGGTGTAAATCAGACCATCCCATACTACATTTCATCTGTTACAGATAATGATAGTATAACTCCCAAAACCACGCGCTTAACAATTTAAAACTAGTCACACTAACGGAAGTTGAGGACATTGCTAAAAACATTTAAAACAAATTAGTCCTGTGGTTTGGATATTATTCCAAACTACATTATTAGAAAACTACATGTGAACACGTTTGAATACTCGGTAATTATATTTAATAATTGCATAAGTAATTCATACTTTCCTAACACTTGGAAAGTTTCAAAAATTGGTCCAACTAAGAAAACCTCACAATGATGGCATCACTAACTTTTTATTTCCCTTTTATATGGACTACGCAAACATAATTAATTGGGTTAATTGGTATTCTAATGATAAATATAAATTCTTTATTGGTAAACTATGTTACCTTTTTGATTTACAGAGCTCTGTGTGTTTCAGTATGTAGATACATATGTACTTGTAACGAATGACAAGCTAGCAAGGCAAGATGGAGAAGGGAGGCAGTCACTCGTTAGAATCTTTTTATCTTTTTATAATAAAATAGGTGAAAAAGAAAACGAAAGGAGTAAATAGATTCTAACGAAAGGAAGATGTTAGAAAAAGGTTACCAACAAATGACAACTTAACATCCCGTGAGGATCGTCAAAAATTCCTTCCTTAAGAACTATTTTATTACTTTCCAATTTAGGGAATATTTTTGAGAATATAATTAGAGTTAAAATGGACTTAGATATGAATTGTCCTTATACGCCTGCCTTTCAATTTGGGTTCAAAGATATCTGGTTTAAACAATGTACTCGTATAACTTTTTTATAATTTTTCTCTACCGGTTATTTTTGTATAACTCCCTGTTTTATATCCAACACTATCTTTGCGATTTCAACACAGTTTTAAATTTTTTATATCTCTCGTTAACAAAGTGCGTTATCGAACAATTTTATTTAATTTTTTGTATTACATTATCATATCAAAAGAAATTAATGAAATACAAAATATAAAAATACAAAACATAAATTTAAAAAATGAATTATGAATTAGTGAATGCAATATTAAAACCAAATTATAATGATGATGTGTTTGAATGCAACGATAAAGAAATTTACATGCAAGAACGCATTACGGAAAATAACTACAATAAATGGTTTACAAAAGTATTAGTTAGTTTGAAAAAAGGGGTGCGATGCAGAGTATTCAAAAGCACTCTGATCCTTCCCATGTTAGTAGAAGTACATTTAAGAGGCTGAAACGACTTGTGCGCACTCAATTTACCCTACAATTCACACAATTCGCCTTAACCTTTAACGCGGGTATTCGGTCGGATTCCCTCGCATCTTGCATGTAGCCTGCCAAAGCCTCCATTATCCGTTGGGGTTTCGACTTAAGATCCCTGTTGATACATCCACTTATTGCTTGTAGGCGTTTTGCCGCAAGGGCGGCCTCGTATTTCACCGTAATCTCGATTGGCTGGATACATAAAATAGTCTACATGGCCCTTGTCGATGTTGCCCTTACTGCACCGCTAATACCAATGCAGGACATTCGTTGAACCCTCTGCAATAATGCGATTTTGCATTTCCTCTCAACTGCCGCCCAACATGCTACAGAAACATATGATAGTACGGGCCTAATTACGCTTCTGTCGAGCCCGTGTGTTATTTCCGTGTTGAGGCCCCATTTGGATCATATAGCCCTTCTGCATAGCGACCAACATCTGTAGGCCTTATTGGCCCTGTCTTCTATGTGGTGCTTCCAATTCAATTTCCAATTTAAGATTACCCCTAAGTATTTAACCTTATCGGTTATTTTAATCGTCTTCCAGGAAACTGAGATTTTCGTTTTCCTTGAGAATAGACATATTTCCCTTTTGTCCGGGTTCACATTTAAGCCTCTTGGCTGTGCCCAGTTGTGCGCTATATTCAGTGCCCTCTCTGCCTCTCTGCATAATTGATTAGGATCCTTTCCCCTATGAAGTATTATTTTCCTTAGCATATGATTGATCCAGTCTTTTAACGTCCGGTCCACCATAAACTAGTCTAAAGATCGGATGAGTGTTTCGGTCCGAACATTGTTGAACCCTCATTCAATATCTATGCATACAGACAGTGTGTACAATTTGTCATTGAGTGATTCCTCTATGTAGTGGGTTACCCCTTGAAGTGCTGTTTCCACTGATCGGCCTTTGCGTGTTGCTTGCTCCGTAAGCCTTTAGAGTGGCATAGCCTGCATTTCCAGGTTTGTGTATAAATACTACCCTAGCCTCCTGCCAATTCTTTGGTGTGTAGGCGAATTTAAAGCATGCGGTGAAAATTCCCGCCAAATTGGTTGTTATATTGTCAACCTCATGTTGGTTCATCCGGTCCCTCATCTTTATATAGAGAGAAGCTCTTTATAGTTTTTTTTTTTTGACCAGTTGGTCCGTTGTGATTGGTGTCTGATGCACTACATTTTCACATTGTCGTCGTTCTCTTATCGGTTCCGCGATCCCTAACGTTTGTTCCATTGTCTCCTTTCTGTTGTCTTCTTTTTTCTTGCGTTTCCACCTGGAAGTGGGCATTAGAGAGGAATTTTTTCATCTTCGACATGTTGACGCTATCCACCGGTTCACTGAATAGTCTCCAGGAGTTGTGTCTCGCCTTTCTCAGTATTGCGTTGTATTCACTGAAACTTCATTTTTAGTCCTCCCAGTTTACTGGCAGTTTTTACGCGTGACTCTGTTGTCTAAGGACCTTCTGCCCAATATCTCGTATTTCCTCTGTAACCCAGAGTTTTTCTTGGACCGATTTCCTTTTTCGAAGTTAGCAGCTGCTTTGTAAAGATTTTTCCAGTGCTTGCGTGGTCCTTGTCACTTTAACGTCCAATTCGCCCCTACTAGAGTATTCGAGTTGGGGGTGATGTAGTAGGCTTCCGAACTTTGTCCAGTTTGTCTTGGTCCTGTTTCTGAATCTTATTTGGGCCTCTCTACCAGTCGATGTAATTCCAACGAAGGTGGTGGTGTCGGCGAATCATAAGGCAAGTATACTGACGCCAGGTACATATTGCCATCTCCCTGTTTCAGCACAGTTGTATCCGATGTTGTTGTTTTTATGGCATAATATACATATTCTCGGACGGGAGCCCGTCTTCGTATAGAATAGTTGGTAGTTAATACAGTGAGCGAAATTTGCTTAGCCGCATATAGTTTTTTTTTTTGATTTTGATAAAAAAACAAAATGTATTTAAGTATTTTATGAACATGTGTTGTTTTGTATTTCTTAATTATTGCAAAATTACAGAAAATCTGGGTTTCAAACATAAACTATAAATGTTAACCCTCTAACCGGCGAGCCTGCCTTTAGACGGGGTATATAAATACGTTAATATGCAGCTCTATTTCTGTTTTTTCTGTTCTAACGGGAAATATCAGCAGAGAAACAAACAATTCTCTTGTTGAGAACAATAGCAGCAAGCATTTCTGATTTGATTGCAAACTGTTGAGTGCTAAAGTCATTTTTTTCACAAAGTGTGTAAATTAATTATTTGTGTATCAAGTGGAATTTTGAAAAAAGTATAAAATCCTATTAATTCATAATTTGCGAGTAAAAAAATTATTTTCATACAGGTAAATATATATTCTATCGTGTTCTATGTTTTTAATATGAAGGTTTTACCAAAACTTAGCTTTTAGCCGGTGAAAATTGGACACCGTCTAAAGGCGGACCTGCCGGTTACAAGGAACTTTTGCATACACATTGCTCTAGTTCCTAGTGTTTTTTCGTTTCATTTTTCTGTAACCATTGTTCGGTTTTAAACATTGTAGGAACGAATTAACCATTTGAAAATGTTTTCACAGAGAAAAAGTTCTAATTTTTCAAAATTAAGTGATGAGGAAATTGAAGCACTCATGGCTGAATCAGTGGATGGCGCAGATTCAGAAGACGATTTCGACTTTGACAACGAAAATGATTTGGAGAACCCAGACTTTCAACTACCAAACGTAGACTTTGCCACATTAGAAGAAGAGTGGGATAATGTAGACAACAATGATTTTCTTTCTGATATCATCAATATCTCTCAAAACTCAGAAAAACTTCTGCCAGAAGTGAACAACAACGTGGAGCATTATGAAGAGTCTTTACCATCAAAAACTGGGAAAACAAAAACAAAGAGAGCAAGATCTCCTCTACCAGAAGTTGAAGCTGGAGAAGTGCAGTAGTGTCCAATGCGGGGGGGTTTAGAGGAAATGTAAAAGATATTTCTTCCCAAAACCCGCATATGCCCGCAAGGCCCCACAAATATGGCATGAAACTATTTGTCCTTTGTGACTCGCATGACTTTTCGTACAAATTTGAAGTATACAAAGGAGCTGGCGATAATGAAGTATTACCCAACACCCCTGAATTAGGAGCAACAGCCAATGTGGTCATAAGACTGTCAAACACAATCCCAGATTTCAAAAATCATATCCTGTACTTCGTTAATTTTAATACCTCTGCCACTTCTGTTTATTTACGGAGCAGAGGAATTTATACATTAGGAACCGTCCGATGTAACAGGATACCCAACTGCAAGGTGACAAAGGAAGTGGAATTAAAAGATAAAGAACGTGGACACTCAGAAGAGTTTGTTGGCGGTGCCTTTGGGGTAGACATTGTTTACTTGATCGCGATCACATCAGAATGAAAACAAAGAAATGGACTTTGCGTTTATTTTATCACCTAATTGATATGGCGTTAGTGAATTCATACCTCCTTTTCCAGCGTATTCATGGTATTGACTCTAAAGATGTTACTCATAAAAAATTGCCAGATTTTCGTATTGAGGTGGCTGATGTACTCTGTCGTTATGAGAACGCTAACGCCAAAAGAGCTGTTGGTAGACCTCAGAGCCAAAGCCCAAAAATACAAAACCCAAAGAAATCGTATGGTCCACCAGATGACATTCGTTTTGATGGAGTTGGACATATGCCTGATATTTTGGACCGAAGTGGTAAAAAAGTATGCAAACTACAGGGATGTAAGTCCGAAACACAAATGTATTGTACTAAATGTAAATTAAATCTATGCTTATCAAACAATAAAAAATGTTTCCAAATTTATCACACAAAACAATAAAAAAACTGAATAAAATTTCAAGTAAAATCATTCCTTAATTAAAATGTTTTATTACGTTACCAGGCAGGTCCGCCTTTTGGCGGTCAACATATTTTCTCACCTGGAAGGTAAGGTTTAAATTTTTTTCATCTTTTAACAATACCGTATGTTTTATTTATCCAAAAACAATCAATAAATAATTTTTTTTAATCGAAAAAAAATTGGCCGGTTAGAGGGTTAATAAAAGTAATCACAATTAATCCATTTTTTATGCGAAATTTTTTTAGCCGCACAACTCAACAAAAAAAATACTTTTAACTTAAATAAGATATGAAAACTACATTTTTAATTTTTCGTCGCTCCCCCATTTTTGTTTATTGTTTGTAAAATTCGTGCAGGGAGTGTGTCAATTAGTTTTCGAAGCAAATTAATGTCCAAATCTATCCAAGCTTGTAAAATTGATGTTTTTAGTTCCTGAACCGTTGAATATTGTCTCCCGTTTGTGTATACAGTTCTGGCAATAATCCCCCAAACATTTTCGATTGGGTTCAAGTCAGGGCTTAAAGCTGGCCAGTCGAGTAATGATATCGAGCGGGATGAAGAAAACTCTTTACTTTTCTTAGACACGTGAATACTGGCATTGTCTTGTCGAAATATAAATTCTATTTGGTCCTTCTCTTCCAAATATTCAATTAAAATATCGCCTAACATTTCAATATATTTTTCGGAGTCCATCTTTGTGGGAACAAAGCATAACTTTAGTTTTCCATGGTAAGAAAAGGCACCCCATATCATGACAACCTCCTCCGAAGTTTCGACTTAGTCGTGGAGGGTTATTTGCGCGAAGATCGTGCCAATAAAAACTAAAACCGTCCGGTCCATCCAGATTAATTTTTTTTCGTCAGAAAAAATAACCTTTTGCCAATCTTCAGTCCACGCCATGTGCTTTTTCGCAAAAGCTAATCTTGCCACTTTATGTTTAGATGTCAATTGGGATTTTTTGCAGGTTTTTTCCACTTCATGTTTCCGTCAGCGCTTAAATTCTGTTGGACCCTGCGTTTTCCAATTGGGAGCTGAAATTTATCCACTATTTGGGATGAGGATAGTCGATTTTTAGTGGCTTCTTCCTTAATTGCGTTTATTTGACGTCGGGTGACTTTGGTATTTCGCCTGCATTTTGAAGAAGGAACACCGTATTTATCATCCAATCGTAAATAATTTCTTTCCACTTTCTCCGATCTTCTGATCTGTCTTGCAATTTCTCTATTGGAAAGACCGTTTCCCTTTAAAATTTGTATTTGTCCCTTTTCAACGTTGTCAAGAAACTTCTTACGCGCCATGTTTAATAAGCTTGTCAAATAATCACAAAATTAATAAAAAATCAGTTAAAACTCAACTCAACTCATTTAAAGCAACTGCGGCTATACAAATTTCGCGTCAATTTCTTTCATTCTTTATGTCAATTTGATGTCAATTTCTTTCATTCTTTATGTATATCTATACCTAAGTACCGTTATGATATTTTGTTTGTGTTTTCTCTGTTTTGTTTTTGTTTGATGTTTCCATTCCATACAATATTACCTAAACAAAGTTTTGAGAATAGGCGAGCAAACAAACAAATTTCGCTCACTGTATGATTTAATCCACTATCTTTGTGTATCTTTGGTCTTGTATTAAAGCAATGTGTATTTTACCTTTACTAATTTGATCCAACAAAGCGTGGGTTGCCGTCTCGTACCAGTGGAGGTTTATCTGGATGACTTTTAACATTGGTCTTCCAGTAACCGGTCTTCCTGAGAGTTGGTGATGTCTTCGGTCACTTTTAAGCAGTCTCTGTTCTACCGGACCCACACTCGCTTCATCTTTCTTTGCATTGCAATTGACACTTTGCCAACATTTATGTAGGCAGCTTTGGTCACAAAGAACACCATATATTTTGTCTTTGCAAGACCAGCCATGGTTGCCAGGTCTATTCTGATAACAAGGAGGGTGCCCTCGTCCCTGTGGAAAAACTCCCTCAGGCGTTATGCTTGCCAGTGACTCAGTATGGCGTCCGATGCGAACTTGCTTTCCCATCCTTTGATGTCTTCTCTTCCTACAAGGGCTAGGTTACCGCCTTCTCAGGAGACAGAGATGCCATCCACTAGCTTCTTCAGTGTTTCCGCGCAGTGTTGTGAGGCCAGCTGTAGTATCAGTACCTCCCCTTTGAAACCGCTGCTAACGACTTCTATGGATGGTTTACCTTCGGCCTTTTGGTGCTGGTCTTTTGGTATTAAGCCAGTTAGGTTGCCGGTGTCAATGACTGCATAGCAGATATCGTCCAGGTATTGCCTTCTTGCTACCTTTGCATAGGATGGTGGTTCCTTACAAATGTCCACATTCAGCTTCCTCTTTCTAGTTAGATTGGGCTCGTGTTTACGGCCCTTTCCTTCCCGGCTGATTTAGCTGAAGTACTCGCTTTCCCAGTGACCGCATCGGCTTTGCCCCTATTGTCCCTGGAATTCATTGGAACATTCATTGGAGTTACCGGATGACGGGGAACACTTCTTCCTCTTCGCCGCTGATTTGACAGCGTTCTGCTCTTCAGGTGATCGGATTATTTTCTCAGCCTCTGTTGAGGTCGAGGGAGGCACCGACAGATCCTTGGGAACGTCCTGTGCTTCGCCTTATTTAGCTAAGCGGTTTCTCTTCGCTATCATCCTGCGTTGAGCCTCCGAAAGCCGTTTCTTTTTCGTTGTGAGTTTTGCTATGCTCTCACTCACTTCATCAACCATTTTACTGACCTCGTTTTTCTTCAGAGTGGCTAAAATAGTAATGTTATTTTCGTTATCGCTTAAGGAGTCAGAGTTGGAGTCTCCACCTGTTTTTAAAGACTGTGGACTTTTGCATTGAACTTGGCAATGGCTTTGTATGTGCTTGCCACGTTTTCTACCACAGGGGTCAAGGTACAACCCCCTGTAGAACCATGAGTGTGATGATCCCAACTGTATTGTTTCATCACCGACATTATATCATGGTGCTGTTGTACAATGATATCGTGGATTAGCATATGATCAGATTGAAATGTCAATTTCGTATCTTTTCATGTTGTACTCCAGTTTCGTTTGGGGTATCGTTTTCATTGTATTGTTTTCTTGTATTCGCCTTGATTTTTTTGTGTTCTGTGTTCATGTTAGTCTCACGAGTATGTCAGTAAATATAATGCAGCCCAATCCAGTGACAGCGTAAGCTGAACCAGGCAACACGTTACTACCGACCCGCGCCTTCGCGTCGGAGGGAGCTGTTCGGGCCCAGTATTTTTAAACACTAACTGGCCATCCAGGTCCTCGTTCCTCATTATTTTTTGCATTCAACGTTGAATATTATAATGGCGGCAAAGTCGCAAGAATCGCCATGTCGGGAAAGCTCCATTGACATTCGTTATTTACGTAGGCCTGATCAACAGACTCCACTTCCCCGGAGTAACCTTCAGTTCACGCAGCCTAGGTCACTCTTAAGCCCCCACATCGCGACAAGGTTGTTACTCCCGGTGGAGCTAAAAAAGAATTGATTTCATTAAAAGCAAAAACAAAATTAAATACCAAATAGCTCTAATGGAAAATACGTATGAATCTTGTAGAAACATGTACAACGTGTGGAAAATCAGAAAGATAATTACGTGTATAACAAAATAAACTACGCTAAAGACCAAAAAGAGAAATGTGGAACGCAATTAAGGATCTAGTATTAAAAAAAATTCCCAAATGTGATACCCGGTCGCGAACAACCCAGGGGGGGTCAGGGACCTTACAAAACGAAGATAACATATTTCGCCAACCAGTTTGATCTTTTGCCTTATCTCTCCAGTTGGCAATACCAAGTGTACGCAGCGATTTGTTAACCTGATCCCTCCAGCGGAGTCTTGGTCTTCCTATTTTTCGTCTTCCTACGGTTTCGAAAACCCTTCGTGCTGGTTCGTCTTCATCCATTCTGCTGACATGGCCGAGCCAGCGCAATCGCGTTATTTTGATCCGCTTCACTGTCAATGTTGGGATATAGCTCGTGCAGCTCATGGTCATCCGTCGCCGATACTCGCCGTTGTGCAATATAGGGCCATACATTTTTTGGAGTATTTTTCTCTTGAAGAGTCATACAGATGTTTCGTCTGCTTGCGATAAGACCCAGGATTCTGCGCCATAAAGCAAGAAAAGTTGTATGAGAGTGGTACCGATGAACTTTTGTTACTCTAGAGAGGGCTTTATCTCTAAACTGCTTGCTTATCCCAAAATAACATCAATTCGAAAGCACAATTCTCTGCTTGATCTCAAGACTGACGTTGTGGTTTTCGTTTACGGCAGATCCGAGGTATATAAATTCGTCCACCACCTCGAAATTATAACGGTTGTCCACGCTTTGGTCTAATCGCGTGGAGACCCTGCTCGTTGAAACCATTTTGTCTTGTCTTCATTTACTGTCTTTTGCTGACTCTTTCTCAATTCTCGAAAACACCGCAGTAACTTCTCTAATTGTGCGCCCAATGATATCTTATCTACATACGCGAGCAGCATGTGACATTTGCTGCTGATGGTTTTATTCATGTTGACTGCGGCTTTTCTCATAATGATCTCCATTAAGATGTTAAAGAGATCGCACGATAGGATGTCGTCTTTCCTGAGGCCTAGCTTAGTTTCGAAAGGTTCGGTAAGATCCTTACCGACTTTCACTGCGGCTTTGGTGATCCAGCAAAGGCGTATGGGTTTTGCAGGAATACCAAGCTCAGACATTGCTTCTCAGAGTATCTCTCTTATCGGGATATCGAAGGCCGCCTTATAATCGACAAATAGATGATTTGTTTTTCGTGGGTCTTCTCCGGGAATTAACGTGAAAATCTGGTCAGTTGTCGATTTTCCAGGCCTAAAGCCACACTGGTATGGTCCAATCAGGTCAGCGATAATTGGTTTCAGTCTTTCGCACATAATACTTGATGTAACCCTATATGCTATGGATAAAAGGCTTATTCCACGGTAGTTGGCACAGAGACTCGGGTCACCTTTTTTTAAATATGGGACATATGTAGTACACTGAGACTCCAATCGCCAGGCATGCATTCATCTAACCAAATTTTGGTAATGAGCTGATGCATAAGCTTATCAGCTCATCGCCGCCAGCCTTAAGCAGCTCCGCCGGTAATCCATCGGCTCCTGCGGCTTTGTTGTTCTTAAGCCGGACAATAGGTGTTCTGACCTCGTCTTGGTTAGGAGGGATGCAATCGACGTCGTCGTCCAAATTGTGATCGATTGTCCCATCATCATTGGTTATCTCAGGTAGCAGTACCTCGAAGAAATGATATCACCATATTCCCAACATGCTCTGCACATCTGCGATAAGATTTCCGTCCTTGTCTTTACAGAAGGGGGCCCTGAACCATTTCCATTAGTCCCGTCCCGTGACCTTTTTGTAGAATTTTTCGGACTTCGTTCTTTCTTCTGTATGTCTCAATTTTCTCACTCGCGCTTTTTCTACTGCAATTTCTTATGCCTAAAAGGTTTACCTCCTTTCTTTTTCCCCAATATCGCTCAGTCGCAGCTCGTGTTGCAATTGACTGAAGCATTGCCATACCTGCACCGTCATCATTTGCAATGCGACACTCTTCATCGTACCATGGTTTGTTGCGAAGCAGTTTTACCAAACGAAGTACGGTTGTCGCTACAGTTTTTATAGAGTCGGAAATGGGTTTCTATTGCGCTTCAGGATCCTCATCGGGAGGGGGTGGGTTCTGTGCCAAAAGTTGCGACAGCTTCCTTGAGTGGGCTGTGGCTACCTCTGGTAATTGCAGCTTTCCGATGTCTAACTTTCTCTGCGTCTGGTTTCGTACGATTTTCGACCTTCTTAACCTTGCGCGAACCTTTGCTGCTACCAGGTAGTGATCAGAATCGATGTTAGCTCCTCTGATCACTAGTGCGTCCATTACCTTCCATCAATTACCACGTGATCAATTTGGTTCTTCGTTCTTTGATCAGGGGATACCCAAGTAGCCTTGTGGATCAATCAGTGTCTTACCGTTGTCGGAAATGTGATACAGACTGCGTTATTTAAGAATGCGTATATTAAGACTACATAAGCCAAGTACCTATGATAACGAATAAATTTAACTTTAGTGAGTGCAATATCTGTACAAGACTATAAAAATGTATGTATATAAAGTTAGAAACGGATTATGATTATAGACAATTGGAACACAGGTATGCTTTATTAGAAATAATTAATAAATCACTAGAAACGGGTGTTTCAGAAAAAATTGAAGGAATCCGTGATAACACGAGTGGAAAAACTAAGAAATGCGAAGAGTTCCGTCCAATAACTACACTCGAAACATGTGAAAAAATACTGGAGAAAATTATTAAAAAAAAAAACAATTAGAGGAATATATAAAAAATATAATCTCATATCGAAGTATCTGTCAGGATTTAGAAAGAGATATTTATGTGAAACATCTGTTAATTACGTCGTAAACAGATAGAAATATAGAGACAGAAATGGTAAAATTAAGCTTTTGAAACTATAGACAGAGAAATTCTCTTGGAAAAACTTAACAAATATGGAATACAGAACAAAGAATTAAGATGATTTGAATCATATTTGACAAATAGAAGACAAACTACTAAAGGGAATAATATAAAATGGAGTGCAATAAATAATGACTATGGTGTTTCGAAACATAAAAGAGAATTATTCACAAACAAATTTTAAAAATTATTTTGGAACGATTAATCCACAGCTGACTATTACCAATACCAAAACTTACCAGTTACAGTAAAGTTACTGCGACTAGAAACGGTAAAAGATGAAGAAGTTCGGGTCTTGGTGGAATCACTAAAATATGGCAGAGAGTGTGATGCAAAGCACCGTTTTGGTGTTCTCCAGATAGAATTTACATTACTGCAGGGATGTCTACTGCGGGCAATTCGAGTATACATACCGAAGGGTTTGATTCGTATCCTGGATGAATTACACACCGCAAATTTTGGTATAACGAAAAAGAAAACCCTTGCACGTGGCTATTGTTGGTGGCATTCGATGGATAAAGACATCGAGAAGTTAGTGCTGAATTGTACCCCTTGCCAGTTAGCTCGGCCTATGACTGTGAAACCCATACTAATACAATCATGGAATGCGGCAAAGAAACCATTTACTTATACTTATTTATTTTGGTGGATGCGTACAGTAAGTGGCCCGAGGCGTACGTTTTAGCCAATATTACAACCGGATCTACAATCGAAACATGCCGCGAAATATTTTCGAGAATGGGAACACCGAACACGTGTGTGAGTGACTGACCATGGAACGCAGCAGCTCGGACATTGGTTGGTTGGTGGGTTGGTTGAAAAGGCTGCAAGAGCACGCTGTCTAGCACACTTAGGCTAAAGAAGCCCATTGTGTTACCTGCAGTTTCCACCATAGCAACTATTGACTAGTGGTCCAGCCAATTTGCCCTTTCAATAAATTTGTCTATAAGACCTACAGGAACATCCTGTAAGACTACGGTGCTAACTAGATATATTTCGAATATCCCACTTCTCAGTCCTGCCAGAGCAGGGCATTCCAAGAGAAGGTGTTTCGTCGTTTCCTCGTCCTCTTCCATGCAGCATCTACAGAGAGTGGAGTTTCTATGTCCCAATCTTAGGGCGTGTTTTCCTACACGACAATGTCCCGTAAGTGTTCCTATCATTGTGGATAACCTGCCTCTCGGCAAGTTAAGTAGTTGCCTAGTCTTCTTCCTGTCCACCTGTGGCCAGAGGACCCTGGCTTGTTTGCAAGTTAAAGTAAGTCTCCACTTGTCCTTGAACATATTATCGACCCACTGCCTGATCTGCAAACGGCAGGTAGAGATTGGCATACTAACACTTTTTTTCCGGAAGAACCTGTGCCGTAGTGCCCTGTCTAGCTAACGCACCCGCTACCCAATTGCCTGGAATGTCGCTGTGTCCCGGTACTCAGATCAGTCTGTTGTCAAAATAATCTGCCATCACCCTAAGTGATGAGTGACATTCTTTCACCGTCAAGGACGTAGCAAACATGGCTTCCAGGGACTTTATGGCATAGATACATTATGATAGATACATATTCTCCGGAGGGTTATGACACTACTTTTCAGTAGTTTAGCAACCTCCAGTATGGCGGTAATTTCCCCCGGAAATACACTACAGTGATCAGGCAATTTGAAGGCCATATTTACATTTAGGTCAGGTGAATGGACCCCATAGCCTACTTGCTCGTCCAACTTTGATCCGTCCGTGAAAAATCTGATACTACTGGTGTTCGGAATAGAAGTCCTTAGATTTGTCGCTGGTAGAAGGTAGGGGATACAGTAGTCCGTTTTTTACGAGAATAGAGTTGATCCGGTGTAGTAATTCAGCGTGTCCGGAATGCCCCGATATCAAAACGCCACAATACCTGACGTACCTGAAGTCGTGCCCATTGCCCCACTAACGCTAATCAGTGCTGATCTTTGAATTTTCATCAAGGAATTCAGAATATATTTATTTTGGAGGGACCTTCACCAAACTACGATGCCATAAAGAAGTATTGGTCTGACTATTGCCGTATAAATCCACATGGTGTTATTAGGAGACAATCCCCAGCGCTTTCCTATCGCCCCTTTACAGCGATTGTCGGTTTCCAAGACAGTTTTCTGTCGAGAATTATCCCCAGATACTTGACCTTTTCCGTCAACTGTAATTGCACCCCATTAACTGACGGCAGTTCAAATGCGGGTATTTTATATTTCCGAGAGAACAAGATAAGCTCAGCTCGTACATTAAAAATCAATAAATTGTACTTCCGAAAAATTAGTACACTCAACAACAGGGAAATCTCCATCTTTGCTTATGCTTGGCAGACAAATCCAATCTCGTCTGGACTTAATTATACCCAAACAAGAAGAAGTTCCACCTGAGCACACGGTAATAATGAAACAATTTATGGAGGGTGAACGAGTGTCCGCAAGCGATTATCTGACAGAGCTTATGGCAGTTTGGAACAATTTTACGTAAAGTAGATGACCTTCATTATGAAATCGAATTGTATGACAGACGGCTCTGGAAGCGGCAGACAGATCAGTTGCGTAAGGTCGGTGAAAATTTGTGCTACAGAAAAAATTCTCTATTGAACTTGGAGACCAGGAAAGGGAGGAGTGTGTTGTTGCTTTACCTCGGTGTCCAAGGCAGCGCGATAGTGAAACGATTGTTTCGGATGTTCCTAACATAAACGAAACAGAAAATAATGTGGGACTTAGGCGTTGAAAGAGAACTATTAAACCACCACAACGTTTGAATTTATAATTATTGTAAGAATTAGTTGTAAGGGGAAAAGAGATGTCAGATCAATTACAGTAAGAACATGAAATAAAATTCACCCCTGTAGTCAATGTAAAAGGAGAAGGAGAAAGTAGAGAAAAGGAATGACATTCTTATTTCCATGTTTGAAGTAGAAAGATCTTGTGTTTCATTTGGATACCAGAGGTCCGTTTTGGGATCATTATTATTCATAATATATGTATATAAATGACATTATAAATATATTAAGAATATGTGAAATAATTACACCATGTTACAAACGTCTACATGGGATGCCGATTGTATGTATATAGTCAAAAAAAATAGGATAATTTCGAATTTTGTTAATTTAAGTATATTACTTATAAAATATACCACCTTAACCCTGCTGTTAGATTAGAAAAAACTTACGAATCTTAGATTGAGGGACCATTTGGTCCATACTGCAATTTTCATCCAAAATAATAATTTTATCTTATTCTTTGTAACTATTTTGGTTCAAAAATTTCTAAAGCAAGTATTTGACATATCAAAAACATTCGCTAACATATCAAAAACATCTTCTAAATATTTGACATGAATTTACATTCGCTTGGTAATGAAAAAACTTACGAATCTTAGATTGAGGGACCATTTGGTCCATACTGGAATTTTCATCCAAAATAATAATTTTATCTTATCCTTTGTAACTATTTTGGTTCAATAATTTCTAAAGCAAGTATTTGACATATCAAAAACATCTTCTAAATATTTGACATGAATTTACATTCGCTTGGTAATGAAAAAATGTACTATTGACCAAATGGTCCTCTAATCTAAGATTCGTCATTTTGTATTTTTCTCAGTCCTGAATAAAGTTAGAAAATTTAATTTTCGCACATAACATTGTTTTATTAAAAGACCCCATTAGCAGAAAAATTTAGTCAGTATATATCACCGTTCCAAAGTTACAAGGGAAAACAGAAAAAATTTGGACCAAATGGTCCTAATCTAACAGCAGGGTTAATGCAGAGGCAAATTCTGCAATATCTATTCTGTAAAATTGTTAAATGTTAAAACCGACAAAGCCTGTAAATATTTAACAAAAGTCTAGATACGACAAACTCCACATTATTCTCTTTTAAAAAGCCTACGTAAATCACGATTACATTACATTCTGCGTTTTGGCCTGCAACCACCCCTACAGGTTTTGACGTTTAATCGACTGATCTCCCTCTTTCTTACATTCGTAAAAATTTTCATAATTGGTGGCCGTCGGTGGTGCAATGGTCAGTGTGCGCGCCTCTTGTACATGAGCTCCTGTGTTCGATCCCTGCTCTGACCACCTTAAATTCCTTTCGACGGCGGTCACCTCGCATAGTGACGGCGACACTATCGAGTATTTATCCATGAAAAAGCTTCTCAAAATACCGTTCGGAATCGGTGTAGAAGCTGTAGGTCCCAATCAGTGAGTATAAAAATAGAAAGCGCACAGCTCACTGGTTGTGAGAAGCTCTCCCCACCCCAGTTCCTTCATGGGATCTAATGGGAAACCATTTTTTTTTTTTACATTCTTATTAAATTTATAAAAACGGAAATTCTTTGTGTTGAATTATTTGTCTCACATTCGTCAAAGTTGTAAAGGTTGTGTATTCTCAGTTAATTTATTAAAAAAATAATTTTAAAAAAATTAATATGTAACAAAATGGCAGAAATACGAAAGTGAATAGAGAGAAACGTCAAAACTTCCCACAAACTTTCGTATCGTGCGTGAAAGTCTACCCCGCTAGCAACACCACACCTCTCACCCACAAAACGTTTTAGGCACGCGTCGAACACGCGCGTGGTATCCATAGTGTAATGATGCTCAAACTGAACAGTAAATAGTTCCGTTATGTAGCACGTTTTCTTCAGTAATAGTTCAATTGCTTTAAGAAAAGTAAGATCAAAGTTAAATTGTGTGCTTTTTGGAAAAATTTTGGAAAATATTTGCCTTTAAATGTCCACAAGAAAATAAATTTCTTCTCAACTGCGTGAAGTACTAGTTGTAAAACTTAACCCTCTAATGCTGAATTCTGAAATAGTGTGTAAAAATTAGGAGAAAATTTTTTTTGGGTAACTTTGGGCTTCTGTTTTCAAAAAAATGCTTTGCAAGTCAGTACGAACAATCGTTTACCTTCCAAGCGACAAAATATAAATAAGTCCCTTGGGGCTTTAGTGGCAAAAAATAAAGTAATTTTTTAATGAATACTGTATGTTGGGTTTCGTTGAAAACATTTGAAATTAATTACAAGACCATGTGAGAATTGAGAACCACATTATATATTTTAGGTTATGATTGTCAAACTAACAATATTTATGATTCGAACAGCATAAATGAAGTTTATCGCAATTTCATCAATTTTTCATCGCACAAATCGAGAAAAAACTGATCAAAGGGAGCGTTTAAGAGCTTGAAACTGTAACTGTATAAAAAGCGTCCTTACTAAAAAAGTCGGTCCATTTGCCATCAGTATTAAGGTGGACCTTGAAATGACATTTTTGCGATATTTTGGTAGATGAGGGCTCTATTCCGTGCCTTTTTGAAAAAAAATGACAATGCCGAAAAAAAAAATTAAAAAAAAAAACATTAGGGGTTGCGCACGAGCCGAGAAAAAGGTCCACTTTGCCAAAATTAGGGGGGAAATTGCCATAGGTCGTCAGGGGTCACCCGTAGGGGGGAAGAATGTATGGCCGACCCGCATTAACTTTTTACCGCCAACATTTTCCCCCAAGACACCCACCCCCTATCTCCTCCCCTTAGGGGGGTCACCATACAAAAATGGAGGTTGCTCAGTATTTTCGAAAAACACCATAGGTCATCAGGGGTCACCCCTAGGGGGGCAAAATATATGACCGACCCCCATTAACTTTTCATCCCCAACATCTTTTCCGAACAAACTTACCCTCTATCTCCACTCCTTGAGGGACTCCCCATACAAAAATAAAAGAAGCTGTAATTGAGTAGTAAGCAGTAGTAAGCACTCTTAATATAATATAGTCAAATTAACATATTTTTGTTCGCTGATGGGTATTTCTTGCGATAAGAATCGATAACATGTAGTAAATACTGTTTCTCTTCTTCGCATTGACACAGTATTCTATTATAATCTTGTATCATTTTTACTCCTCTTTCGGCAGTGTCGTTCAAAACGCGCAAGTTATTTACAATTCTACGACCTTCTTGATAGTCTGCGCGAGATTTCCAGGTTGCTGGATTTGCAAGAATGAAATCTTGCGATATTCCAAATCGTACAAATAAATTTTTGGTATTATGAGAGACGAAGTTGCTCAAGTCTTTAGCCAAGAACTCCTCATTCACATCTTTGAATTTCACATCGATTTTTTTAACGCTGGTGCTTTTGATTACGACGCGAGGAGCTGGGGGAACCGGGTCGTCTTCTTCACCTTCTTCGTCTTCTTCATCTTCTTCACCTTCTTCGTCTTCTTCATCTTCTTCACCTTTTTCGTCTTCTTCATCTTCTTCACCTTCGTCATTCTCATTTTCTAGCAATGCTTGGCCTTCAACTCATTTGAAACCTTGTCATCGAAAAAGGCAAGGGCTATGTGCTCATCGGCGAGATACCATAGGTGACCGATAAATTTCTTTATCATTACCCGAGATAAATCCTGGTCAACGGACTTGTACTCGACGATGTCCTTCAAAAACTTCCAATCTTGATTCGGCGCCTCAGCTGCTCGAGAAGAACCAAACCATGCCTTGACGTAAAATCGCACCACAAAAATACAAACGTGTCGAATACCATTCAATTCACATACAGATAAGTGAAAAGTTCTCCGAAACAAAAACATCTTGAGGCTGTAAATGGCTTTTGCCATCCATCGAGCATGGGAAACGGGTCCTGGAGGTCGGAAATGGTAATTCTCAAGTTTTTCACCCAGAAACAAAAGAATTAATTGTAGCATTTCTTTGTAGTCATCGCGAGGGTGTTTCTTCTTCAATTGATCTAAGCAAAACTTCTTTATGCCGACTTGCATTGCCACAGGAATTTTTCTCGTTTCCTGTTTGAAACGGTCAAAGCAAGGAACGCCTGGTGCACTGGTCTTTCCCATTTTTGTCTCAAAAACTTCCCTTAGCACCAGTTCGTATACGTGGTGTCTGCAAGGTAAATATAAGATTTCTCTCTCCAACAGCCGCTCAAGAGCAACTGCGGCTCCGGAGAATGGGCCACTGTTCGTTGATGTCGTGTCGAAAGAAAGTCCTTGTATTCGATGTGTCATATGCCAAGATGCCAACAGTTGATAAACGGCATGTGCTATTCTCCGGCCTTTTCCTTTCCCATCTTCTACTTTGGGAACTCCAAGAAGTTGTTCTTTTTCTCCGTACGAGACAATTACCGGTAGACGGTCCACCTTCTTTGTACCCACAAAATCCAAAAGCATTTTGCCATCCCAATGGACTACGAAGGATTTAGCTGCGACAAGCTGGAGATGAATGAAACGCGTTGAAGAATAAGAATTCTGAATGAGAGCAAATAAATCTATGCGATCTTACTTGTGGATTGTCTTTCACATAACTCAGCATGTTCTCTCGATTTGAACGCCGACATCTCCGAAGCGACGTACGGTTTATTGTGTATTGTTGAGGATCGCGTCCAAATGCTTCTGCCGCCGCTATCATAATGCCGACCGCGTCTCGGTCAGTCACTTTGCACTTGTCCAAAGCTGATAGGACTCGTTCAGTAAAACATTGTTTGTAACCTCTTCTGTCACCAACATTTGACGGGCCAGCTTCTGCCGGGAAGTTTTCGTCCTGTCTCCCATTATCATCGCTTGAATCACTGCTTGAAAATTTAACCACTGCAATTGAACGAATTTCATTTGAATATAAACATTGGACGAACACACAAAGCGCGAAATAGCTTACCGCCTTTAGCGAACCGATGTCTACTAGATTCCGTTGCACGTTTGCGTCGCAACTCTTCTTGTTCTTCGCGCTCAGCTTTTCTTTTCCTCGTTCGAGTATCAGTAGCGTCCACACCTCCCATAGTTCCTGGCCGGCCATCTTCTCTTTGCTTTAGCAGAAACTCAATGTCTTCGGTATTTGTCATTTTCTCAAGGGCGTTGGCGTGTGCGATGTCGAAAAGATTATCCAAGCTATCAGAAAACGTATTCTCTTTTTCTCTAGTGGACTCAGTCTTTCTGTGAGATGACTTTCTTAAAGCATCCCACTCATCGTTCAGCGCAGCTATTTTTCTTGTAACATCTCCTCTGGCTTTCGTCGGAATAGCTGCTTGGCGCCAAAAAATCATCACTGCGTCCGCGACTATAACCGCACTATTTTTCTTCGACATGTTTCGTTTGCGAATGTTGAAGAAATGCATTCTTAGCACTTGCTTCTTCGACGGTAATTTGTTCCCCGTAATATTCATGCTTGGATAACCAGTCAAAAAATATCGTCGCGCGATCTAAGTCGTGTTGTCATCTTAACTTTTAAAAAACGGGAGAAAAATCAATTTACTTTTCGCGGTCGTCGGCACTTGTTGAATGACAACAATCGATGAATGAACTGCTATTTATAACTACTACGTATTTTGCAATATTTTACTGCCAGGTACTGATGAATGGGGGCATCTGCTAAGGGTGCCTATGTACCTGATTCAGCACGTGTGCGTTTCAAATTTTTCAAGACTTTCCAAACAATGACCACTCTTGAATATTGGTGGAATTTCTGTAAAAAAATCAAAAAAAATCAAAAAAATCTCGATATTGAGCAACTGTAAATACATAGATTTTCAGTATTTTTGTATGGGGAGTCCCTCAAGGAGTGGAGATAGAGGGTAAGTTTGTTCGGAAAAGATTTTGGGGATGAAAAGTTAATGGGGGTCGGTCATATATTTTGCCCCCCTAGGGGTGACCCCTGATGACCTATGGTGTTTTTCGAAAATACTGAGCAACCTCCATTTTTGTATGGTGACCCCCCTAAGGGGAGGAGATAGGGGGTGGGTGTCTTGGGGGCAAATGTTGGCGGTAAAAAGTTAATGGGGTTCGGCCATAGATTCTTCCCCCCTACGGGTGACCCCTGATAACCTATGGCAATTTCCCCCCTAATTTTGGCAAAGTGGACCTTTTTCTCGGCTCGTGCGCAACCCCTAATGTTTTTTTTTTTAATTTTTTTTTTTCGGCATTGTCATTTTTTTTCAAAAAGGCACGGAATAGAGCCCTCATCTACCAAAATATCGACACAAGGTCCACCCTAATCAGTATGTCTTTTGTGACGAGTGCCTTAAGGCACTCTTAGGCATTATAGTGTTAAGCATGAGGGAAAGTTGGTGAAATTTTGGGATTGAGTAAGGCTATCGTCCAAACAATAATTAAAAATTACAATATTACTGGATCGTACCAGAGTAAGACAAGAAGTGATCGGCCCAGCTAGCAAACTTGATGAGCGAATGCAGAGGAAAATAGTGCGAAGCGTTGCTGAAAACCCGAAAACTAGTGTTGTCAAACTAGCCAAAACATTGCGTGAGACCGACGGAAATGAAGTACATACATGCTCAATGTATCCGGCGTTGCTTGAAAAATGCAGTCTTAGCCTGTAGAATGGTAACCTGTAATAAGTGAAGTGTCCTGAAAAAAGAGACATATACGCCAAACGGCATGAAAAAAAACGATATTGAAGATCCAAACTTTTGGACACGAGTCATTTTCACGGATGAATGTAAATTCAATGTTTTCGAAAGAGATGGGCCTGCAAGAGTGTGGCGGAAACCAGCCAAAAAATGTTTGCCCCACCGTGAAACATGGAGGCGGTTCTGTAATGGTATGGGGCTGCATGCCAACAAGTGGAGTTGGCGAACTGAGTTTTATAGAGGGGACAATGGATCGGCACATGTATATTGACATTTGAAAAACAAATTTCGTACTAAGTATTGGAAAACTCCAATTAACGGGAAATTATATGTTCATGCATGACAACGACCGACGCATAGTTCTGGCTTGGTTAAAGAATGGCTGCTGTATAATGTGCGATCAAAGCTGAATCACCCTCCGCAATCTCCAGATCTCAACGTGATTGAGCATTTGTGGGCACATTTAAAAACGATTGTTATAAGAGGGAGGGAGGGAGAAATAAAGTTTTTTTTTTTTCAATTGGGACATAACAATGTTTTATTTTAATATAAGCGCATTCTTAATTTTTTGTTTATGATCAAAAAATGTCAAAAACTTAAGTCAATGTTTACATTTTTACCATAGTGATGTTACGAATGAGCAGCGTTTGGAAATTATTAAAAAATACTACCAAAATTCTCAGTCAGTTGTCGCAACTTTAAGTTTGTAGAAAATAATGAATTCCATCAAAAAATCATCTTCAGCGATTAAGTAATTTCTGGCTTTGTCAACAACATCGATCGCGAAATTGACAACGTTCCGACCGATATGTGTGGAAGAGTGGTGAAAAATTTCCTCCAAAGAATCGATCGCTGCAAACGGGCTCTCGGTGGTCATATGAACGAAATGGAATTCCATAATTAAATTTATAATAATATAATATATAACACATGGTGACAAAATTAAGATTTTTTTCTGGGGTTCAACTTTTTGGAGTCAATTTAGATGTATGAGATAATGATGTTTTTATCCTGTAATTCACTTTTTTTGAATTGACTCTGGTTCTCGAGATAAACCGCTATTTTAAAAATGAAAGAGGTTTCATCGATTTGGTTAAGTAAAAAATTTGAAAATCCGCAGCTAAATTACCTTCAAGTTACACCTACAATGTTTTTTGATAAAGTCAATAGTTTCGAAAATATTCAGAAACTTTTTCCAAAAAATTTTCTGCACAATATTTACCACATATGTAGCAGAAATGGTCGAGGTTATTAGCACAAGATTTACGTGAAGAGCTCATCAGAAGCAATGCCGTATAAATTGAGGAATTTTATTAGTTTTGAACATTTTTTTTAAATTTTATTGTGGACAAGTCTTACCTTTTCATTTTCAACACAAGGATTAACGAGCTATTAAAATTTTTTTGACATACATACATATGTACGTATTTTTTCACTTATCTGTCACATATCGTCTATTTGGCCTACTTAAGTTATAATTATGTGTCGTGTTTTTTTTTATAGCTATGGAATATTTATTAATATTTTTAATATTAATTTAAAAAATTTATCAAAATGAGATGCCATCACTAAATTGTGAATTAAACCAAATATTGTTAATCGATTATATTGAAATATGCCTACTCTTATTTGTAACATATCTATGTTTGTAAGTAAAGATTAAAAAAACCAACCCGTAAAAATCCCGCCCATATTTGCAGCAGATCTTAGAATATGTACACCTAACCAACACACCCGATTGTGTTCAAATACCGTTAACAGGAGCAGAAATAATGGATTTTTAATTTGTGATTTGAATGAGAGGTACCACGTCCCTTTATCCAATCCCGTCCATATTTTGATAGTTTATTTTTGTCGTCGCCATTAGTTTGCCTGCGAAGATTCAGCTCGATTGGACCACGGGAAAAGGGATAAAAATCAATCCAAAGTTTTTTCGGCGTAGATACATGCATACAAACAGGTGAAGTTAATATAAAGAATTTAAAAATAGCATTTGTGACTTTTTTGATTTTTTATGACTTTTAAAAAAACAAAAAAAAATAAATTTTGCATGAAAAAAAATGTTTTTGGAAAAAGTTACTGAATATTTTCGAAACTATTGACTTTATCAAAAAACATTGTAGGTGTAACTTGAAGGTAATTTAGCTGCGGATTAACCAAATTTTTAAAATAGCGGTTTATTTCGAGAACCAGAGTCAATTCAAAAAAAGTGAATTATAGGCTTAGAGCTTCATCAACATATGCACCAAAATTTCCTTACAAACCCGGCAACCCAGAATCAGTGTTGCCCTGTGTAATATAGAAGTATAAAGTAAAAAGTATAAAGTACTTGAGACTAGTGATAAAAAACAATGCATACATTTTGTTAGAAACAGAATATAAAAAAAAATTGTGTCCCATAACATCCCATGAAGGGATTGGGGAGAGCTTCTCACAATCAGTGAGATGTGCGCTTTCTAGTTTTACATTCTCTGATTCGGGCCTACAGTTTTACACCGATTGTGAGAAGCTTTTTCATGGCTAAGCACTCGATAGTGTCGCCATCACTAAGCGAGGTAACTGTCGTCGAAATAAATGTAAGGTGGTCTGAGCAGAGATCAAACCCACGTTCTCATGTACAACAGCCGCGCACACTACCATTGCACCACCGACGACCAATAGGTATATGTACACCAATAAAAATTATGCTGGACGCATTAAAATGGCTCAACATAAAACAACAACTGGAGATGAATACGTTCAACTTTATTCAAAAAATTAAAATGGTAAATAGCCCTGAATATTTAAGGGAACAGTTATGCTATGGTGGAGAAGATCAACCTTAGGAACTGAGAACGTTTAGAGCGCAAAGAGCAACAACAGCAGCGAGATAAAAGACAATTTTTAGTAAAGGCCTGAGGCTATACAATATGGTAACAAACGAAGAAATTACAATATTTTTAAAAGACATTATTATATGTATAAGAAATGGATTAATAGTGTTTAAATTTGTCAGTTTAAAATTATAAATTTTTTAAAATAAAAGTATTTCAAATACTACTAACATCAATAAAAACAAATCTTAAAACTTACGTTAATTTTTATAAAATCAGTTATTCTTTTATGGTTTTTATTTATCTATTATTCAAATAACCCCTTGTGTAAAAAAAAATGCATTAACAATTATATAATCACAATTATATAGTCTAACTATATAATCATATAACTAGCAATATAATGAAATATACAAAATTATGTAAACCTATAAATAATACCATTATGTATATATTTTAATTCTAGGGTAATGACATTTGTAAACATTGTTCCGGTAATGCTCAGAAAAATCTTAATGGTATTCCAGAACCACTGAGCTCTTGCAAACAATGTGGGATATCACTGCATACCACATGCGCTAATATAGCCGCCAAATGTAAGACACAATCTTTTGTTTTACTTTATATGCTGGTCACAAAGGGTACCTCGTGGTACTGCGAAAATTGCGTTAAATGTTGTGCGTGCGGCAAAGGGAACAAGGGACCTTGTCTATTGCAATGTTTTGTGTGTCAGAAGAATTTTCACTTGAATTGTTTGGATACAATACCGGACAAGAAACCCAAGCATCCCTATCGATGCAGCACTTGTATGAAACTAAACACCGATGTCTTTCGTATGGTGAAGGGCAAGGATGCTCAAAAAAAGCTACAACTGACGAAAAATCGGTAAGTGACAAATGTTTACCAGTAGATTCTATAAATGGGTGTTGTTATGACTGCAACATAACTTTGTGTATTTTTTTAATCCCCTCGTCTGCATTCAGGAATACAAATGCTGCTGCTAGCGGTAAACAATTGACAACGGCAGCTCCTTCAGCTCGCTTAAATTCTAGTGATAACTCGCTCACGACGCCCACTAGTTCCCCAGAGAAATATTGGCCTGCTGTAAAGTCTAAGGTAACAAAAGCAACACCAATTAAACATACAGCTAATGCGTTTGAAGTGGCTACGCCTTCGAACGCATCGCTGGCGAAGATAAGACAACAGGCGCAGGTCGAGGAGGCACTTAAACAACATTTGGCAGCCTATAATCATGAGGCCACACTGAAGGGTCTAAAGGGGCGCAAGCGGACTCTTTCGAATTTGTCTTCTTCCAGTTCGTCTAGTGATAGTGATGAGGAGCAAAACAACGAGGGTGAAGATAGAGATAATGATGACACGTCCTCTTCGGACTCGTGCTCTTCGACCAGCAGCAGTGGTTCGGACTCATCAGAAAGTAGCAGCGATAGCTCGGATTGTGATGACAACGACGAAGATAATGATGACGATGATTACGATTCGGAAAACAGTGAATCCAAGTCGAATGTAATGCTCGCTCAGATTTGTAAAAAACAAAAATGTGAGGGGTTGCTTAGTGCGTCATCGCCCATGTCTAAGCACTTAAGTTTGGTGCAGCCACAAAAAGAAGAGGAATGGGGGTTTGCAGCAGTAGCAAAAAGTCATCCTGATATATTCGCCGCCAGTTCGAATAGCAATAGTGGGGGCGCTAAAAACACTGATATGATAAAGAATTTAAAACCAGTAAAAAGGAAATTGACCGATCATTTTACAAGTATGACCAAACAGGAGAGCAATCAAATGGACTCCGTAGAGCAGGAGCAACAAACAGCAGCGCCTGTACATAGCTTGGTTCAAGAAGGAAAAACTAGTAAAGAGAAGCATTTACCAATCGTCACCGCTATCGCTCCGCCTGCCACAACACCGGAACAAAAGCCCACAATGGTTATTAAATATAAGCCCAAACCATCGCCAGATGAATCCAACGCAAAGGTACCTACTGAACAACCGCCAGTTCAAAAGAAAGTTGTCTTATTGAAGTCGATGCCACTTGAAAAAAAGCCAACTGCAAAAGCAACACGGGAACTGGATGAGGATGATGAAATACCCTATTTATCACAAACAAACGTAATCAAATATAAAATGTTAGAAGACATCAATGTTGCAAAGGGCACAGAGAAGTCTGGAACACCTCCACCAAAAGAGCCAGAGGAAAAGCATCCCTGGGAAGTAAAAGTGGATGAAAATCCTTTTGATTCGCAACCGTTGCCAAATGGCGTGTCACAGGCAGACTTTGACATTTACAAACAGATTAGGGATAGGGCACGCCGAGCAATTGCAGGAGCTATGGAAAGTCCTAGCAAATTAATAACAAAACCCTCATTTGTCAGTTCAAGTGAGGAAAGATGCCCAGGATCCATAGAAATTGGCAAATGGCATATTGAAACCTGGTATTCCAGTCCATTTCCTCAAGAATATGCAAGGTATAATAATAGTCACTCACATAATAATTATATTCATTTAGTATTTAAATATTAATATTGTTTTTTATTTTAGGCTGACCAAACTGTACCTGTGTGAGTTTTGTCTAAAGTACACTAAATCACGTGCAGTATTAGATCGCCATCAGAATAAATGCTCGTGGAAACAGCCACCGGGAACCGAAATCTATCGTCATCAGGATTTATCAGTATTCGAAGTTGATGGAAACATTAATAAGATATATTGCCAAAATTTGTGTTTATTGGCCAAGCTCTTTTTAGATCACAAAACATTGTACTATGATGTCGAGCCTTTTTTGTTTTATGTCTTAACTAAGAATGACAACAAGGGTTGTCATTTGGTAGGATATTTCTCAAAGGAAAAACACTGTGCCCAGAAATACAATGTATCTTGTATTCTTACAATGCCCCAGTTTCAAAGACAGGGCTTTGGTCGATTTCTAATTGATTTCAGTTATCTGTTGAGTCGCGAAGAGGGCCAGCTAGGAACACCCGAAAAGCCTTTGTCTGATTTAGGCCGACTGTCCTATTTCTCCTACTGGAAATCTATTATATTGGAATATATGTACGATCATCGGAATGAACCGAGAATCACCTTCAATGAAATTGCATTGGAAACCGGTTTGACCGTAGTGGACATTGCTTTGGCTTTGGAACTATTGAATTTTATAAAACTACGTAAAAATGAACATGACATTCGTTACCAAATCAATATCAAAGTTGATTGGCAGAAGGTTACCCAACATCATGACCGTCTTCTGCGAAACAACAACCGTATACAGATTGTTCCCGAAAGGCTTAGGTGGAGTCCTCTACTTACACATGTTAAAAACCAATCAATCGACATTTCTGGAAGGCAAAGCCTATCACCCCGTAAAAATATAATAAAACTGGACGACTCCAAAAATTCCCTGGCAACTATAAAAGGGCAACAAAAGCCTAAAGTGTCCACTGCATCATCGTCGACCAACAAAAAGCAAATCAATTCCCAAAGTGAAGATTTGCAAATGAAGCAGGAAAATACCATATCCACAAATGTAAATGGAGATGCAACATCCAAAGAAAATTTATTTCATGAGCAACACGATGAAAGAGTAGTGGCCAAACGAAAGAGGACAATAAGCCCAGCACCTTCCTGCGAAACGCAAGTAGATGTTCCAAAAAACCAAGACAACGCGAAAGAGAAACAAAAGCCGGATGACATTGGCGATAATTACAATAGCGAAAGCATGGATATATGCTCAACGGCTCAAGAACATTCAAAAACCCCCGAGCCAATGGGGGAGGAGGAGCCTTTAAAAAGTGAGATAACGGATTCGATAAACGTTTCGTCCAGCCGTTCATTGCGTTTGGCCAATCGTAAACAATCAACCCCCTTACCTCCACTCAAGAGGAAACATGATGAGTTGCCTGAACCTGAAAATGACATTAGCACTGAAGCACCGATCACCTCGTCTGTCATCTCTGAAACAACTAAAATGGATGTGGAACCGGTAACTACAGGAAAAGTTGAGAGTATTAACAAAGACGAGGATGAAAAAGAAGTTGTTGCAGTGGAGGATATGAAACATACCACAATTTTTGTGGCAGAAGAGAATACACCAGTTCTTGAACCTCAAATTGAGTCAAAAAATGATAAGCGTGTACCAAATTTGTTTCCAAAGTTAAGAGCTAAAAATTCGGGTAAACTTAATGAAGAAATTTTGAATGACGGGGGGGACATAGATTTAGTGAAAGAAGTCCAGAACGACCAAATCACAACTGAAAGCATTGTTGTTAAAGAGAAAGAGGAAAATAATGATGACACCCGCACCGTAAAAACTTCGCCCGTTAAAGTGGAATACCCGACTGCAACTCTTCCTATAAGTTCCTCCTCCTCATCGACTACACCTCCGAATTCTGTTATTAAATCTATGGAAAATGAGGATAAGGTTCTTGAGGCAGTTGCAAAAAAGACAAAGAAATCCCTGTTTAGTGACAATGAAACTGTAGTTAAGCCAGAAGTGGAAGCTTCACAAACTCCCAAAGACAACATTCAAATGGAACCTGAAAACGTTAAACCCAAGCCTACAGAAACCCCGAAGAATGACGTATTGACAACTACGGCCGCACAGATTGCTTCAACTAGTCCTACCTCAAATGTGCAGGAAAGTGTAGACACAACACTGAAAAATCCAGAAAGCGACAAGGTTGTGGAACATAAGAATGTTTCTGTTATTGAAGAACACAAAACTAAATTAGAGAACCCCGAAACGTTGATAGTACCCATAGTAGGTGACGTGAAACCGCCTATTCAAAAAGAGGAACTGAAGACTTCACCAGAAAAGAAAGTAAAGCCCGAGCCTTTAAAAGAGCCGGAGGCGCTAAAAACTGAGCAACATTCACCGTTACCAAAAACGACAATTCTCAATGAGATAATATCTGCACAGCAGGAGCCGGTTATAACAGTTAATCATCAATCTGCTATTTGCTCAAATCAAAAGGAGACGAAGTCCGCGCCTGAAGCTTCTTTAGATGTTGAACTGCAGCAAAATGACGTAAAACCTATAGATAAAAGTGTAAAGGCAATTCCTGTAGCCAACACAAGCATCGCAACAGAAACAGGAATAAATATTGCTACCAATATTAAACCAGAAATAACTCAAACTGCTGCAACTATTGCCGCTGCCGTAGTTGCAGTGCCAGAGCAATTGGTGTTAAAGAAAGAAAATCAACCGACCAAAAGTCCTATAAAAATGGCTGGATCAAATTTATTAGACACTAAGCCTATTATAGTTACGGAACCCCTGTCTCTAAAGCCCCAATTGAACATCCAGACAACGGAACCGAAGCAGGCCCAACAAGCCCCAGTGCATACAGCTATTCAGAGCTCCTTACAATCGGCTGTGCTCCAGGCGTCCCCATCAAGCTCATCATCTAGTTCAACAACTTACTCGAAAGTTCCGAGTGAAAAGTATAAATGCAAAACAGAAAAATCCTTGGATCCCATAAGCAACAATGAGAAACATGCTACAGGTTATGAAAAACATGCAAAATCATCAAATAAATCAAAGGATAAATCGGATTCCAAAGGCAATGAAACACCAAAAACAAAGTCGTCAATACATGGAGCTGCAGGTGTGAGGGATAAACAGGAGCAGCATAATAAAGTTACAGCTCAAAGTCAAGCACCAGTCAAGGCATTACACGGAGCCATACAAATCAAAGAAGAAGACACCGCCAGAGTGCTACAATCGTCTATAACTTCTGCCACCGGCCCACCTTCAGTTCACGATAAACTTCACTTCAAATCAACAACAGAACATAACCTTAACACCATTGATTTGAACAAGATTGCTCCACAATTCCCCTTGAATCAATGGTCCAATTATCACACTTCAGCCCAATATTTACAATGGGATTATTATGGCTACAATCTTTCACATTTGGATGCGACTGCTCAGAAGACCCAAAATAAATTTCACAAGGATTTGGCCACATCTATGGCCTACAACAATTTTACTCAAAATCTCTATCAATCGGCCAACCTGGCGATGCAACATCATGCCCACCAGCAGCATATACAACAACAGCAGCAACAACAACAGCAGCATCAACCACAACATCATCCAAAGGATAAATTAAAAGCCGAAAGGAAAACAAGCCCCTTAAAAAAGGATGAAACCATGAAGGCAGGCGCAAGTCATTCGTCGGTAAACAACGAAATAATGCGAGATGAAAATGCGGCAGCAGCAGCAGCAGCGGCAGCGTGTAATTACAACCAGAGTCATAGTTTGTATACAGGCACCGGCCACGCAACGCAAAAGAACCGATCTCAGGCGGATCACATACGCTCCATGAATAACCATCAGAACGCTAACAACAACAACAAGTATCACAACGCACAACAGGCGGCTAATTTATTAAATTCCCAGCAGCTGCAACAACAGCAGCAGCAACAACAACAAGCGGCATGCCACAAGGTTAAAGCTGAACAGAGTATAAATCAAGCTGTCACCAGCGCATCCGCCTCTAACCTTATACAAAACAATGATGATAACAATAAGATGAAGTCGAGTGGATCCTCGGGTCATTCTAATGCGTCACAGCAGAATTCAACTCAACAGCAACAGCAGGCACCTACAGTAAGCCCTGAAATGACTTCCCCAATGGTGTATAATAATGAAAACTCGGGTGCCAATACCAACAATGGCTCCAACAATACCAATACCAACAATAGTGGTAACAATAACAGCGGCAACAGTTCTGGCAACTCCAATACCAGTGCTGCAATGCATCACTATGCGGAATGCGGTCTAAGTGTACCCATAGGTATGGACTCTCCGGCCAGTATTGCCAGTGATATAACACAAAATTCCTCAGACGTTTCCAATGCGGTACATATGCAGCAGCAACAACAGCAGCAGCAACAACAACAGTTCTCAAACTGTTCCATGCAAAATCAGGGTACCAATACACCAATGCATATGGCTATACATACACCCCATATACAGCAGCAACAACAACAGCAGCAGCAACAACAACAGCAACAGAGCAACATGAATATGAACAATCAAAATCTCAGCTTGGCAACCTCTCAGCAACAACAACAGCAGCAGCAACACAACACGCAACAGCAGCAATCCCGTAAAATTAATCAAGTATGTACTCGTTTTCAGTGCCGTCAGCAGAAGTCGTAATAGGTTCAAGTTATACATATAATTTTCTTTATCTCTCTTTTTTGCAGAATGATAATACCACATCCGCAACCAATAGTGTCCAGCAGCGGTCAACAACTCCTAAACTTATGAGAAACACTAATACAGCATCCACTAATGCGCACAGGCAGTCCAAGCAACAACAGCAGCAGCAACAAGCTTTGAACACCACTTTAGCGCAGCAGCAGCAGCAACAACAGCAGGCCTTAAGTAATCACAGCACCCAAAATACCACCGAACAACAACAGACGCAACAGGAGCAACTGCATAATATTCAACAATTCGCCCAATTGAATGCACATGCGCACCATCAAAACATGCAAGGCTCCGACAATATTTACATCTCGCATTTGGGTCAGAATTACCCAAGTAATACATCAAATTCATATGATATTTCTTCGATGCCAGCCGTCATTCAGCAGCGCATGTCAATAAATAGTGCTATTAATACGCACGCTGGTTCTGTACGTGTTGAACAGCCATCGCCTTCGTGTGCTGTCAACAATTTTTATTTGCAGAACAATTTGAATTCGAATGAGTCGATTAACAACACAGGTAGAGTGCCTATTTCAATACCATCGGGAGGCGGTGGTGGTGGTGGTTCAGCGGCCGCATCGACAGCAGCAAACGAACATTTAAATCAGCAGCAGCAACAGCAGCAGACACGAGCAGAGTCGCTGCCCAGTGCTCAAGCCGGCTCCCCGGCTGTCGTTGGTAATCTCAACAGCTTGTCTAGATTACAGCAACTTACAAATGGTTTGGATATTCCGCCATGTAACACATCTCCTATTGGACAAGTTGATATGACTCCACCTCCACAGCATGGAATAGGAAATAATTCGATGACTCCACCGCCACATTTGATTGTACCGCAAAATCGCAACCTGAATACATCACCCAACATGTTGCAGTCGCAGATGGCCTCACTACAGTACCACCACAAGTACTACCCTGGCAATATGAATATCGCTCCCATAACAACCACATCGCAGCCGAGTATTAGTCGATCCGTACGGAATACAGCATCGGCACCTATCCAGCATATTTCATCGTCCCCCTCAACATCGTCACCTAACAGTAGTCGCCCTTCAAACGTGCACATAACGCCGAATCTGATGGCACCCTATAGTGCCATTAATGGTTACAGAATGTCTACTCAACAGGCACCATCTTCGAGCTATTCCACCGGTGGTGAATATCCCAATTCGCAGATACCCATGCAGATGGGTGTCATGAATATGCAATCTCAATATCAAGATGCATGCGCTATTCAAAGGGCGGCCCAACAGAATTCTATGTATTCCACATACTCTCCATATATATCACTAAATGCCCCTATGAGAAGATAAGTTAGAAAGAAAAAAGGTTAAAATATTGAATATTTTGACCTAATAAATAAAACCGGAAGATAAAATGCAAAAAAATCACACATACACATATGAAAATCACCCTATATAAAGATCGCATAATCAACGTTTATTTATTATGCCTTTCCGGAAGTTTGAAAACATTTTTACAATACAAACATGGAAATGTACATTAGCTAAGTATGTACTACTTACGTCGTATCTCTTGACCTTTTATTGTATTCTTATAAATATTTGTCCTAGACATTTCAATTGTTGTTTTAAAAAATTTTTTATTTAAACTGTTATTGGCACTATATATTTTACATGTATAATTCCTAATTTATTTTCTCTTATTTTGCTGAAATGTCCATACTGTCACTGCAAGTTACGGAAGAAAATAACTAAAATTCACATATTTGGTGATTTTGTCATCAGTTGTTCCTGTAACGAATGCGATATATTTATATATACAATAAATATTTGTATATATATATAAGTTACTGGACTTTTGTACATAAATAGGAAATATGCCTTTTTCTTTATCTCTCTATGTATATCAAATATTGATGAATTTTCAATCCCACTGTTTCGGATGTACATTTCTATGTTGTATACACAAATAATTACCCCCATACATGTATAAGTTTAATCTAATTATATTCATTGGATGTCCTTTAAAGGGATTTAATAAAGTTGTATCAATAAAAAACAACACCTTTTTGTTAAAAATTGCATACAGACTGTTCCACGGTCGCAATTGAATCTCTAAGCGCATGAAAAGAGTCACGTGATATCGACTAAAATTGGGTTCCACTTTATTCCTTAGCTTAGAGTATTCAACCGGACCACGAGGTTTGCCCGTTATTCGCACCTATATTTCATTCATTAGATCGAGTACTTAGCCATGAAAAAGCTTCCCAAAACAACGTTCGGAACCGGCGCAAAACTTTAGGTCCCAATCGGTGAGTATAAAACTAGAAAGCGCACAGCTCACACTGGGTGTGAGAAGCTCTCCCCAATCCCTTCAAGGGATGTAATGGGAAACCACTTATTTAAAAAGTCAAATTGGGAAAGGGAAGTGTCTTTCGATCATAGATAAAGTAAACGAATAGATGAATCACAAGTGTTGGGGAAATTTTAGTGTAATGGGTAATTTTCTAGATGTCGTTGAAAGCAATAAATGGGATATTTTTGTTCCCAAAAACAAGAGTCAAAAAATATGACATTAAAATTCTAAAATTTCATATCAAAAGAAAAAATTATTTTCAATAAAAATATCACTTCGAAACAAGTACAACACGTTACTTAAAGTCGAATATCTCATGGCAATCGAATTGCAAAGCCATGACACCACCGACTAAGTCCTAATAAATTGGTTCTTCCTCCGGTTCAGCTAACATTCCTTGTTGAGAGTCCTCAGACACTAACGATTTTGGCATCTGCGACCACAGAAGTTGATACAGTTTTTGCGCGGGGAATTTTCCACAATTTTGAATAAAACTTCAGTGAAAGTGATACTAGTACAGGACTGCACCTAGTGAACAAAGTTGACAATGGGCGCGCTATATCTATTATTTCCTTTATCTATGCTTTCGATAATGGAATGAGCCTGGTAGACTTCGCCGCTGCAAAGAACATGATAGCACACGATGTCAACATAACATGCATAAGACGACTTGTTTTCTTTTGATCAGAGAACGAAGAACCAGATTGGACACCAAATGTGAATACTGACAAGCTCCAAATACCGAAGATATTAAAGGCCTCTTAACGAAAGCTCACTCTCTTATTAGCGCAGAATATTCCCCCTCCCAAGGGCCCAGAAGCGCAGTGTAACATCCCCATTCTTTAGAAATTGCTGCAAAAACCGATCGTAGCTATCAAAAACGGCGGAAAGATAAGATGGCATGACGAAGAATGTCGCGTTGCAACTGTTGAAAATGACGCTGCACGTATGGCAACGACATAGTCGTTGCGAAAGAGCGATACGAAATGCTGAAAAGGGACGAAACCCAAATTTAGGAGGAAGAAGTGGCAGTGGGAGCAGAGAGAATGAAGAGACCGAAATGTACAAGACAAATATTGAATCCCGAAAATTTTTGCAGAGGGAAGAAATTCGAACTACGGACCGAATAATGGGATGTCCTTCTGCAATGATGAGAATGGGAATCTGGTGACAGATAAGCAGTGTATGCTTAACATGCGTAGAGAACACTTCTAGCCCTATTTCGTTCAGTATTTTCCAGTGATGACCAGGAGACATTGATTGTGGAAGATGGTGTAGATTGTCCTCCACCTTGCCAAGAGGAGATTAGAACGGAAATCTACCGGCTTAAGAATATTAAAGCGCCGGTGGTGAGGGTATGTTTGTCCACATGCATCAACTTATATGACAGTATTGGTTGGAGAATCTATGCCTGACGATTTTAGTCTCAGTCTACCATATCCCGTATTCGAAAAGCGTGTTTCGTTTGTAAAGGGTTTTTCAACAGAGACGCTACAAAAGTAAATCGATAGGGACAGCAAACGACGCCATATTTTTCCCCGCTCTTTTGACATTTCTCTTCAGTAAGGTTTGCCATTTCATCATGGAAAGATATACATACGAGCCAACAACGAGTCGAAATTATTAAAATTTGCTACCGAAATTTGGAGTCAGTGGCCTCAACTTTAAGAGGCCTCAACAATCAGCGATGGCTCATTTCTGGCTGAATGGCTTCGTCAATAAGCAAAATATGCGTTATTGGTCATACAGCAATCCACACGTAATCCATCATTGCATCCCGAAAAAATTACGGTTTGGTGCGGTTTATGGGCCGGCGGCGTCATTGGGCCGTTCTTCTTCTAATATGGACTTTGAGGACATGTGGTGCCACAATCAATTTATTGGAAACCAAGTTTGGTGAACGTGTTATCTCACGAAATGGCCCAGTCGAATGGCCGCCTCGGTCGTGCGATTTGACGCCGTTAGATTATTTCCTGTGGGGCTACGTCAACTCTATGGTCTATGCCAACAAGCCAGTGACGATTGATGAACTTCGTACGAATATCGAACGTAAAATTGCAGCAGTATCGGCCGATTTATGCTTGAAAACCGTCGAAAATTGAGTTCAGCGTCTGGACTTCTGCAAGCGCGCCCGTGGTGGCCATGCAAAAGAAATCCAGTTCCATACATAATGGCATCGAACGTACTTTCACAGGAATAAAGAATTTCATTGGTATCTAAAACCGGTTTTGATTTATTTAAAAAAACTTTTGTAGCGCTCTTATTGAAAAACCCGTTATGTACCAACTGTCGCGGTATCAATATTTTATCCATGGCGTATATGGTATTATCGAGCGTGAATACGTTATGTGAAATACTGAAGCCAATTGTTGAAAACCTGATTGCACCTTATTGGTGTGGTTTTAGACCAGTGAAGACCACGACTGACCAAATATTCACGATACGCCAAATTCTGGAAAAGGCCCACAAAAATCAAATCAACGCATACCATTCTTTTTTACCGGTTACAAGGCTGCTTTTGATATTTCCAAACAGTGATAATTGTACGAAGCTGTCTGAAACTGGGATACCGGCAAAATTGACTCTCATCTGCAGAATGACGCTGACCTATGCCAAATTAGCAATGAAGGTAGGGAAGACCTTACCGAACCATTCTGTACCAGGCGAAGACTTAGACAAGGCGATACACATTCGTGCAGTATTTTCATCATCTTAAAAGTTGCAGAAAATGTAAACAAGACCTTAGACATTAAAATCCATGTTTCTCGCGTATGTACAGGTTCATCCAAAGAGTAATGTCATATAGAGCTGCCATTCTCCTGATCTGCTATTTCATTTTGCACTATTCTTGGTGTGGTCGGTGCGATAGAGTTAGTTGACGTAAATTGCCTTATACCAGGTGGAATTACAAAAAATTTTGACTTACATTTTTCATATCGTTTTGATGAAAACCTGAAACTTAAACGTATTTTGGACCCTTTTGTTATATTTTATTGTTAGAATATATTTGTAGTGTATTTACGCAAACATTTTAACGCATAAAACGAAATGCCGTTGCTGTTTTCTTGTTGGTTGGTTTGAGCCATTGCCTTTATCTGGTATTATTAAAGCAATACTTTCCAACATGCATCGTCCATATGCAACCACACCACACTTCGTATAGTTATTGAGAGAAATCGCTATTCTATACGTCATTACCCTATGGCGTTCATCTTTATTTGAAAAGTTTTAGTTTTTTTAATCCATGGGTTAAAGCCTCCTATGGAGTTACAAAAATATTATTTTGCGATTGGACATACTTTTTCCGCGTTAGCCTTTTATTGCAGCAATTTTCTTATTTTGAAGATTTTTCCAAAAATTAGTTACTTTTTCGATTCGACCGACGCTCTGTTTCCGAGATATAGAATTTTTTTTCATATTTTCGATCAAAAATGGTGATGGGTTACTGAAAAAATTAGTAATAAATAACGTTTTCAAAATAGTTACCATAGAGTAATATCATATAGAGCTGCCATCTTTCTCATCTGACGTTTCGTTTTACACTATTCGTGGATAGAAAGTTATTTGACGTAATTTGACTTACACCAGGTGGAATTACAAAAATTGTTGACTTACATTTTTCATTTCGTTTTGATGAAAATCTGAAATTTAAACGTAATTTGGACTTTTTTTGTATATTTTTGTGTTAGTATGACAATGACATGGTCAGTAGGGTGTCCAATCAATAAAAATTTGTTTTCGCTTAAGCTTTATTTGAAAGCTTATAGGGTAAAGCATTTTTGAGATTTTTTCAGATTTTTCGGAATAGGTTTAGAGGTCGGGCAAGTCAAATTCCCCCCAAAAATCGGGTATTCCGGACGTTGTTTGAATTTTACTTAAAACTCTGTCAAAAACCACGACTTTCTTAGTTTGTAACAAAACATTTTTAAAGTAAAACGTCCAAACCTTTATTGTATATGCATAAACCACCTGTTTTGGCAATGATTTTCCTCAATAAGGTAAGCAATTCGTAAATTTTGGATACATTTTGTAAATAACGCTTTATAACTTTTAACATTTCAATGAAAAATTAAAAAACAAATGATGCACTTTAAAATACGGATAAATTCCAAGCAATTTTCTAAAAAAAAGTATTTGAATTTGCAGTTACTACTCCAGAGTTATACCCTTTTAAAATTGTATACCCTAACAACTAAAAATATTATAAACTGTTTGCTATTTTTGCATCGGATTTGCTTTAAATATCTATGAAAATTTAAAAAACTAATGATGTACTTCAAAAGACGGATAAATTCCACACAAGTTTGTAAATTTTGAATTTACAGTTACTGTTTCTGAGTTATACCATTTTAAAGCTTCTTACCCATTGTATGAAACTAATAATATTATAAACCATTTGGCAATTTTGCATCGGATTTGCTTTAAACATTGAATTTTTGAAAACTTTCGCGTTTAGTTTTCATTTTTTCGCTCAAGATATCATTTACGCAGAATTCATCTAATATGAGATCTAAAAGTACAAATAAAATTATTCAATTATAATATAAATTCATACCTCAGGCAGCTTACCACTCATACACAAGAGAAAAATATGAAAATACAAATATTTTGTTTAGCTTAAAAATCCTTTATTGGAGATCTTGCGATGCCCTGCAATAAATTCTGAAAATCTGTTTCAGAAGTTTTGGGGTCGATGAAACTGATAGCCAAGGCCACAACAAGTTCTGCGACATCATTTACCACATGCAATCGTTGAACTTTATGCGTTGGTTCGTGGAATAATTTGTTGGTTTCCCATTTTTCTGGATCTGTTTGAAAACAATCAATAGAAATGTTGCATGCTTCAAAGAAAGCAAGGCTGGCTTTTGGCATGAACCTTGGGTTTGTTTATTTTATGAAAAGTCTATATTTTGTTGTTGTTTGGATGCCAATGTAACATGTTTGTAGCTGGTCGCAAATATAGTATACTTGTGTACAAACACATTGTGTTTGCTATTCAATATTACATGTTGGAGACACAATGATTAATAGGCTATAATATATGTTTTTCTGATCCAAATGTGGATTTGTTTGATGAAAACTGCTGAAAAAAAACCTGACAGACAACAAAGGAACAACAACGCATGAAAACACTGCTTGCAAACATATATATGGTTCCTGCAATATGTTGCTAGGATTTCAACCCACCAAACAGGTTTTGCACTACAAAAATCAGCTGCTTATTGAAATGAAATCCTGTAAACTGCTAAATCCCTGTACATAGCTTTAGCGCATGTAGATTTTTTCGTTAATGCGATGTTTAAAGCAAATCCAATAAAAAAATTGGTGGGTATAGAGTTTTAAAATGGTACAACACCTACTGTTATGACCTGTTCTAAATGCATCTTGCTACGTATATTTTTTTTGGGATCAACGTTATAATTATTGCTTGCAGCTGTATCTAGAAAATATGCCATTGAACAAGAAATTTATAAGCCATGTGCGACACCTAGTTATTTGTATGTGTAAAATGCCTTCCACCGATATTATCTACACGGAAAGAAAAAACTCGTTCCTCCCAAACGAAATCTCAGATAACTGAAGTTCGTTTGGGGACTGTAGTTGGGAGAAACGAACTTCTGTTAAGCCATACATATCATTTCGTTTGGGAGAACCGAAAAATGTTTGCAGCAAACGAGTTATGAAAAATATAAGCTGAAAAAAACGTTTGCGAGAAACGAAAAACGGTTCCGCCAACTGTTCCCTCGGTTACAGCAACCGAGTTGTAGTTGATCCTAACGAAAAAAACGTTTGCGAGAACTGAAAAACGTTTGCAGTAAACGAGTTATGAAAAATTAAAGCTGAAAAAACGTTTGTGATAAACGAAAAACGGTTCCACCAACTGTTCTTTCGGTTACATCAACCGAGTTGTAGTTACAGCAACCGAGTTATAGTTACTCTATTCAGTACATTACTTATACATTAAAATTTATATTTATGGCTTCCATAAAATCTTTTTTGTGTAAATTTCCAACTTTTATGATTTTGGTTTTACCCATAAAGTTTGTTTTAAAAAAAGTTGGAATTTTTGTCTATATTTTCAGTGTCTACGAACACGTCCGTCTCGACTTGCATTAAATAACAACTAAAAGCGCAGCAAACTACAACGCGCCAGTTGTCCATCCAAGATATATTGACAAGGCAAAAGCCTTTTATGTGTATGCGTGAGTGTGTATGTCAAACGAGTGGACTGTGTATACAGTCGACAGAAAGAGAGAATGAGAGAAATTTACGTTCTTCGTACTCATTAGAAAAATGGCTAATTTCAGTTATCGCAAACGGTTTTTAACTTGCGACAAATGTAATTTTGTACTCGTTTAATGCAAACGAAATCTCGTTTGCAACAACATGATACACATTTGCGATACATGAGTTTATTTGGGAGAACTACATAAACGGTTGCGATTAATAAATTAATACAAATCAATCAAAGTATTGTTGTGGCAACGGAGCAATAAACGTTTTTTTTTCTTTGCGTGTAGGGCCCCGTGAAGTCGATATTGCTTAGGGCCTTATCAAGTCTTAATCCGGCTATAATCTGTAGATATACGTTACTCTATTTGGGGTTTCGATCCCTTACCTGTAAAAACTGCTCCAGTTCCTTGCACACTTATTCATTCTCATATTTTTTTTTTTAAAAAAGTTCTGAAATAGCAACGGCAAGTTACTGATTTGAAGTAAAAGGTAAGTGTGTAAACTAAATTGTACCAATAGCAACAACCTAAGTCAATACAAAACGACAAGGTCTAACTATAAGTAAATCTGGTGAAATTTATATTGGTGACACAAAATGGCCCTCTGGCCCTCAATCGTAGATGCTAGATGAACGTAAATATAAGATTGGGTACGTATGTATGTATGTATGAACATATGTCCGTACTCGAGATGTCGTTATCAATTATGATTTTAAATTCTGTTTTTTATTGTGCGCTTTTGTTATCACTAACCTAGATTATTAAAAGTTCGTTTAAATTCAACAGCACAGAGACAGTGAGAGAGGGAGTTGATTCAGCCAATAAATTAAAAGTTTAGTTGCTAAAATGAAACAGATCTGCATAGTAGGAGCTGGTACAGCGGGTCTCTGTGCGGCACGCCATGCTCTACAGAACGGATTTTCTGTAACGGTGTACGAACAGACAGAGCAAATTGGTGGAACATGGGTGTTCACCGATCAAGTGGGAACGAATGAATACGGCATCGATGTCCATAGCAGCATGTATCAGGGATTAAGAACTAATTTACCGAAAGAAGTAATGGGATATCCTGATTTCCCAATTGAAGGACCTGCAGAATCGTATGTGCCATCAAAGATAATCGAAAATTTTCTTATGGATTATTGTGTGAAGCACAAACTGGAGGAGCATATTCGATTTTTGCATTATGTTATAAGGATAATGCCAAAAAATAATAAGTGGCAGGTATGTTGGCCAACTACTTTTTGAAAATCAATTTATAGGTATGTAAGATGTTTCAAAGTAGGCAATAGAGTATGCTAAGTATCCCGCAGGATATGAGGTATGTTGTAATACCAATGATTCTATGGAGAGACTTATCGTACATTAGGAAAAGATATCGCGAAACCTTAAGCTTTGAGGAAGATGAGGCGCAGACAATGCATAAACGTTTATAATCGGTTCCAATCTGCGAATCTAAAAATGGGACGATGCTGCTGAGGTGATTTTAATAAACCTTGCAGGTAACTCCACTTTTAATGCGGATTCAGTTTCTAGGCGCTGCAAGAAATATGAGACCAACAATTTAAATAAAACCCTCACTCTACGCTATAAATTGATTGGGTCCGATTAATGTTTCAAATGGCTCATAATTCAAATGGATAATTAAAAAGATAAGACATTTGATACATATGAGTTTTGGTGACGACCAGACTTTTGAATGGAGGTGGAATGTCTAATATAAAATTTAATTAAGGTCTGTTGGTTTTCGGGATTTATCGTGTTAAAAGAAATAAATGTTCTTGTTCTGGGCTAGATATGGGCAGTTAATTTGATTCTATGCTCCTTTCCGATATCTTCAGGAGATTTTATTCTTTGGGAATAAAAAAATTCGTTTTCCATTATATACCATGAGCTTCTCACAACCAGTCAGCTGTGCGCTTTCTAATTTTTCCCTCACTGATTGGGACCTACAGTTTTACACCGGTTCAGAACGGTGTTTTGAGAAGCTTTTTCATGGCTAAGTACTAGAGTACCCATTTAATCGGGTTTTTTGATTAACCGGTTAATCGTTAATCGTAAATTTCAATCTGACAATTAACCGAACAAAACGCAATCAAATTATTCGATTAATCGAATAAAATAAAACAAAAAAATAAAACATTAGCAACTTCATAACAAAAGCAACTTCATTATAAAGTATAAAGCATACGTAGGTACAATTCACAAATCGTAGTTGCAGCAACAAATTTAGTGATTTTTGGTACCAAACCAAAATTAAAAAAAAATAACAAAGTTTGGACCCAAAAGTGCTACGCTTTCCGGTACCTCCCATACAAAGGGTAGGGTCACTCTGACTCTATGTCACACTATAACACCCTATTGAATTGATTAATTTTTACAACAATTTTGCAAAACCTAATTTTCTGACTATTATCCTTATTGTATATTGTTTCATACTGTATACTGTTATTATACTGTTTGAGCAGAATCGGACCAGTTATTTTGATACGCCTCATACAGTGACCAGTGGCAATTTTTTTTATGTATGTATGTATGTCTATGAGCCAAAGCACTGTGCGACGCTTTCTCTCAACAAACTATCAAATCTGTTCGAAATGTGTGTAAAGTTATGAAATTTGTTCGCAAATCGTTGTCATATGAGTTGCCACATTGTAGGAGTGTTTCAAGACGAACTGCTTGCCATCAACACGTACTTATATTTTATTAATCGATTAATCGCTATGATTTGTTCGAGTTAATCGTTAATCGAAAAATGTAATTATTAAAATGTTCGGTTAATTTTATAGCACGGTTAATCGATTAACCGAATAATGATTAATTGAATGGTTACCCTACTAAGTACTCGATAGGAAATCTAAGGCGGTCAGAGCAGTGATCGAACCCACGTTCTTATGCACAAGAGCCGCGCACACTAGCCACTGCACCACCAACGGTCACCATTTTGGGAATATTGGTATAAATTATGACTTACTCTTTAGTTTTACATTTCATCAAATATTGATTATTATAAGAAAAACTGGACTTTACGACACAATTAATGTTATAATATGAAGTATTAAATAAAAAAAATATTGTAAAACTTACAAGTTTTAACTTATACTAGTATCACAGATCTTAACTATACAAACTATTGCAACGGAATACTGTAGCCTCGTCCGGACTTCATCTTCCCTGCTGCCAATTCCCCCTGTCATGTATCACCACACTCTTAAAATCCACTTGTTGTTTTGTCACTAACGCGCTGTGTCAAAGCTGTACTCTCTCTTCCTCTTTCGACGTCCGCCTCAAGTTCTGATATCCAATACCGTTTCCCTTTCGTCGTCCCTACAGAGTGTATCTGTAATAATGCTCCTCATCTTCCTCCTCGATGTCATACATTCTGTTAGCGTCGGAATAAACGGAACACTCACTCAAAAAAATTATCGTCATTCGGCGCATCCATTTTGTGCACCCCCATTCCCAGAAACTGTGTCAATCGCATCTTCAATTACATGTATCGGAAAATTATCCCGTTCCTGTATAAGTTTCGCCCGATCCAAGTTCCGTGAGCGAAATTGTCCGTCACCCAACTGATCAAGTCTTCGCATGAAGTGCATGGCCGTATCCACCTTCACTCCCGTCGGCTGTGTTGAGTTATAATCTATTGGTTTTGAGTACCAATTTGTCGAGATCTTACTCATATCATCTCCATGCCCCATTCACCTCCCCTTCAATGACAAATCGTACCCCACCGTGGTATCCGCCCAGTAATCGGAGTATCTTATCCCCGTCGTCTTCATCCATCAAAGTCAACTCCGTACTCCGCTATAAATCCGAATGTTATCCGTTCGTCCTCTAGTCCAGTGGTAGGCAAAACCGAATTCACCCACACAAACGTATTATGTGCTTGTGTGCGGTCGCAAACGCACAAGCATAGACTGTTGCTTCGAATCCATAGAGTAATCTCAGACTAGAGAGAATATTTGGCTCATCTGACGTTTCCTTTCACACTCTTCGTGATACGGTCGGTGTGATAGAGAGATGTTTGACGAAAAGTGATATACACCAGGTGGAATTAAAATAACTTCTTGCTTTAATTTTTCATGCCATTTTGGTGAAAAACTGTGAAATTTAAATGTGTTTTAAACTTTTTTATTGAATGATATTGTTAGCATACATTTGTGTTGTATTTAACACAATAATTTTAACTCACAAAACGAAATTCTGTTGTTGCTATTTTGTTCGTTGTTTTGAACCATTGCCTCTATCTGGTATTAGTAAAGCAATTCTTTTCAACATCAAACGTAAATATCACACCAGGCCAAATGTCATAAATTTGGTGGGAGAACTAGCAGATCTACTATAAGTATTAATCTATGTTCGAATCAAACATAGTTGTTGTGTACATGTGAGTTGCCGATCGTGTGTGTGTGAAAAATACGAGAAAAATACGATTATTGTCTGTATCGCGAGGATATGGGGTGTTTACCACTGCTCTAGTCCATTAATCACGTCGTCTAAAAGAATGTCTAAAACTATGTCAGCAATCGTAGGGGCATACCATAAGTCTCTTGATAGAAGTTGTTCTTGTATCCAAACTGGTCCAACAAATATACAAAATAGTTGTCATTTAAATAAAATTGCAACACTCTAAGGAATGTGCGTCGCGGAACTGACGTATGTTTTCAAATTGCATCCCATATACGTAGAATGTTTTTTATTGCCACATGGATCGGAATGTTGGTGAATAATGGCACTACGTCAAATGATACCAAGTTATCATCTTATTTCAATGAAATATCCTCTATTCCGTACTTCACTTCAATGGAGTTTCTAACATTGTACACTGGCGATATTACATTTTCAAGTATATTACCAACGTACTTTGATAATTTGTAGCACGGTAGTTTCATCGATGCTGATATCGGTCCTATTTTCAAATTGGCCTTGTGGATGTCAGGTAGATCATATAGTTCAGGAGATGATGATGCCAAACCGCATGAAAGATTAAATCTCTCAAATTTTATCAGGTGTCCATTCTTGTATAAATCCAGTACAATTGTGTCGTTCTCCTTTCCCAGTTGGTTCAAATTTAATTTAATTGTTGTATGTTGTTCCGTCCTCCTGTAACAAATTCACTCTACGGTCGTAGTCTTCTCTGTTCATGGCCTCTATCGGCCATGGTTATCCGACTTCTGCTTTCCGTCAGAAAGTCCTTTGCTTCCCTATAAATTCGTAATATAAACTTATTCTTCCCCGTGTTAATCAGATCTCCCTGTAATTCGCAATTCTATTAGCCGCTTTCGCCCTCGATATGTCCTTTTCCGTTTCGTCCACAATAGTCTGTATCCACTGTTCCAGATCCGCTATTAAGGGGATTGGGGCGAATTTGTCTTCCACTCCGAGATGGCAAATTTTCCACCAAGTGATAAAAGCGACATCATTTCATCCGTGAATTGTATGCGAGTGTAATTCACAAACCAGTCTTCGTTGAAGGCAAAATTATATTCCCCAAATTTTCCCACTTTCAACTTGTGAAATTTAGAAAAATGTGTCCGTTGGATTTTCCGTCTAACATTACCGAGTCGCTCCCATTGCCGTTGTCCAAAGTTCGATAGTTCCGATTCGTCGAGTGCATCCCTCTCTGATATGTTCTCTCTGTGATCTGAATTTCCCTCTTAGCCGACTTAATCTCTATGTCAGCCTCTCCCAATCCCACGTTAAGTAGTCCCGTCCCCAAGTCCGCCATTATCCTCCGCGATTCGATCCTCGTCCGTGTCGTTTTGAACAATATGTGTAGGTAATGACACCATAATCTGGTTTAGATCTAACAAAAGCGGTGTATATTAGCTTTACTGTGTAAGGGTTCCGAAAATCTTTATCATTACTTTTCACAAAAGCAAGAGTGGAGTAGGCTTTAGGCATTATAGAAAAAGACACGGCGGTTCCATGCCGTTGGATTGTGATTGGTCGGTTTGTATCTATAGGGTGGTCCACAGGTCTAAAATTATATACCTGGCTCTTTCTCGAAAAAGTTGTCCGCCTTTTGCCTTAAGCCATAGTGTAATAGATATGAGTTTTCGTCCCGTTCTTAGCGTTCTCTTACGGTCGCCGAGGTAGTTGGAAATTTCGTGGAGTTCGAGTTGCTGTTATATGTTATCCTTTGGATGGACATAAAATGAACAGAATTAAAGGGAATGCGTATTTTCGTTCTACGCAACCAACATCAAACATAATATACCCGTCATTAGTATCAATCAAACACTATTTCAACTTAGTTTGCCGCATGGTTTGCTTGAAGCTGCTTATCGCTCATTCTCCCATCTACTCTGTTCGCTATCAAATTCCAACTACCATGTCGATCAGCCATAGAATGAATGTTTCCTAGTTCAGGACTTTAAGCTAATGATGATGCCTGATAAACATTTCGAAGTTTACGTTCTAGGCTACTGACGTGACCGGTTGTTCAAATGTGTATTTTTTTTTGAAAAATCATAACTTATAGAAAATAAAGACTGATTATTATGGGAATAAAACATCCTTTTCTAAGGATACAAATAGAGTTCAGCATATAATTAAGTTGTTTAAATAAAATTTTATAATAGATCTATTATATATTTCTCTTCTAGGTTATTGTAAAGGACTTAAAAAAGGATAACGTAGAATTTCTAATTTACGATTACGTCATGGTATGTAATGGTCATTATCATACTCCTTTATGTCCTCAAATCAAAGGATCGGAATCATATCAAGGTCGTCTTATGCACAGCCATGATTATAAGAATTCGCAACAATTTAAGGGTATGCCAAGTTTCATTAAACGAACTCCTAACAAACAAAACTAAATATTTTTCCAGACGAAACGGTTCTAATTATTGGCGCAGGTCCCAGTGGTATGGATTTGTGTCATGAAATCTCAAAAGTTGCCAAGCGCGTTACACTCAGCCATCATATGGTGGAAAACCCGAAAACTAAGTATAGACCTAATGTAGATCAAAGACCTGATGTTTCCCATATAAAGGGTTCCACTGTCTACTTTACAAATGACACTCATGAATCGTATTCCATCATATTCTATTGCACTGGCTACAAATACTCGTTTCCATTCTTATCCACGGACTGTGGCATTCATGTGGATGAGAATTGTGTGCAACCTTTGTATAAGCACTGCATCAACATTGAATACCCAACGATGGCATTTATAGGAATACCGTTCTATGTCTGTGCCGCCCAAATGAGTGACTTACAAACGAGATTTACTATGAAATATTGGTGTGGTCAAAAGCAGTTTCCCACCAGAATGAAAATGTTGCAAGATACACGCAATGAAATGGACAGTCGTTTTGCCAAAGGCCAAAAGAAACGTCAGGCTCACATGATGGGTGAAGATCAGGTAAATTCCATGACTTTGTAATAAATAATTAATTTACTAGAATCTTATTTTAATTACACGTTTTTTTTTTCTACCAGATCGTCTATTATAATGATCTGGCTGCTACGGCTAATATCGAAAATCTCAAACCTGTAATGACCGCTTTGCACAATGAGAGTAGTAGACGCTTTTTGGATGATCTACTAAATTTCCGTGAAGACATCTACCGCGTTGTGGATAATGAAAGCTTTGTGCAGCTTAAATAAGATCAACAACATATACCCATGACATTTTGCAGCAGCGTGAACTTTAAGTAAATAAAAATACTGGCTATTATGGCAAATGGTTTAAGTGCAATTGGCAACACAACAACATTTGTTAGCTTATTATTCAGGTATATGTACACCTTGTTTAGATTTTAAATTCGAATTGAAACTAAATATTACTCATACTACACTAGTAAATGCTGGTGTTAGTTCGATGCGGCACATAATTGAATTTCATTTGGTTCAGATGGAAATCGCGAAAGGGAAAGGACCCTGTTCCAACGTAAATGAAAACAAATGCAGTAGCGCTAATGGGGGTCCCAAAGTAGACATGATATTTAAAAAATATATAAAATAATACAGGGTCGTCCTTTTAAAAAGTAAATAAAATGAACTACTTCCTTTCTTTTGGTATATTATGGCTTTATTAGAAATAACAAATATTCGCATTGTTTGTGGAAAACGATATAGCTTATCCTATCTTTCGAAGACTTTGTTTGCGGTTTCTGGCTAGTCATTCTATCTCAGGAATGACTTGGACGATATTAGCCTTAAGGGTGTGGATCATTTCTGGAATATTCGCATAGCATCAGTCTTTAACGGCACCCCACACAAAAATCTAAAGGGGTCAAATCGCAGTTCCGAGGCGGCCAATGTCAATTATCCCAACAAAACGGCTGATAACACGATTTTCAAAAGATCGATTGTTGGAGCTGCTAAAATCAAAGATTATTCAAGATCATATCTTTCATTTCAACCCATAAAAAGTCCGTAATCATGGGTCTGTAGCGCTCGCCGTTGACTGAAAAGTTTTTCCAGCAGCAGTTTTGAAAAAAATGGGCCAATGATGCCACCACTCCAAAATCTACACCAATGGCTTCTCGGCAATGACATTGGTCAGAGCATGGGAGGGAACATCATCGGCGTCAATAAAGGCTACTAACGTACACTTCTTAACAGCCAACGATTGTTCTATGTGTCCTACTAGTTCATGCAATGCTGTATCCGTAAACCTGCCCTCTCATTGGAGTCAATGTATTACGCATGCTGTGCACAAGATAAAAGTCTCAAAGCAATACTCGCTTGTGTGTGCCTATCAGTCGTTCCAGTATTTAGTACGAACGACGAGCAGTGACAAAGGCTTTGGAAATAAACATCAAAGTGTAGAAAAAACAAAAGCTGAATTAAATAAAAAAGTAGATCCAATTAATTTTAAAATAACCAATGTTGAAAACAGAAAAAATGGTACATTAGTGATCCAGAGCGAGAATGTCGAAGAACGTGAAAAAATTAAAGAGGCGATACAAAGCGAAATTAGTGAAGATTATGAAATAAGGGTACCAAAAGAAATTAATATGCAAATTGTAATAACTGACTTAAACTATAAATATCCTGATAGAGAATTAATCGAAAAACTAAAAAAACAAAATGATACTTTAAAAAATAGTGAATTAGAAGTGGTTAAAATATTTGAAACGAAAAGATATAATAGAACAACATTTAATGCAAAATTGAACGTAGACAATGAATCATATCCGAAAGTAATATCAGGTCAAAAACTGAATATTGGATGGGATAGATGCAGGGTGTTTGATGGTACAAGTGTAATGAGATGTTTTAAATGTCAAGGTTATAACCATAAAGCGGTGGAATGTAAGAATGAAGATGTATGCTACAAATGCCATGGAGACCATAGTGGTAAAGAATGTACGAAGGAAATAGTAATGAAATGTGTAAATTGCATGAAAGAAAACAGGAGATTAAATTTAGGGCTTGATGAAAATCATGCAACCAACAACCGCGAATGTCCAGTATACCAAAACAAATTGAACTTAAAAAGAAGAAGAATAGGGTTAACAGCCTAACAATCAAAGAGGATACATGGGATATATACCAACATTCAAGGCCTAACTAATAACTTCAATCAACTGGAAATAATAGCAGAAACTGAAAAACCTGAGTTTATAATACTAACGGAAACACATCAAAATAGTGAAGTAGAAGAAAATGAAATCGAAATTAAACAATATAACCATTATAGTACGTTGTCGAATTCGTCTAGGACTGGTGGAGTAATAATATATTTTAAAAAACATTGGAATGTCAATAAAATTAAAGACAATATTAAAGACTCAACATACTGGATTAGTGCATATATGGCAAAATATGAAAAAACATCAATTATAATAGTAATAATATATAGATCACCAAGTGGATCGAAATCAGAATTCTGTGATATATTCCAAAATTTTGTAGATGAAATATGTGATAAAAACTCTGACATTCTAATAGCCGGAGACTTCAATATTGACTGGAATCGGGATTTTTATACGAGTAAATTGAAAAGTATTCTTAATGATAACGGCCTTAAACATTTAATAAACGAATATACTAGAATAACGCAAAGATCAAACACATTAATAGACTATATAATAACTAATAATGAATTAATTACGGCAGAAATTAATGTGAATAATAAAATAGCAGATCATGAATCTATAGACATTTTTATCGAGTGCGACAATACTGAGCATGAAAATCAAGAGAATGAAATAACATTATTTAAATACAATAAAGCTAGATTCAGAAACGAAATAAGATCATTATTACAATATAATGAACAAAGCGACTTTAACAATAATGTCTATAATTTCGATAATGTGTTTGAAAATACTATACAAAGATTCTGTTTTAAAACAAAAATAAATAAAAATGGAAATAATAAATGGTTTAATAACGATCTAAAAATGTTGAAAAGGGAAAAGGTCTTTAAATATCAATGCGCAATGTTTGAAAACACCGACGAAGCGTGGACTAACTACAAAATAACTAGGAATACATATAAAGTTAAAATCGAAAATGAGAAAAATAAATATATAAATGATAAAATAAACAATGCACAGGACCAGAAAGAAATGTGGAGAATAATAAAAGAACTAGTTTTAAGAAAACCCAGAAAGGTAATAACAAGTGTGATATTTAATCAAATAGAATATACGGACAATTTTCAAATAGCCGAAAACTTTAATAATTACTTCGTCAATAGTATTAAAGAAATTAGAAACTCCATCGAGTATGTGCAATATGAAAACAAAATACCTGTGATAAATTTAAAGTTTAAATTCCGTGCAATATCTATAGAAGAACTTAAAACTATATGCAAGACTATTAAAAAAAACCCTGACTACAATAGAGTAACAATCAATATGATTTTGGATAACTGGGACATTGCTGGCAACATTATGCTGCAAATTATAAATAAATCACTAGAAACTGGAATTTTCCCAAATAGTTGGAAAGAATCTATGGTTACACCCATAGAAAAAGTTCAAAATACAGAAAGATGTGAAGAATACCGCCCAATAAATATGTTAAAAGCTTTTGAAAAAATCATTGAAAAGACAGTTAAAAATCAATTAGAAAGTTATATGGAACAACACAAGCTACTTTCAAAATATCAGTCGGGTTTCCGAAAAAAGTTTTCATGTGAAACAGCAGTCAACTATGTTATAAATAGATGGAAATTCACGAAGAAGAATAAAAAAATAATGGCGATTTTTTTAGATTTTAAAAGAGCGTTTGAAACAATCGATAGAGATATTCTACTACAAAAACTTTATAAATACGGAATTCAAGATGCTGAATTGAAATGGTTTGAGTCATATTTAACTAATCGCAGGCAATTTACAAATGTTAATGGCACGCTATCAAATGCTACGATAAATGAGTTTGGAGTGCCACAAGGCTCAATTTTAGGAGCGCTCCTATTTATTATATATACTATCAATGACATGGAAAAAGTTTTGGAGAAATGTGAAATTGTTCTATAAGCTGACGATACGCTGATTTTCACTGAAGCGGACACGGAGGAGTTATGTCACGCTAACTTATCAAATGATATGGATAATATAAATAAATGGTTAAAAATGAATAAATTAAAGTTAAACGAAAATAAAACTAAAATAATGGAAATAAATATGAACACTAACATAACATTTAAAATTAACGATGTAATAATAGAAAAAGTTAATAATATAAAATATCTGGGTTTTCTAATAGACAAAGACTTAAAATTAAAAGAACATATTGAATATATATGTAAAAAAATTGGAAAAAAAATCGGGTTTTTTAAACGTATTAGAAACAAAATATCAATTATAACAGCAATAAACATTTACAATACTACGATTAAACCACATTTTGAACTTGGATCTACTGTGTTATACACATGCTGCTCAGAACAACAAATATCAAGAATGCAAAAATTACAAAATAAAGCTATGCGCGCAATACTTAAATGCAATCGATTTACCTCAATAAAATATATGTTAGATACACTCAAATGGCTTAATATACAACAAAGATTAGAGCTAAACACAATTCATTTTATTCAAAAAATGAAAATGGGGGAGGCGCCTGATTATTTAGTAGAACAACTAAGATACGTCGGGGATGTTCAACCATACAACTTAAGAAACGCTACGGATTTTAGACTACAACGACCAGATAACAATACAATGCAAAGATCACTTTTCTACAAAGGATTGAATCTATACAACATGATGCCAAATTTTATTAAGAATGAAATGAATCCAAATTTATTCAGAAGAGAAATTGTAATTTTTATAAAAAATATTTAAATTTTTTAATCAGAGTTATTGATATAATTTGTAAAAAGAAAAACAAAACATATAATGTAATGTAAAGTATTAAAAATACTACTAATAAATATTCAATTCAATTCACTCTTATATCCCTCCATCCTCTAGGAATGTACCTGAAGTTTATACACGCTATGTATAACTTTATCAGCCAGGGGATCAGCAGATCGGCAGCCTGAAGACCGACAGCCTGAAGTTCCGTGTGTGCAGCGAGTTGCCAGGGAAATGAGTGTCCATAAGGAGATCGAATGCCCATAAATGGAGACGACCACTGCAGGTTGCCCACTGCTAGGAAAGTCATTCAGGTTTCCTATCTTCGACGCATCGGAGGTCTTCTATATTAGTTTCTTTTGGTCCGTCTGATTGCATTCTTATATCGCCTTAGCTCAACTTTGTAATTATCCCAGTCCTGCTTATCGAAGACTTGGCCCTGTTAAACAGTCGTCGACATGACTGTCTTAAAGTTATTCAATCCACCAGGGAGGCTTTTTCTTCCCCCTTGGCTCTGTTCTTGGGCAAGAGATTTATAGCGACTTGTTGAGAGCACTATTGCCACTGTCGTCTACTCACCTTATCTCCACATGTGTTTCTGACCCTAAACAACTTTTATAGAGGTTGCGACGAACTACTTCAGACTGGGACATGTTCCAGTCCAACTGGAATCCAATGTATTCATGATCAGAGAATGAATTGGCATCAAGGACTCATCATTTCATACAAGTCCTCCGGTGCAAAGGTGGCATCTAGTACCTCTTGCCTGGTGCTGGCGACAAACGTTGGTTCATTGCCTCTATTACGTATACAAAGGCTAGTATCTATGTAGTAGGTATTCCGTGAGTGTTTCACCACTCCCACACTACCCCATTCAGTGGGGTACCTACCCTTTTTGCCTCCTCTATAAGACATCTTAAGGGTACAGCTGACAACTGGTCTCTTGATCTCGGGATAGATGTTCGTGGTCCATTTTCATCATGGGGCATGTATACAGTTCTGTATACGTTTTGTGTACCTTCCTTTTTTGCGTATAAATATGAGAATACAGTAATAAATCAAATTATGTCGCCGTTATGCTGCTGCCCGCGCCGCATCATGTAGCGGAGCCCGCGCACTGCTCGCGCTTCCCGATACACGAGTTGCGCGTCTTATTCGCCATTCAGACATGAGTTTAGAATTTATCATACCTCTAACTCTGACTTTCAGTTCGGAAAACGTATCGTACTCGTATACCGCTTAAAGTGTTGCTGCCACTTTGAAGACCAGTGGAACTCATGCATTTACTTTTATTTTCATAATTTCGACCGATACATATTTTTGTTTAGTTTGGAAGATTGATATGTTCATTGTTTATCTTGCGCTCTTCACATACTTAATTTGGCAGTATTTAAAGACGTGTGCCTTACAATTTGTATTATAACATAACAAATTTTTCTTTTATAGACTAATATGTATTTTCTTATAAAGTAGCAGGTTATAAATCAATACTGGTATTCATGTAAATGAGAAAGATCCTCGAAATCTGGCTAGTCTCGAAAACTTACACAGAAAACGTCAAAACATAAAATGTTCCCACACAAAACGAATAGCGCAAATGTGAAAAAGTTTCTTGTCATTATTAGTGGTATTCATGTAAACGCGAAAACTCGAAAACCTCGAAAACTTGCACTGCAAACGTCAAAACAATACAAAAATGTTCTCATACAAAACGACTTGCACAAATATCCGACGTTTCATTTTCGAGGTTTGCTCAGCTCCAAACTTTTCCACATTTGGGCAAGTCGTTGTGTATGAACAATTTTTGTTTTTCCATATTTTCGAGGGTCTTGCGCGTTTATATGAATACCTCTATTTAGTATGTGCTTCGGCAACAGATGCACAGATATGCAGAGTATCTTGGTTTGATGCCTCATAAAACGATTTGAGGCAAATTTTGACAATCGCACTCTAATATTTTTTTTTTTAATTTTCGGGTTTACTTGAAATATATTTAGTTATAAATTATTGCAATTATAAATTATTAAAGATTGAACTACACGCTGCACTTATGCATATGTAAAATCCTGTACACCTAAGTTATTATTCGCACTTCTCTTGAATTATATCCTGCAAAAGTTGATACAATCAAGAACTGTCTTCTCCATTTTTAAAATGCTATAACATGACGAGATACAGGCAGTTCGCGTAACATTGTGCAGCCTTTGGGCCGGCCACAATATACAATCTTAGGCAATTTTCAAATATTAGGCATTCTTTTACGCAAACGAACTTAGACGTATGTGCATGTTTTTGGGATATTAGTAGAATTTGCTAAACACGCACGCGGAATTATCAGAAAACAATGCAAAATGGACGCAAAAAATTAGGTATAAATATATAAATATTAGTATGTATAGTAGTTGTAGAGAAGATATCTAATTTATATATTTACGTGTGAAAGGACGATAGATTTGACGTGGCAGGTTGCCAATACACAAACATATGGTTAATTTCAGAACCTCGATTATAATTATAGTAAAATTTAAATAATTCCCTTTTTTATGTTTCTATTATTCGATCTTTCAGTTCTTATGTTCTTTAATAATTGTTCGGTTCAAGATCTATATCTATTAAAAAGTACCTTTTCTATGAACAAGTACATTTTAATAGAAAATATTAAAAAGAAATATGTGAAATTGATTATTATGGTGGATGGTTGGGAATAATAATAATGAAATAGAAATGATACTCACAACATATACATACATACATATATGGCAATTTGTAAAGATGTTATAATTATGTGTACAAAAAATTCAAACAATTTATTTTTCAACGTGTATAATATAAGAAATAAAAATTTACTTAGAATGAATGTTATAAATTAAAAATAGTTCAACTTTACTCATTTTTATACCCTCACCCATAGGGATGGGGGTATATGTATATCATTTAATACGTAAAAAAATGTAACACAGAAGGAACCAAATTAGACCCTTAGTATCTTTGGACGAAATTCGTTTTAGGACTTTTTAAGACGTTTGAGCCATGTCCGTCTGTCTGTCTGGCTGAGCCATGTCCGATAACTGCCGTAAATCTTTACAGATGACAATGAAACTTTGTAAGTGACTATTATTTGCCAATATTGAGTTTTGGATTGAAAATGGGCGTTTTGACCAGGCCCCTTCTGGTACCTCCCATACAAATCGACACATTTAGCTCAACATCATATTTATTTCAAACCTTTCTTCTGGTAGATGTGATTAGCTTCAACTCTCACACCGGTTAATAATCTGTAAATGCCTACTTAACTGGAGAAAATGGGCGAGATTGTCACGCCCATTCTGGTACCTCCCATACAAAACAGGGTGTTCGACACTTCGACTTTAATGAAATTAGGTATAAGGCTTCACGTTATCAAAAGCTAATCACCGATGAAAACAGGGGTGATTTTGCCACGCCCATTGTGGTACCTCCCATACAAAAGTTGTTTGGGCGTCTGGTTGTTCGGCATGAGAAGTCCTGCAAAATCGAACCAATCTTTATGGAAGTTTGTACTAGTATTTAGCCAAATAAAGCTCTCATATTGAAAATGAGCTGTTTTGCCACACCCATTCTGGTACCTCCCATATAAAAGTTGGGTGGATGACCGGTTGATCCACACGATAATTCTCATAAACAACAACCGATCTTAATAAAATTCGGTACTAGGCAATATTTTGCTTAAAGCTACTGTGTAACTAATAACTGACTATTGTGCCACGCCCAGTTTAGTAGCTCCCATACAAAAGTTGGGCGTATTTGGGGTATGCCGACCCGATATCTCCAATAAATCATAACCGATCTTAATAAAATTTGGTACTGATCAAAATTTTGGCAACAACTTGCCATGCCCATTTTTGTACCTCACATATATGTAAATATTGGTAGGGAAACTAACTAATTTGGGTATTCAATAATATTTAACGCAATGTCGTCAATCTGCTGTTGAATATAGTCACTTTTGAGTATGGACGTTTTTTTAACAGAACTCCCACGCAATGGATGAGGTACGGTATGGTGAGGGTATGATTAAGTCGGTTCACCCGACTGAAACTTATATACTGGTTTGTTAAATTTGTTCAATGATTTCAATTGGATTGGATTGGATTGGATTTCAATTTGGGCGATATGAGATTTTCATAATACTCGTATACACTCAGAATAGAGAGAACTAAATTTAACCCCGAATGGAGAAAAAAACAAGCAAAATTTAACTTCGCTCGGATAAGTTCCTTTTTCCTAAGGCTGGAAGATGGAAGAGCTATTTTTGATATTGCTTCAAAGCAACGCCAAATCTAGCCAAAGGTTGTGCCTAGATTTCGCAGGTGATCGTTTTACCCGTTTTAAGGTAAATAACGTGAATGACGCCGTATGCATCCTAAAAAATGTCACAATGACCTTGTTGGTCGACATACCCACCTTGGACTTCTTTGTTACACGTTTACACGGAGAAGTCTACTACTTTGACTTTTCCTTGGTCTCTGGTGTGTTGTTATGGATCCATGTTTCGTACACGGCTGCAAAAACTCCTCGGATTACAGTTGAATATAGAAAACTATGTTTTGAAGTGTCCACATGGTTGCACTTATGATCGAGTGAGAGTAATTGCTGCACCCATCACGCGTATACGTTTTTCATATCCAAACATTCATGTAACATTTCATCCACCCGCTCAGTTGAGATCCCTACAGTCTCAGCGACCTCACACACTTCCATTGTCCAATCGCTCAATATCTTTCCATGCATTTTATCGACGATTTATCAACGTTCGGCGTCACTTGTGCTGGTACGATTTACTCATTGAAAATAATGGTGCAGAGGCCCCATAGTATTATTAAGCCTTTCCTTGGTTTCGGTGATGTTTTTTCCATTTTTCCCATTTTCGAGTTTGTCTGCTTCCAATGGATGGTAGACAGAAACTAAAAGACGCAGATTGCTTACAATTTTACAGCAGTGTATTAAAGCCGCCTTTATACGAGGGATGAATTTTATGTTTCGGGATTTGGCAACCCTAGTGTTGCAATCTGACAACTGACAGCTCTATCATTTTTGAGGTTATGCGTACTCAGAACGTTTTGACATACGAGAGTTATTTGTGTTGTTTACAGTAACTTAAAAGATTCATCTCGGCCCAAAAATGGAATTAAATCGTGAACATTTTCGTGCGACTATTTTTTACAACATTCGACGTGGATTAACTCAGCAACAGTGCATGGATGAACTTAATTCAATTTTTGGCGATGAAGCTCCATCAAGGACCAGTGTTTATTGATGGTATGGTGAATTCAATCGTGGTCGTAGTTCACTCCAAGACGAATTTCGTGAAGGTCGTCCAAAATCAGCTGTTGTTCCGAAAACCATTGATGCTGTGAGCGAACTGTTTTGCAAGATCGTCATGTGACCTATCGTGACATTGAGACAACCTTAGGCATTAGTGGGACCAGCATACATTCAATATTGCATAAACATTTGACCATGATACAAATACAAGGTAGTGGCATTATCATTGTTGTAATTTCAATACCCAGTTATTGTCAAAATCAGCTGATAAAAATTTACACATACATATGCAATTGTGAACATAGGCAGATGAAATCAAAAGAGAACGCACTTACACAAACATCTTTGACATTTGTAAACAAAGGAAACCATATGGGCTGACGCTACTACCTTGTATTTGTATCATGCATTTGACTGTCAAAAAAGCAATCGTTCAGGATCATGCAATTTAATTGTAATGGCCTTAAGAACAATATTGCTGAGATCACCAATTATATGCATACTCACAAGATCCTTATAGCCGCCGTTCAGGAGACTAAGCTCACCAGCGAGTGTAGACTTTCATCTCATGGGAACTATGTCATTATTCGGAGGGACAGGGAGATAAATCACGGTGGGGGGCTCGCTTTCATCATCGAGCGAAGCGTGAGCTTCAGACTCACAGACCCACCCCCTCCCTCCCAGCCCGATCAGTTCCTTGAGGCGATGAGCATAGCGATAGAGACTGGAGAAATCGCTATGGAAATCGTCAATGTATATATTCCGCCAGTTAATAGCATCGGTGCGGGCTATCATCCCACAATCGAACACCTACTCCGGGGTGATAATACAATCATACTTGGTGACTTCAATGCTCATCATGAGATGTGGTTTTCCCAGCTGCTTGCAGACCAGCGTGGCATTAATATTGCAGACCAGATAGACGACTCGGAATTCGCAGCTATAAATGAGGACTTCTCTACAAGATTAACGGCTAATTGCTCAAGCTCCCCTGATATCTCCATCGTCAGTGCGTCGCTACTGTCCAATACCACCTGGCAGACCCATATAGCCTTAAACTCTGACCATATTCCCATCCTGATCACTGTAGAGAAGCCTAGCGACTTTGTGGAGTCGGATAAACGGACGTTCGTCAACTACAACAAAGCCAACTGGCCTGGCTTTACGAACGCTATTGACGAAGCCCTTCGTCATTTGCAGCTACCCTCTTGCGCCAGACAGGGTGAGATGATCCTCAGGGACACCATACTCAAAGTTGCAAAACGCTCTATCCCAGCTGGTAGAATTCCCAACTGTATACCCAACTTCCCATCTGAGGCTGCGCGTCTTGCGGATCAGCGTGATCTCATACGCGCCAGCAACCCAGCCGATGAACGAATATTGCCCTTGACTGATGAGATTAACGTACTCATCAACCAGCACCGTCGCGACAGATGGCTTGAACATCTGGAAAATTGTAATATTGGCTCGAAAAGGCTTTGGTCTACTATCAGAGGTCTATCTGGCAATGGAAACAATAAGGGTCACATTGCTATCGCGTTTGATAATACGCATTACACGGATGCCAGGAAATGCGCCACCAAATTCTGCCAGCAATTTATTGCACACCCAACCCAGCAGAATAGGACCAAGAGAGCTGTAGTTCGGAAAACTAAGAATCGCAAACGAGATCTAGTACCCTGCTCCTTCACACCCAGCGAAGTTGAAGCCATAATCTCCAAATCTAAACCCTCTAAAGCTCTCGGTCCTGATGGCATCTCGATGATAATGGTGAAGAAACTCGGACCTATAGGGATTCGATTTCTCGCGCACACACTCACTCTTTCGGTGTGCCAACTGGTCATACCAGACGTGTGGAAAACTGCTCGAGTTATCCCGCTCCTAAAACCTGATAAACCCGCTAACCAGGGAGAATCTTACCGCCCGATTTCCCTCTTATCACCCGTAGTAAAGGTTTTGGAGTCCCTACTCTTGCCGACCCTGAAAGAGCATTTTCAGCTCGCCAATCACCAACATGGCTTCAGGCAAGCGCATAGCACTTCGACGGCGTTAAACGAGATAACTACCCATATCACCAATGGCCTCAATCAGAGCAGACCCGCTGAACGTACAGTAGTCGCAGCTTTAGACCTGTCTAAAGCTTTTGACACTGTCGATCACTCGATCCTGCTACAGGACATCTTGAACTCGTCTCTCCCAAATACTACCAAGCGCTGGCTTGGCAGCTAATTCAATGGGAGACAGGCATTTGTAGAGTTCAGGGGCCAGAATTCCCGTTATCGCAAGATAAAAATGGGTGTGCCGCAAGGAGGAGTATTGTCATACTCTTCAACATTTATCTTACGAATCTTCCTGCACCTCCCCAAGGAGTTAGTATTGTGTCGTACGCCGATGATTGTACCATCATCTCCTCAGGCGTAAATGTAGACGACATATGTGCTAGGATTAACAGCTATCTAGCCACCCTTACTAGCTTTCTGCAGGAACGGAATTTGCAGTTATCTCCGTCGAAGTCTTCTGTGACCCTTTTCACTTCTTGGACCAAAGTAAGGAGTGAGCTCGACACCTCTGTCAATGGGAGGTATATACCCACAGTCCGTAACCATAAAATACTCGGAGTTATTTTCAATAATCTCCTTACTTTCTCTGAACATGCGGATTACATCAGAAAAAAAGTCCACACCCGCAACAAGGTCCTAAAGGCCCTTGCAGGGACAGCTTGGGGCAAGAAGAAGGAGACAATTGTAGTGACCTATAAAGCTATAAGTCGCTCGGTCTTCAACTATGCCGCCCCGGTGTGGTCATCTTTCTTAAGTGATACCCAGTGGAAAGGTCTACAGAGGATCCAAAATAGTGCACTTCGAATCGCAACCGGATGCACACAAATGACGAACGTGGATCATCTACATGAGGAGTCCAAGTTACTGTCAGTGCAACAACATAATGTGTTGTTGACAAGACAGTTTCTTTTGGCTTGTCATCTGCCCAGTCACCCCAACCATCATATTCTGATGCAGGATCCACAATCTGTTACAACAACAACTGCATTTTTGAGCACCCAAAACATTGATTTGATGGGTCATCCGCCGTATAATCCTGACTTGGCACCGAATGAGTTCTTTTTATTCCCGTACGTAAAAAACAAACTCAGGTCAACGTTTTTCGACACCTGAAGAAGCGGTTGTTGTATTCAGACTCCATGTTTTGGAGATACCTCAATCAGAGTGGCAAAAGTGTTTCGACAATTGGTTCAAACGCATGCAAAAGTGTATAAATCTTCATGGGGAATATTTTGAAAAACAATACAGTGATTTTCGATGATTAATATTTGTTTTTGTTCTCTAATCCCGAAACATAAAATTCAACCTTCGTACGACTTGTTTTTACACGTGACATATGTAATTCTGTATGTATGTCAAAATGAGGGTGTACATTCGTTTTATAATTTTTGCGTTCAAACGTACATATGTGATAACTCATGATACAGGACATGTTTGTTATTAACAGATGATTTTGTTATGTAAGCTTTGTTGCTTTCTAACAAAAGCAGTATTACAAAATACTCATAATTGTTTTATTTCCAATGTAAAATAAAATACTTACCTTTCCATGTTCTTTAGCCAGCTTTTTTGCAAAAACACTCTTTAAGTAAGTAAATATTAAAATCAGATGCTCATGAAAATAGAACACGCTTTATTTGAAATAGTTCCAAATTTTTACATATGGTTCATATTTTACATAAACATGCAATGTTTGAAAGGGATTACACGTCATGTATACATTTAACAGTAGGAAAAGTGGACGATTAGGTTAGGTTTGGTTGAAATGGAAGCCCGTCATTTGGTTAAAAATAAATAACGAGTTCACCGAGGCCGTAAATTCGGCCCATTGTGGTTCCCTTATATAGAGTTCAAAGGAGAAAGGAATAGTTGTAGAGAAAAGGAAGAATGCCATCTGCCATCTTCACGACCTTATGCCATTTGGCCCCGTCGAACTCTGTGAAAACAACTCCTTCGTTCGCCGCCAGGGCATCATGCATCTTCCGCAGTATGCCTCCTTCTACCAACAGGCATATTTCTTTGGAGATTCTACCCTTCGGGTTGCTCCGGTCCAGAATCGCCACTTGGAGCTCGGGTGCAGATGTAAGGCTCTCAAACTTTTCCACCCACTTGCCCATAGGGGCTTGGGAGTCATTGGGGCGATATGTCTTGGTTGTGGTCTGTACATCCTTTTGACCAGTGGTGCCCGCGGTGGCAGGGTGATCCACTCTTGGTCTTTTAGAGCTCTTGCCCTTGGGTGGGTCGTGTGCAGTATGTCTGTCACCATCCGTGGCTACCTACGTCGGTGGATTTGAGGCTTTTTTGTTGCGTATCGTGTGATATGTTTGTTTGTGCATTTGTTTTTGTAAGTGTATCAGTAGCATCCTTCTTAGCAGGTTGAGGGCATACTTCCGGTAGTATTCATCGGAGACTCATACTTCCGTACGTGGAACTTATTTTTCTGGATTAAGCGTCGCGCACTGAGATGGAAGTTGGGACTTTCGACTGCATACTCCTCAGATAGCGCTGCGAACGCTTGTATCCAGCTGGTTCGTCTTAATATTCTCGCCCTCAACGGCGGTACCCATGGTGCTGTTGACGGACTTGGCTTCCAGCCCAGACCTATCCGATTCCATCACAGTGATGAAATCTTCATCCGTATCAGATAGCTGGATGTTGCCGATTTTCACAAGACCGCCATTTGTATCGTCGCTGAGATTGAGTTCGATGCTGTCCTGTCTCATTACATTTAAGGCTTTATTTTATTGAATTAAGCTATCACCACTTACGGCTTTGCAAATAAAACGATCCACACTTAATACCAAGAAATGTGGCAACATTTGCTGTAATGGGTGAAAAAAATGCGGTACGGCAACACGTTTGTAGCCAGTGCCAACAAATACATGGTAGCAGCAGATGTTGTTGTAGTTATAAGCAGAAACAACAGATACAAATATATACCAACAATAGAAGAATACAAAAAAGTATAAAAACAAAATACATATGATTTTGACAAGTGAAACGAAAAATGGCATGGAAAAAATTCCAGTACCTGTTTCAACGACTATACCTGACAGATAATTCTACCATGATCAATATGTATAACATTTACCGCGTTGTTGTTAACAATTTACTTCCAATTTTGTTTTCAATCGGATATAAAAATCTATCCTTCAAGTTTAGAGATATAAAAATACACGTAGTCTTCCATTAAATAAAATAATTTTAATGAACTTTAATGTGTAAGCCATTTTCAAATTTCTGATTTTGAGTCTCTTCTTGATAACATTTTCATTCACAAGAAATGGTAACAAAATGTATCTAAGATAATTTTTTGTTGCCATCTCTTGAAATTGAACATGTGGCAACATTGTCATTGCTCAAGTCGGAATTTAAGTGGGAAACTGAAATGCCACTTAATATCGCTTAGCTGTCCCGTACAAATTAAGCTATAATTAACTTTAGCGGGATAAAAAAAACACACTTTTTGTTACCGTATTTGTATTCGTATTGTTTCGGGTATTGGTTGTTGGATTAGATGAGTTTGGTTCCTGCAGATAATCTGCCTCTGCCAAAGCATAATCGACAGATTGTTGTTCGCTAAGGGGGTAAAAGTGGAATGTCACGTGTAAAAAAACGTCATCTAAAGGCGACTTAAGATATGGTAGTTGACAAGAGCAGTGTTGATTTTTAATTAACTACGAATGAATTCAAAAAGTTAAGGAGCTTTCGAACCACCATCGTACATAAAATGTTGAAATATTTCATTAAATTCTGTCCATTTTGCAAGAAGCGAATTTCGCGCATTGAGAAATTCGAAGATACTGGGAGGGTGCAAAACGTGACAACACCCGTGCGTCTTCGTACAGGTCGTTTGGTCGAAATTATTGCTGCTGTGGAGCAAAGTGTGGACCAGGCCACGACAACCTCAATTCGTCATCGTGTACAGCAATTGAAACTTTCCTACATCACCGTTCAGCTGAATTTGACACGAGAACTGAAGCCTAGAGACCATTTGCAGCACCATATATTTACCAATGGTTACGTTAACAAATACGAAACTGCCGCATTTGAAACTTCCGCATATCATCCAAGAAACAACTATGCAGCCACAGCGAGTTACTGTTTGATATGATCTTTGGGCTGGCGGTGAACGTTATCGTCTCATGATAACCAGCTTTTTATGGCCTGAATTAGACGACATGGACTTGAACAATATGTGGGTTTCTTGCGATTTGACATTGGACTGGGGTTAGGTGAACAGTAATGTATATAAGCTCTAATAAGCACGAACTATGCAAAAAAGTCATGGAAAACTTTGATACACCCATCCTGTGTAGCCAGAGGAGTCGTGGCGGGCATTTTACGGATATTGTGTTTCATACATAAATGCCATGATGATGAAATAAAAATTAAAAAAAGTCATTTCGACAAATTTTGGTGTTTTATTTATAGAATAAAATCTGCGGTCTTTTTGAATCACCCTATAGAAGAGGACTAAAATCTTTCTGTCAAGTATATTAATTCTTCAAGTCAAGTACGATGATTCCTAATGCGGAGAATATACGATACATCAAATGTTTATATCATAGAATATCATAGAATAATGCCACCTAGAGGCATAGAATAACACATACGTAGAAGGTTTTATTCGCTCAATAAATTAAACGTCATAGGTACGATGGAAATTACACAGTGGAGGCTGGAAAATATGGGTTCAATAATACCAGATGGTGGCAATAGTATACAGCGATCCGCAAAGGAACTACACACGAATTTCGTGTTTTTGTGGCAAACTAGTTGTGTTAAATACAATACAAATGTATACCAACGATAAAAGTCAACAAAAAAGTGCAAAATACATTTAAATTTTTCAGTTCTACACCAAAACGACAGGAAATAGTTAAGTGAACATATTTTGTAACTCCACCTGGTGTATGTAAATTTGAAATTTAATTTGCTCTCATTTCCACAGACCTACCGAGAGAGTGTGAAATGAAACGTCAGATGAGAGAATAAGTTCTTCTATAGTATGTGTTATTCTATGCCTAGAGGCGTCATCCTTCTCATCTGACGTTTCATTTCATAGAATTCGTGGTGAGGTCGTTGCGATAGAGAGATATTTGACGTAAATTGACTTAAACCAGGTGGAGTGACAAGAATTTTTGACTTACATTTTTCACGTCGTTTTGGTGGAGAACTGTGAAATTTAAACGCATTTTGCAGTTTTTTGTTATCTTTTATTGTTAGTATATTTATTTATTTTATTTATTTATTTGATATTTATTATAATTAAAATTACAATAAATCTTAGGAACTAAAGCACTAGCTACATAGGCTATCGGCTTTTGTTAGTATATATTTGTGGTGAATTTACACAAAACGTTGGCGTTGCTGATTATTGCTGGTTGGTTTGAGGCGTTGCCTCTATCTGGTATTATTAAAGCAATACATAATTTTCAACATGCAACGTCCATATGCAGACACTCCAAACTTCGTTAGATTACTGAGAGATGTCGATTATCTAGGTATGAATTTTACTCCACGGTTTATATGAAATAGTGAAAATAAAGTTGTATGTATGCACACGGACAAAAAATGCTTTCAATCAAATCAAATATCACCATCATTTTCATATTTCGCTGATAGACGTTGGTGACGTATCGTGTATTTCCTGTTTAAAATTTAGGAATTACGATCTTAAAATTAGGCAATACTTCATTGAATAATTAATTTCCTTGAAAATATATTACCAGTCCTCATGCGGAGATTGAATAACAAAACTCTTTCGCAGGGTGTGACCGAAAACCCATAAAAGTCAAATACTTGTACGAATACTGTGGCCGTCGGTGATGCAATGGCTAGTATGCGCGGCTCTTGTGCACGAGAACGTGGGTTCAATCCCTGCTCTGACCACCTTACATTTCCTTCGACGACGGCCACCTCGCTTAGTGATGGCGACACTATCGAGTGATTAGCCATGAAAAAGCATCTCAAAATACCGTCCGGAACCGGTGTAAAACTGTAGGTCCCAATCAGTGAGTGACAAATTAGAAAGCGCATAGCTCACTGGTTGTGAGAGCTCTCCCCAATGATGTTTTTGTGCAAATTATAGATATCAATAAACTCATGCTGCCTTTTCTGCCATTGAATAATGTACTCGTATATATAAAATATTTGTTCCCCAATATGAAGAATTATGCTAATAAAATTCGTTTAAATTGTCAAATCATATTCGGTCAAATACGCGTTTGTTTGTGCCGATGTGTGAGAGCGAATGTTGTTGTGATGGGAAATGATTCTTCTTTGGGAGTTCGTTTTCCTTGCTTCACCAAAAACTTCTGGGAAACAAATGGTTGTGTACCATTCGGAATTGACCGTCCTACGGTACTCAAATGGAACCAGCCAGCTTTGCATTGAATGGCTTCGTGCGCGAACAGCTTTTGTTGGACCGGACAACACTAAACCCTAAATTGCGCACACTTTTCATGTTTGTGGTTCTCAGTTCTTTGTGGAAATTTCGTAAACAAAATCAATTACAGGGTTTAATAGCAAAATTATTTCGTACGAAAGCAATTGTTTAATTTAACAAACAAAAGCAACTCACATGATTTAAAAATAAAATGGACTACGAAGGGGAAATATTCATGAAATATTTGCATTTTCATAGATAAGTGACAAATGACAAAAATGAAAAAATTTCTTACGAAAATTTCGTAAGAACTGAATACGATCTGAATTCCAAAAGTTTGGAAATTGTCGGGACTATAATGGACTACGAAGAGGAAATATTCATGAAATATTTGCATATTCATAGACAACTGATAAATGACAAAAATTAATAAATTGAAATATGATCTGAATGCCAAAAATTTGGAAATTGTCGGGTCTAATTGTATGCTGACGAAGGGTGAAAAGAATAAAACAAAATAAAACAAAACTCAGGTTTATTTTTACATCAAGATTTAGATCAAATATGGTTTCAGAATTATCTTTAAAACCGGGTTTCTGAAAAAGTTGAGTTGTTGAAAACACTATAGGTTGCGTAGTAACAATTTAGCGAATTTGAATTGAAAAATTAATTTAGTTGACTTAGGCTATTTTGAAATTAAAGACCCCACTAATAACTCTTTCTTTTCTCAAGCTCAAACCAATTACAAATGTGAATGAACAATGCACAAAGGTGGCTTGCACCGTCAATTTGGTCGTTGGACACTCAAAAGTTGTTCTCTTTCTCTCTTGGATTTTTTTTGAAGTAATGACTAAAGCTTAAAATTCCGAGCACAGACGTGTCTCAAACACACACAGTTTTGAGGAGGCGGTCAAAACTAAACGTAACGTATTGTTACTCGTATTCAGTAGAAAAAATTTTGAAAAATGTTTTTAAATATTAAATATATTTTAAATAAACATATTCATAATTTGTTTAGCATTGAATGAATTCCTATGCTGTACATGCTAATATGCTTTTGAAAGCATTTTGTGGGCTAGTGGGTTATGTAAAGCTGATGTTGTTTAATACTCATAGTTTTTCCCAGCGCTCTTCTCGGGTGCGATTTGCTGCAACAACTTCGTAATTAAACAACAACAAAACTTTGCAAACGTATTTAGCATAACCAGTTTATTGTTGTGGCTGCTGGTCGGATGGATTGGATTTTGCCACGGTTGTTGCATTGAAGTTTTATTACTCGTCGTTGTCGTTGTATTTCGGATTGTAGAGCGCTTTAAGCTGCGTTGTGTAGTGAGTGAGGTGGTACTACTTACTAATAGTACTCGCTGGTAATAGTACTTAACCATTTAAAGTTATAATGTTGTGGTATTACAATTTGTAACAATTCTACAATATCGTGGAAAGAAAATATAATTTTTAAAACAATTACAAATTTTATATAAATATAAATTAAAAACAACAATACCGTAATAAAAAAAATAAGCATACAAAAAAAAAACAAGTGTTTAAAAACAAAGTGTGAGTGGTGAATAAAAAACTATTAAAATGGGTTTAATCGAATTCAGGGAATGGCTGACAAATTAAAGCAACAATTACATATTGAAATTAACAACAGCAACAACTAAGTTAAAGAAAGAATTATACGTGCATACAATATTATTAGTTTGTTACTTATATGGACGGATATGTAGATAGAAGTGGTTTAACGAGTTTATTTCTTGGCTTGTTGTTTTTGTTGGTGTTATTATTTTGTTTTTTTTTTGTTCACTTACAATTTTGTTGGTATTTTGTTGTTGTTGTTCGGATGTGTGTGTGTCTCAAAATTGAAATAAAATGGTTGGACAACAAAAAAAAACCTGGAAAAAATATTTTAACTTCGAATCGACTTGACTCAATTCACATAACAGACTCACAGCCGAGATAACTAAATACAATGAATGCGATACAAAATATTTGTATCCATATCCACATCACCACAGCACTAATACTGAAAAATCAGACAAATCTTTCGCATTACACTATGCCACAAAAGTCAAGGGACTCTAAACGAGATTATTTCTACACCCAATGAAAATAAAAATTGTGAAGACTGAGTTACAAAAAAAAAGAAAACAAATAAAGAACGAAATGTGACACAAATGTTTAATGTCTTGATTTTTTAGTTAATACTCGTATTTATGCATATGTATCTTTAATACCAAAAATTAGAGTGATGAAAAACTGGAAACTTGGCAGCATCTTCTGTCAGATGTAAACATAAAAGGAAACTGAACCAAAAAAATTAGGAAACGTGACGTCAATGTTCCATAACTCCATATGGTACGGTTACATTAATCCGAAACTTGGCAGCATCGTTTGTGATAAATAACAACTGGGTGCTGTTGTGAATAATTTTAATTTTGTATTAAATTTTAAATTCAGAAAATTCAGAAAATTCTTCAAGATTTTTGTGTTGCAAGAGTGTAACTGCGGAGGTGCCGCGATATGAGGATTATTTTTTTTATAGAATAATTTAAAATTAATAGAAAAAATAGAAAAATTGATAACTCGCTAATTTATCGGTATATAGAAAATTAAACTTTGTTTTTCTTGCAACCTTCTAGAACTTTCTAGAAAAAACAACATCGACTGGCCTAAAAGCAACTTAATAACTAAGCGAGTTATCTGTCGTCAAGGTATATTTACCTTTTTCGATTGTTATTTTATATCCCATACAATGAAATTGCGTTTATTTAAAACTTTATCGATATTTTTAAATTCAATATTTCATATTTGAAAAAGTAAGTGAGATATCAAAAATTATCATTTATTTCATATTTTTTTCGACGTGTTGGGTCAAATCTCCTCGGGTATCATACTCAATCCCATTGTGTCAATATATTTTCATAACCACACTGAAGGTTATGGGGTCATACATTATTTGATAAGGATTCATATAGTAATAACCTGTGTTTAATTAGAACAAATTCCTTTAAGACTTTTTACAACGATCTGTCTGCGATTCTGGCTTATTTTCTACACCTAATTTCGTACCTCTTACTGAACTGTGCAACACGACGTGCGATATTGAATATACTACATACACAATTTTGACAGTTTATCCCTTTTGTGGCGAATTTTGGAGTTTTTAATTTGTTGGGTTAATAGTTAATTGATTTTGCTGTTTAAAAATGTGGGAATTTAAACTAATTACTCGATAGTGTCACCTTCACTAAGCGAGGTAACCGTCGTCGAAAGAAATGTTAGGTGGTCAGAGCAGGGAACGAACCCTCGTTTGCATGTACAAGAGACGACCACGCTTACCATTGCACAATCGCGGTTTCGAATCCCAAATACACAGACTTTATTGGCCGTCACAATAGTTCCTTTAAACACAATAGATCTTAATGAAATGTACGGCCTGTTTCAAAGGCCAAATCTAAAGTGTACATAAATAGGATTTAATGGGTCAAATGAGAATACATATTCTTCCGTTTTATGAAAACAGGCCTTCAGTGTTAAGCGATATTCAGCCCAACCTGATATTATAAACTGGTGATTTGGGTAAGCCTAACATACACAATTGGGAAGGCATACGTGCGGTAAAAATACCGAAGTACACGCGCATAGACCTCCACTCACACAACTGCTTATTTGAACAAAAAGATTGTACAAACCGTAAATTCGAATTACGGTTCCGTGCCCAACTTGAGGTTCTCACAACTACATATCGATGGCTTAATATAATAAAAAGGACCTAACTCGATTTTTTGTTACTTGCCAGGAGAAGGAAAACACTTAATAAAATCCGTAAAATTTTAGATACAACAAAAAGTTTTAATGCAATTTCCAAAAATGTGCTGCCTCTTTTTATTAAAAATTGCATTAAAACTTTTTTGTATCTAAAATTTTACGGATTTTATTACATTTTTTCCTTCTCCTGTCAACTAACAAAAAATCGAGTTAGGCCCTTTTTACATTAAGCCGTCGATATATTCAGCCACTAAAACTGATTGATTCGGTTGTGGCAACCGAAATATTAATTATTTTCGGTATATCAACAACATTTTTTATATGTCGGTTCGTATACTCAAATGCTGCACTAATTCAAAATAATTACAATAACCGAAATAATTACAAACGAATTAATTATAAAGTTGTGGATTGGTACTATAAAAATAAATTTAAATATATGTATATTCGGTTACAACAAACGAAATTTTTTCCGATTCTATTAATTTGCATTTTCGGATTTTCGATTTTTGAAACAATTTGTAATTATTGTTCTAAGTTTAGGTTGCATTTAAGTTACGACTTCTCGCCAAAGACTGGAAAACTACTCGAATATATTCAGAACGGCACACAGAATTTGAAAAAATGATGCATGAATAGGAGAACATTTTTCATAGCTAAATACTCGATATTGTCGACGTCACTAACCGAGGTCACCATTTCCGTAAGAAATGAAAGGTGGCCAGGGTTAGGATCGAACCCACGATCTCATGAACAAGAGTCACGCACACTAACCATTTCACCACCGATGGTGACATAGGGTGCACGTAAAGAATAAAAACAATACCCCAACATCACAATTATTTGTTTTTAACAACCCTTCTTGTAAAGATAATATCGAAATTGGCATATGAGCTACTCAGAGGCCAATTGGTCTAACTCCACAAAACGACAAGTGGAGAAAAATGCATTCTAATACATAACTAATGCCCACAAATACTTCAGGCTTAATCCTTCATTTTGATGGTAATAATGAAGAGGGTTATAAATAGGATACGATTAAGATGTTTTTGTTCCAATAGCATTTTAATCTCAAAATTGTTAAAATGAGGAGTTTGATCAAGTGGCATCTGAGTAGTCATATGTAAGGCAACACAGTTAGTTATTACAGAGAAACACAGACAAATATCGTTTCTATTTATTCATGACGACCTGCAGACTAAATTAAAGAATTTTTTATTTAATAAATTTTAAAATATTAAAGTATTGTTTTTCTTTTCTTTTAAAAATGACAAATATTTTCACTTTATTATAGTCCATATCAAAGAATTCACACCGCATAAAAGTCAATAAACAAAAAGCATCTTACGAATGCCCTAACAACTTTACAGCTAATAATTTATACTACAGCAATTTAATTAAAAACAAATTAATCAAGTGTATTTGCCATTTCATCATCAGGTCAAAAGTACGATATTATGAGATCATCTCTGTGCAATTTTTTGAAATTTGAAAAATCATTGTTCACTGTTTATATTACGACTAGACTGGTATGGTGTCGGCAGGAACAGTGGACATATTATTGTCATCCAGAATCAATACAAGAACCAGCAGCATTCATTTGCTATAATATTGCTGCTCTATGAATGATTTTTACCCGGGTTAAGTCAAACTGGTTCCACTACCATCGTACATGTTTTATTGTCAAAAAGCAAATTAAATTAGCAATACTCATAGTGGAACCACTATTTTGGATTCAGTGTGATGAGCTGGTAGGAAATTTTTGTTTGTTTCTCATGTATACTACTTTATTAACGCAATCTATTTTACAAAATAATATGTAATTACAGTCAAACCTGGATAAGCGAGAGTTCAAGGGAGCACAATCTCATTCTCGCTTATAGAGGTCGCTACATGGGTAGCGTTTCTCTCTTATAGAGGTTCGCAGCAATAACAAGTCACAGCAAGTACGAATGTAGTAAATAATAATTTTAACAGTGTGTACATATAGTATGTACATATGTTACGTTTATTTTTTGTATTGAGAACTTATTTACATTTAAAAAAATCCGTCAATTTCGTTTGGGTTTCTGTTTTAGTATTTTGAATGTTTTTCTCTAACTCATAAATTTTGTCGAATATTCCTTGATCAACAGCCGCCTCGTATTCAAAGTACAGTGCAACTTCGATAGTCCGGACATGCGCTAATCCGGACACTCCAATAATTCGGACGCTTTTACATTTCGGACAATTTAAAATTTTGATCTCTACAGTCCGGACAAATTTTTTTGGCTCGCACGTTTTGTTATTTGCAGTGTCATTACTGCGTGGTTGTCAAATGTCTCTGGCATCCTTTGTTATTTGCACTCTGACTCACACTTTGCATTGTCGTTACTTCAGTTACGGTACTTTCCCTCATAAGCGTGGTTGTCTAATTTCGTGTCTCGCATGCTTTGTTATTCGCACTTTGGTTCACATTTTATACTGCCAATACTTCAGTTTCGATTATTTCCCTCGTAAGCGTGTTTCGTACCAAGTGCTATGTCTTTAAATAATAAACGCAAACATAAAACACTAACTTTAAAGGAAAAGTGTGATATTTTACAAAGTCTCGATGAGGGAAAAACTATTAGGCAGGTTGCCGAAAAATTCTATGTTCCCAAATCAACGATTTGCGACATTAAAAAAAACAAGGAAAAGATAAAACAATTTATTTCGAACACCTACAATGGACCAGGTAACATTTACCAAAATAAAGTATTAAACCATTTTTATAATGTAAAACTTTCTTTTAGGAAATAGAAAAGCTATAAAAAAACCAGAAAATCCAGAAGTAGAGGAAGCGCTTTACACTTGGTTTTTGCAACAAAGAAACAATCATATCCCGATTTCATCAGAAATTTTAAAAGCAAAGGCCAAATTGTTTTACGTAAAGATGACGGGGAAGAACGATTTTTCAGCGAGCTCAGGCTGGCTAGATAAATTTAAGTTACGGCATGGTATTCGTTATCTAAAAATTTGTGGTGAAAAAGTTTCCAGCGATGAAAGCGCCGTAGAGCCATTTAAACAAAAGTTTTCCGACATTGTTGCTGAGATGGATTTAAGTGAAGAGCAAGTTTACAATGCAGACGAATCTGCTGCTTTCTGGAGAGTGTTGCCTGGTAACACATGGGTGCATGCAAAGGAAAAATCAGCCCCAAGGAGAAAAATTTCCAAAGATCGTGTGACATTTATGCCATGCTCAAATGCTGCAGGAACACACAAACTGCCTCTTTTGGTTATTGGAAAAGCTGCTAATCCAAGAGCATTTAAAGGTTTTAAGATACCAGTTGTATATAAAGCAACTAATAAAGGATGGATGTCAACGTCACTTTTTTTCGACTGGTTCAAAAACCATTTTATTCCAGAAGTAAAAGGATATCTAACACAGGTTAACAGACCACTGAAAGCATTATTAATATTAGACAATGCTCCTTCACATCCAAAAACGGATGAAATTAATTTTGACCCAAATTTCAGAGTTCTTTTTTTACCACCAAATTGTACGGCAATCTTACAGCCTATGGATCAAAATTTAATACAAAATGTAAAGGTAGCTTATAGAAAGCAATTACTGCAACATATTTTATCAGAAAATGATGATGATGTCGACGTGGTTAAAGTTTTAAAAATGTTCAACCTTAAAAATGCGGTTTGCTTTTTGAACTCAGCATGGCAAAGCATTAGTGAAAAAAATATTCAGAAAAGCTGGTGTGCATTGTGGCCAAGAACTGCATCGTGCTGGGATGATGAAGATATGATACCGCTTCAGAGTTTGCGCCATGAACTGCAGACTGATAGCATGGTTGCTGACATAAAATCCATCCAAAATATGATTGGAGCTATGAATTTCAGTAATGAGGTCACTGAACAAGATATCAATGATTGGGCAACTGGTGCAAATGAATGTTTATTGGATTTTTCGGATGAAGACATAATACAACTCGCTAAACCAAATGAAACATCAGTGCTGCTTACGGACTCTGAAGACGACTTTGAAGTAATGGATGTAAAAACAAAGATCTCTAATGCAGATGCAAAGAAATCATTTGCAGTTTGCATTCAGTGGGCGGAGGAGAATAATTTGGATATCCAGGATATTCTCTTGTTGAAGAGGCTAGAAGAAAAAGCCAAAATTTACCACCTCAATAAAGTTAGTCAGCACAAAATAACTTTGTTTTTTAATAAATCTTAGTATGTATGTTCATATGAACATAATTGTATGTATACACATAAATATATGGATTCTATTTGATATTATTTTTGTTTTTGAATAAATATACATATATATCTGCAACAACAGAGTAAATTCATGTTTAAATTCACTTAGATTATTTCAAAAATGTACAACTACTATAGTCCGGACAACTCGATAATCCGACCGAGCCTAAAACTATATGTGTCCGGATTGTCGAAGTTGCACTGTACTGATGGACCGTCTCCAACGCATTTAAAGCTAAAGCTTCATTGGAATGATCTGTATTGCTGTTTCCGGAATCTGTGCCTCGTCTTCACTATTATTTTCAGCAATACAAGTGTCCACACAATTCATAACGATATCGTCATCGGTTAGTTCTCGAGCGGTAGTTACGTCGTCGTCAATTTGAACGAAATCTTCGAAGCTCGGCATTAACATATTGGGTTCGTGAGACACAAGCTTAGTCCATTCCTCGTTGCTAGGTCCAACTTCAACATCATTTTCCTCTGGCAGGTCTTGCTCATCTGTACTTTTCCGAAACCCAGCTTTCTTGAAGCAGTTTTTGACAGTAACGTCACTGACTAAGTACCATGCTTTTCTAGCAAATTTCTTAGCTAGAAGTACGTTAATGTCAGGGCTACTTTTTTCTTTCAGACTCGTAAGAATATGTTTTACGACTTCTCTGCTATAAAAGCGTTTAAAGTGTGAATGATGCCTTGATCTAGTGGTTGAAGTTTACTGGTGGTGTTAGCAGAAAAAAACATTACTTTTACGTTTGCAAGTGCTAGTAAGTCCGTATGGGCAGCACAGTTGTCAATAAATAGCAGAATTTTTTTTCGGTTTATCTTCATTTGTTTGTCAACTTTTTTCAACCAATCTTTAAATAATATCTTGGTCATCCAAGCCTTCGTATTATTGACATAATCAACGGGTAGAGTCTTGACACCTTTAAAACATCTAGGTCGCTTTGATTTCCCGATGATGAGAAGTGGGAGTTTGTCCGTACCACTCATGTTTGCACACTTTGTTTTCCTCCATGGCATTTTTCGCCTTTAAACGTAAATGTTTTATCCGGAAGGCACTTGAAAAACAAAGCAGTTTCATCCGCGTTGTAAATATCGTCTGGTTCATACCCTTCTAAAAGATTTGGCAGATCTTCAGTCCATTGGTTGCACACATCTTGGTCCACAGATTTACTTTCCCCAGCTGCTTTTTTGAAAGCTATATCATGAGCTTTTTGATTTTATAATTTTATAATAGGTGGATTCTGGTAAATTAAACTCCCTCTGAATTTCATTTCGCGATTTTCCGGCTTCAAACGCATTCACTATTTTAAGTTTATCACTTAATGACAGTACTACTTTAATTTTCCGTTTTGACATGATACAGAACAGAACTTTCCTTCGCAATTGATAACTATAAACTGAGTAAGTCCGACAAACAGGAGGGTACAGAATGCGCAAAGAATGTGACAAAATACGTTACATATTTAGTTCCACGAAAGAGAATTCGCAAAGAATGCGACAAAATACGTTACATATTTAGTTCAAAGAAATTTATTGACGAGAAAACAACACAAAAACAATACTCGACTTTCGCTTATTGAGGTATAGATAACCAACAGTCTCACTTACAGAGGTCCGTGAGGAAAAAACGACTCTCTCTTACAGAGGTTTCTCTTTCTCGCTAATAGAGGTTTTGGGTGCTTAAAATGACGGGTCCTAGCTATTACTCTCACTTATAGAGTTTTCTCACTTATCCAGTCCTCACTTATCCAGGTTTGACTGTACTTATAAATATTAATTGTGTATGTTCTTACTAGCCACTGCACCACCGACGGCCACAATTTCGTGATTCTAAATCGTAATTTCACGCCGCGTCCATTTCTATAGCTCCCAATTTTAATTTCCAAAAATCCCTTCTTAGTTGAGTTCCACTCCATAAGGGGAACACCCATCCCGAATTGCAATAAATTGTCTTGAGCCGTTTGGCGAGAACGCTGATGAATCACCCAGTCAGTGAGTCACCAAGCAGTTTTATATACAGTAGTTTTCCGATTTAACGAGCCTACATATATATTGTCGTGCGAATTTAAACTTTTAATGTTAGTTTTTGACATAAAATATAACATATTTGTAAAATTTATTTAAATTAAGTTATTATTTTCGACAATATTTCATAAAAAATGAACAATTGACATTACAAAAAAATTAACTTCGTGAGATCGATATTGTTTTGCTGGCCTCATTGAATACAAATTTCAAAGCATTTTCGGCTTTAACAGTTTTTTCAATGGCATCATCTTCATTATCAAATTGGTCTTACGTCTACATCTTTGTCTTCCTGTGCGTGATTACATGTTCAGATCATCGTTTATAATTTCCATCAAAAAATATGAAATTTTAAAATTTTGTTTGAATAATTCCAACAATTTAACTCCATTCCTGATTGCTAAAGCATCTTTATCTGGACATAAAAAGAAAGATCGTCCTCTTTATTCCAACATTTTGCCAGAAACAGATTTCCATGCTGCAGATATTATTGTCACAGCTTCATACAAGTTAAATTAATTACCTCAAAAACTAAATCAGGGTTTGTCCTTCTTTTGAAAGAAGTTGTTTTAGTGCAAATTATTTAACCATTTACAAGGACTGTCAACTCTCGGTCTCACCTCTCATCGAAGTGGGCATGTCATGTGTTTTACCAGGCAATGCTTTCCAAGAGAGACCGGTTTCATCAGCATTAAAACTGTATCTTTTGGTAAGTTATATTCCATAACTGCTTACTGAAGGATTATTTTATTTCGTCCCACTTGTTGTGCATCGGATGAAAGTTAATCTCCACTCTGTTCCAAATCTTTTTTACTGTGATCCAGTAACGGGAATATGACAAGTACGCTGCGTTCGGAACCACAGAAAGAGTTTTATCTCCATGTTTCGAAATTTTGCATCCTTCTTTCTGCATTTTTAAAAGGATTTCATTTTTTTTGACTTAAAAATTGTGGAAAAGGTAGGCTTGTTGCTGTTGCAATAACAAAATACATTGCGATTTCGGTGCGACACGATTTCCGCATGGCAGCCGCGTTTGGGATGTGCTTAAATCATTTCCTAGGATGTTTAATTTTTAATAAATAATCAATATTCTTCGAGCTTGAGGTCAGATTTGCTGTTGTTGTATTTATTTTCCCCGATATTTCGCTACTCCTTTGTGTAGCATCATCAGGAGATATGCTCCTGATAAAAAAAATATTATATATGCTCCTGATGATGCTACACAAAGGAGTAGCGAAATATCGAGGAAAATAAATACAACAACAGCAAATCTGACCTCAAGCTCGAAGAATATTGATTATTTATTGATAAAGAAAAGGTCGAACAACAGAATAAAAATGTTTAGTTTTTTTTCACTCCCAAATCTTGCTTGGAATAAATAATTTTTGTTCATTAAACTGAGCACAAAATATTATTTTTGTTCGGTATTTGAGATATCTAATAGGAAAAATTTGAATGTTAGTTAAATGCAGAATTCGTTAAAGCTAATGTTCGTTAAACCGGAAACCACTGTATATTCTCTTCTTACAAGTCATCGTACTTGACAATAAATTTTGCCGCCAGAAGATTTGGATGGCTTTCTAACCTGAATTTCTTCTTTAACAGTGAGAATTGTGAGATCTAGATGTAATTAATAGTTTGTAATCAACCATGGAGCGTTTTAGATGTTCTTTAGTGTCTACCTAAAACCCCTGTAAAATTTCCCTATTAGAGTTGGACGCTGTTCCCCATACCTGAATTTCATATGTCCAGATGGGCTTGATGATGCATTTGTAAATCAACAGTTTATTTTCTAGTGAGCACCGGGGTCTGTAGTTAGTGAGAGAATTTAATTTATTTAGTTGGATGAAAAGAGCTCTCTCTGAATGACAAGAGGAAATGACCTTTGAGAACGAGTCAGCCGTTATACTCGTACCTTCAACCTAGTATTTGTGTTTTTTTATTTGATTTTATATTGAATTTTATCTTATTATAAAATTGTATAGTTATAGGTACAGGAAATAGAACGTATTGCAAATAAAATGTGTACATGGGAACAATTAATGACTTGAAACACATAAATAGAGATTATCAGGTATATGAAACGGTGGTGTTAGAGTGACACTTTCGTACTGGTTCTACATTTTATACCAAACGTTTTTATATATCACTGTTTACATTAATACGAAAATATAATAAAAATGCAGTGATATAGAAACACATCTGTAGTAGAATAGATCAAATGAAAATGTTGTACATACATATACATATGTATGTATAGTATCTGTGGTCACAAACCATAACAGCCTAACTCGAGTTAGGACAAAATATAAAAAAAAATTTTGAAAAGTCACCGTGCTTAAATAAGCAACTCTATTCTTGTTAAGAAGTAAGTAAAAGAATTCGTTTCCTTTGTTATATGTAACAAAGTTATCACAAAAACTTCGACTCCTGATTTCCAGTAAAGATATTAAACTTTAAACTGCTCTCCCTGAAAATTTTTAGACTCGACTTAGGCTGTTGTTATGTTATGACCTGTGACCACAGATATATTCCATACATGATTATTTAATCTTAATAGTAATTATTTTTATTTGAATTTGAATTTTATTGACCGATTTTTGTTAGTTTTTGGTTAATGTATGAGAAATTCATACTACAAGCTTACAGTCATGAACATTTTTCTAATTGAAAAATGGTTAGTTTTTGTTGGAAATAATAGACAATTCAGTTCAACACACACTCGCTGGCATGACTAGTTTCGAGCTCAGTGACAAGTTCATCATCAGATGCCTAACTACTGTGTCTGAATTGATACCATCGGTTGATCATCAATCGTATATATACAAACTCAATTCTGCAATTCACATGTGCGAATTAGTATCGATCGAAGATCCCTAAGTATCAACATCACTGAAAGGCATATAATTCCATCAATACGAACAAACAGAATTATTTTGTTGCTAAAGTCTTATAAATGGTGCATCGAAGTGTAGATTTCAAAACCATGCCTAAAAACATATCTGTATTTTGTCGCATTCAAGATTTCAACGACTATATTTCACAGGTCTGCAGTTTTCCTAAAATTTTAAAAAGTCTATCTCCAACTCTGAAGTTTTAAAATTCTGAACTCCGACACTAACTAGTGATGCACAGAATCGAGGAACCGGTTCTGTAAAAGCACAGACCGGACCGGTGCGTACAATAACCGAATAACGGTTCCAAAAGAACCGAAAACGGTTTCATATGAAACGCAGGACGCGTCCAAATTAACGTTCTTAAAGAAGACAGCAATTTGCTGAGAACCGGGACCGGTCCAAATACCCAGTTCTTCTCGGAACCGGACTCGACAGAACCGGTTCTTCAAATACGCGGAACCGCACTTCACTAACACCAACTTTAACTCCACTAATAAACCAAACGTTTTTAGATGCTTTGGTGTTTGCTTCATGGTATCAATTTTGAATATAAAATGTACAAGAACCAATTAACAGTTCCAAAAGAAATGAAACCGGTTTCAAATGAACCAAAGGACGAGTCCGACTGAACCGAAAACGGTTCTTAAAGGACCGAAAAACGTCTACAAAAGAACCGAAAATGGTCACAAAAGATCGAAAAACAATTCTTAAATAAACTAAAATGATTTGAAAGAACAGAAATAAGGTTTCAAAGTAACAGGACTCACTTCCAAAGGAACCAAAAGTGTTAACTTTTTAGGGTATGAAAATGTGTATTTTTATCAAATTTTATATTCTTATAATAAGATATTACACTTAAGAATCTTTGGGACAGCAATTTGCTGAGAGAGGTCCAAAACGCAGAAAAGAGTCATAAATATGACCCTGGGAGTTTAATTGCCTTATTATTTAAGAGTCATGTATGAGTCTTTTTTATGCCTTTTAGAATGTTTTCTGAATATATTTTAAATCATTTAATATTATTTTATGCTACTTTTCTGAATCATTTTACAGTATTTTAAGATCATTTTAGAGTGCTCTAAAATACCTCCCATTCTAGTTATTTATAAATAAAAAGGACGGCATTATTATATACTGTATTTAATAAACAAATGTATTTTTTGTGTTTATAATCGCATCTCATTTAAAATGTAATAATGTACTTATACAATTACAAATATAAGATATAACAATACATAAGCTCATCAGTTTTGGCGTGACAATCCACACGCAACAGTCCTGCAAATATTTCGGTCAATTCACCGTGATCTACCAAATTGTTTTAAACAAGTTTGGCGAGATTTTTAAATTCTTTATATTAACTTCACCTGTCTGTATGCATGTACTATGTATGCCGAAAAAACTTTAGATTGATTTTTAACCCTTTTCCCGTGACCCAATCGAGCTGAAACTTCGCAGGCAAACTAATGGCGTCGACAAAAATATAAATATGAGCGGGATTGGATAAAGGGGTGTGGTACCTCCCATACAAATCACAAATTAGAAATCCATTATTTCGGCTCCTGTTAACGGTATTTGAACAAAATTGGGTATGCAAAATTGGGTATCTGCTGCAAATATGGGCGGGATTGGACAAAGGGGCGTGATCATATATAAAGAATTTACAGTCAAAAACTATGTTTTTTACGGGTTGGTTTTTACCTCGTTATTTTAAATGCGGTTGTACTACTTGGAGCTTGATCAAGATTTTTCAAATACCATTTATCCTCCAGTCTTCGAGTCCAAGGCTGTAGTAAATAGCTACATGGGACAGCATTCCAATACGGCTTTGCTAATGGTAGAAAGACGATAAAACGAGAAATTATTAGGAGGAAACGCTGGAATGGAATCACTGCTTTGTTTCCCACCGCCCAACCTTTAACCCACTAATCGTTTTGGGTTTTCAATTTATTTCACCTTTCTCTTTGACAACAACATTCAGCATGTAAGTCTGACTTCAAAACGTGTATGATCACTAACAGCCGTCATAAACGCTTTTAACGCTACTGTCTTATTTGAATTCAACATATTAGCAAAAACTGCAAATGCCGTCTACAGACGGTCAACACGGTTAGAGGATTAACATTGATCATTGTTCCATCGTCGTCACCTTTATTACAAAACTCGCGACAACATTTTATGTTTACACAATTTTAATATCAATTTTATATACTCGTAGACTCAATTTTGTATGCTCATATTATATTTACAAATATTAACATTATCAGAGTCAACAAATAAAGTGATTTTTTCATTCATTTATGAGTCTTTTTTGATGAATTGTTTGAGCACGTGTTTATTTTTCTTTCACTAGTTTTATTATTAAAAAAGTACGGGAACAAACCAATTATGTACATCTAAATATTTTTGAAAATTGCCCTATTTTTTCTGATTATTTTGTGACTCATTTATGAGCATTTATAAAACCTCAAATAAGAGCCAGAAAAAAGTGTATTTTCAGAGCGCCTATTTTGAAACGCACATAAAAAAGTTTTCGAAATGTGTCTTTTACGACTCCGAATTATGTGCGCTCAGAACTTGCTCATATTTTCTACTCTTTTATGACTCTGAATTTGTGAGCGCTCTGAAAAATGTATGGGAATATATAATTTTTCACCGTTCACCGTTTTGATTTTTTTCTAAGAAAAAACATCGTGATCAAAAATGGGCATAAACTGACTGCTAACACTGTCCGACACGATTTCCCTCCATTGAACGCTCTATGTAACTATATTTTTTCAAACTTATGATTTTATTGGTAAGGCCCATTTATGAATGAAGCTCAACATCGTTCAAATGGCTTCCACGACTTGCTTCACCTATTCCATCTACCCCATTTTCAGTACATTTTCGATTGTTTGGGTCTCTATCTCGTGACCGACAGCGTCGATTTTGAGTTTTAAGGGCTCAACGGACATGTGGATTTCCGAGCCTCAAATCGGACAATTTTGTTTGTTATCGGAAATCATTATTTTTTGGTAAAAACACTCATCTTGCGGCTCAGAACTTTGGAAGAAAGTTTTTAATAATTCCCAATTGTCTTCCAGCTTAAAGCGAATTTCATAAACTTCTAACCTTTAACTAATAATCTATTAATTCATAAATGCCTAATTGGCAATCTGCTTCGAAATAACGGGTGGTCCAAATTCCAAATTTTACATGGCCCACCCTTTAATATATGTAAAACAATAGTAGCAAAACTACGTACTCAGTTTTTTACTTTGTGTACGTTTGTCCGTATTACAGGACTTTAAAAATTCAAAGGATATCCATTTTAAAACAATTTTCTTCACAAATATGCGTATCAAATGAAAAACGGTGAACTTTAGTGTTCGTTACAAAGTTTTATTTGAGTTTTCAATGACCAAGGTTCCGAAATAAGGTCCTATTAAATGTTACCTTGAACATCCTTTAAAGTTTGGCATCGAAAAATCTGAATTCAAGTATGGTAAAGAGATGGAACCATTACATCTTCAGCCAAGGTTTCGGCCTTTTATCATTAATAGTTTAGCAATCATAATTGAACCACCTTGATAACTATTGAGCATTTTTGAAATTATTTATATATGTATATTTTGAGGGCTGAAAAGCCCGTAATACATGGCTCAAGACTGCCTCGGTGTAATTAGAAACCCAAAGAATATATTAAATCCTCCTGCCAGCTTGGCATTTACAGGCTTAATAATTCCATAGATTTACTTCAAATAACAGACATATTTATAAAATTCCAATCTGTTTATGTGACTGATCTACTATTGATCATTCGAGCGCAATTTGTTGTTGGATGACAAAACCATCAAAAAGCTTTGCTAGTGTGAAGTGTCACAAACTTGCATTGGGCAAATATGGAAATGGTGGGAGACTGGCTCTACATACATACATATGTATATTGATAATATAGGCAATATAATTTATAAAAAAAAAACTGATATATATATAAGTATATTGCAATCGGTTCCATTTTATATACATATGTATGCTAATGACCGGCTAATGATGATGATTTGATTAGGAAATACACTGAATTGCAAAAAAATTAACAGTGTTTTGTCAGAAAAGCAACTGATTGAAAGCGATTTTGATAAAATTTCAACATTCTCGAACGAATGATGCATGCGGGAAGATTGAAGCCACGCCCGTACTGTCTTTACTATATTTAAATAAAATGCGATTCAAGTGAAGGTGTCGACGTTTGCGGAATAAGTCGTTTATCCTAAAACTGTTTCAAATTTGAATGGACATTGCGGGTTGTTAAAGCTATGAAGTGAATGAAAGATAAGAACCAGAGTTCTAAAAACTACGTACGTGTCGTTCGATGTACACATATTGCTAAATTTTTCTTTTTTATCATATTTTTATTTCAGCGATTTTTCAACTTACCAATTCGTATACCCTCACCCATAGGGATGGGGGTATATATCGTTTGATACGGAAAAAAGGTAACTCGAGTCAGTCATTTTGGGAATTTGTAAGACTTTTGAGCCACCTCCGCCTGTCTGTCTGGCTTGCTAGTTGGTCAACGCGATAACTGCCGCTAACTTTTACCGATCACAATGATATTTCGTTAGTTAATTTTCTTCACCCAAACTTAGTTTGGGATTGAAAATTGGCATTATGCTCACGACCTTCTGGTACCTCCCACACAAATCCCCGCGTTTTGTCCAAAACCATGTTTCTTCTAAAACATTTTTTCTGGGATATGTGATTACTTAGCTGGAGAAAGATGACGAGGTTGCCACGACCATGTTAGTACCGATCACTAAAGCTGGGTGTCCTTCCGATCTTAAATAAATTATAACTCCTATAAATATAGTTAAAATAATTATAACTCCTATAAAAATAGTTATGAAATTTAGTATATTGTCTAATAATCTAGTAAAATGTCAGACTGCCATGGAAAATTAGTGATTTTGTCCCTTCCATTCTGGTACCTCCCATACAAAAGGTGGTCGGCTGTCCGGTTGATAGTCATTATATCTTAACCACAACCAATCTTAATGAACTGTGGTACGTACTGGGCAATGTTTGAACAACAATCACAAAAAAGTTGGCTGCTTTTCGAACGATCGAAATTTGGTACTGGGGAAAATTTTGTTAAAAACTACTGTGTAATTATAAATGGGCAACTTCGCCACTCTCATTTTTGTACCTCCCACTCAAATGTTGAGCGTACAATTGGCTGGGAGTCAAAAACACCACAGATTCTAATTGAATCACCAAATTCGAAAAGCGCTACAGTGACAGGAGCTAATATAACATTTCGATTTTGTATGGGAAATTGTATATAATTGCTCGAAATCATCCAGTGGATATGCCTTATAATACAAATAGAAATAAAAGAAAACTATTGTGTTCATTCATATAAAAACTCATTTATAGTATACATACATATAATGTTTCAAAAGTCATGTGTCAATAAAATATATTTTAAAGTCAGTTTTTAAATCGCATATCGAACATTCTTCCTTAAATTATGTCCTGTATGAAATTAAGCACCAGGTCGATCAGCTGTTTGAACGCAGTCTGTCTGCGTACTGAAAATTTGTACAAGTTGTTACTGTATATTGTCCGTTTACACCAAAAAGTCAGTAACGGGAGTGCAGGAGAGAGATTAGTTTGATCATAGAGAACTTACAAGTTTTTACTTGAGAAACGTAAGTACGTTCGAACGTAAGTACGTTTTAGGCATGATACAAATATAATGGTAGATGCAGTACGACAACAAATACAACATGCCAAAAACAACAGGCATTTTGTTTTTGCTCCGTGTCTGTATTGTGTCAAGTCAGCTGATAGAAAAATGATGAAAATCTAAACAAATTCGGAAAAAATGCCATTTAGAAAATGATTGTGTGTTATTTGATATTTTTAAAGTGTTTAAGTGTGAAAATTAAAACGTTTCTATGTGATTTTTACAGAGAAACATTTCAAAAACAGCAGTTGCGGGCGAACGGGGCTTGCAGACAAACAAATGTAAGCCAACTTTGACATAACAGAAAAAGGGTCTTATCGGAAATGCATCAGCTGATGCAGATGCTTGTTTGTTGCGCATTTTGTTTGCAATTACTTCCTTAAAACACCTGCAAAGTTGTCAGATGTTGCATTTACGAACGTTTAAATCAGCTGGGCTAGTGCTTCTACCATTTCTTTGTACCATGGTTTTAGGTAAACAAAATAATTAATAAATAGAAAGAATATAAAATAACAAATTAATCATTAGAATTTAATTTTTTTAGAGAAATAATGATGTTTTAATGCTCTGTAATTACCCTTTTACAATTTCTGTTAAAAATGAGAAAGTTTTGGCGATTTTTAATGTTTTGTTAAAATTGCAGTTGTTGGTTTTTCAAATTGTCATATTGCAAATCAGCTGTTTACTTACAAAAGTACTCATTTCTTGTAAGTTTTTACTTGAAGTTCTGTTTGCTTATTGTGATATTTTCTACTGAGAGAGTAAAATATATCTTACTCTCTGGATATTTTTTTATTGGAAAAGTAAGCAGACAGACTTTATGTTGAGAAATAAAACAATTTCTTTTTTGCCGACGAAAAGTATTTCTAATTCAACATGTACGGACCCAGCAAACCAAATGTTCCCACAAATTCTGATGTCAGAAAATTCTGAACAATTTCGAAGCTCTCACGAAAATTCTTACCTTTTTCGTAATTTTTATAAATCTTTTCTCCGAATTTCTGATGACATTCTGAACATTTTCTGAAGTGAGAACTTGTCGGATTTTTTTTTTGATATTCATTTCCAACCGCTTCATGATATTTACAGTTATACCGATCTTTCTGAGCGAATTCGATACGAATTCTGAACGATGTGTGTGTGTGAGCGATACAACATGCTTTTTACTTCTGTCTCAGTTTGCCAGTTATCGTGTGTTGTTTTTTTTTTCTATATTAAGAAAGTAATTATTATTTAATACCTTTCAAATAGTATTTAAATAAAACTATTAAAATCAATGTCACGACTGGCGATTGTTACAAATTTTTTCAGATATTGGTCCGACTTCTGTCAGAATTCGGTACGAATTTTAAAATTTCCTTTCAGAATTCGCTAATTCGGTAAGAAATCGTTAAAATTGGAAAAAAAATCTGAATTCCCTCCGAAAATTCGTTCAGAGTTTCTGATCCGATTTCGGAAGATTTGTCAGAATTTCGCTCCGAATTCTTAAAGAATTCTGGAAATTTGGTTTGCTGGGGAGATATCAAACTGCACTCGTATATGTGTGTCTAACTGCCTAAGTATCCATACTTTTGTGATCCAGTGTAGGCACATTTATACTTATACAATACGAGTAGTGCAATTTGTTTATGTTGTAACTCGCTTAGAGCGCAAGCGCACAAACAAACGGTCGCTGGTGGTGATCAATGAAGTTGCGTTGCTGTTGTATGTGTAAGCTGCTTGCTGAGTGTATTGTTGCTGGTTGATATCTCACCAGCAGCAACTACTCCGTTGTTGTTGGTTGAGTGGTGTTTAAAGCCGGAGCCAGTAACTAACAACTACTGTGAACCATGCTTATGAATCCCACGTTCGCCAACTTTGAATGCCAGTCAGTAGTAGATTGGATACAAACGAGGCAATAGTAACAGTAACAAAATCGGCCGCGATAGAGCCGCATACAAACAATAATAAAAAAACTATTATAAAAAAATAATATAAAAAAAAGTGTTAAAAAACTTGTTGTTGTATACGACAAGACATAAAGAAAGACACAAATATTTACCATATAATCCATTAATTAATTATACAACAATACTTTTACTTTAATTTATGCGTGGCCATTGTCCGATAGCCGTTACTTTTATTTCATACTCACGGACTATACATACATACATTAACATACATGTCTTTATCGGTTTCCTAAGGGAAGGTAAGATTCTTTAAAGACTTCGTCACTGCGCCTCGCCTGCGGGGCACTTGTTATGGCCCATATGTTATTGAGTTTTTACGAGACAAGCGTAAATGGCAAAAAGTTCTAAAAAGGAAAACGTATAAAACGGATTCAAAACCCATTAAAAATACGTTAAATTTCAAAAATTGTTGTCTGATTACGACCATCGAATCGAAATGTTGGGAGTATTTTTGGCATTTAGTGTCGAGTGTTTGTTTCTTCAAACATAACCATCATCATTATCAGCAGCCACCATATATGCACGTCAACAAATGACTTATTCTTCTTCTTCTTGGCCAACCTTACTTACCTAATGACCAAGAAGTGTATGTCCGTCTGTCCGTCCGCAGAGTTGACGTTAATATTTCAATTTGAAAAACACAAAAACAAAAAAGAAACCAACTGAAATAATATAAAAATATAAAGATAGATATGTTTGAAAGTACATAACCTTGAGTTAATGTTGAGTTGAACAACAATTATAGCAGAAAGAAATAAAACAAAAAAAATCATACATTTTGCTGCTGCTGCTGCTGCTGGTGGTATAATCGAGAAATAGTTATATACTCGTACGTCGTATTCAGACAATATGAAAAATAATATAATAATACTACTCCTTCTAATAAATAAATAAATACTTAACAAAGTACACAATACAAATGTATTGAATTCTTAATTGTTTTTAGCCAATGTGTGTTTGAATGTATGTATGTCTAAAATCCTCCTAATTAATCAACCAACAAGGCCCCCAGGGTCTCTAGATCTATACAGATCGAACAGCGTCAATCACTCGCTCGAGATAGATCTACAACTACATACGTCATTAAGACGGTGGTTATAATTTATACTCCTATGTATGTATGTTGTCTATTATTGATTGTTTCTGTCGCTAAATAATCCATATCTATTACTTTTTTCTATAATTTTAGACAAATTACTTGTACACCAATTACCAATGAATTAAATCATATTTAATCATCAACAATCCATCGAAACGAAAACGAACGATAGCAATTACGATTACTATTTACTAAACTTAACTAAACATCGAATGCTCATAATGAAATACTTAACAATCTTTGTACTTTTAATAGTAAACGGTAAGTGAGTGTGACTTGATTCATTCATGAAAAGATAGATAGATGATACTCGTATTCCGTATTCAAACTATATTCGTATCAACTCCATTTCAGCTCACTTTGGTCTCTCAAGTGCTGGTGACGGTGGTGGTGTTCCGCTACTGACTCAAACTATATATGGATTTTTGGATTTTACCACCACCATTGGGAACACGGTTATGGTATTTTCGCCACAAAGTGCCCCTCCACCAGGTAGGTGCATTTAAAAATTAATCGACATTTTACAAAAATCCTAACAAACAGCATACATACATACGTACGTATGTATACAATCCCGTATTATTCAACATTTCATATAACAATGTAAACTACGAGTATTAGAAACTTTTCCTAAAGTTTCACATTCGCACTGAACGTGTTTATGAACCCAAGTTAATTAAGATGTTTTTGGATGCATAAATGTTTGTGTTATTCGGCTCAGCCGAATCCTGTTATGTTCTCCATCATGGAACAGTTCGATCAGGTAAATGCGAATGCTTAGGTTAAGTAAATACGAATGCTTAGGTTAAGTAAGAGTGGCAGCCTGCATGCCAGGTTCACTTAGGCCGTGTAGTAAGTACATTGCGATACCACAGGGACAGAATGAAACAGATGGAAATTTTCTAGTCCCTCCCGTGGAACCAGTTTGCTTGCTTAAGAGTTGGCGGATTCTAACATCAGCCAGATTTGCAAACTCCCCAACGAAATGTGAGTCCAGTGTAGCCTGCCGTCTTATTCCCTCTAACCGCTATTTTCCCGTCATTTGCGGAGGCAATTGTGTTAACACCCTTCTACTCCAGAGACGGCAGAAAACTGTTCTTGAACAGATTCGATAGCAGAGGCGACAGAATGCCTCCTTTATTCGCAAGGATGTATGTTGTTAATTTCTTATTTAATATTGCTTGTACCGGAAGTTCCGTGACAATTCCGTTTAGTGATTCTGGGAAGCGTTTATATTGTCGATAATCTAAAAAAGGACATACCAAAATCGTATCTTGATGTACATTTGTCCTTGTCTTTATGCAAAGCTCGAACAAAAAATGTGGTTGCACAGCCGAAAATTAATTAGCATATATTCGATGAATCAAAGAAGGTTTGATGACAACCTTCTCAATTTGGTTTGTCGAAAGGCTGCACAGAGAGAATGGTTGGTTGACTCATTTATCAATCACAAGCACGAATGAACGCTAAATTTATCTCTGCCTCAGCAAATTGATTTTTGGATAAACAAAACCGATATGAAGAGGAGGGCGGGCGTCTTAAGTATTTATCAATCTCGAGCATGATCGCTACTTTTTCTCTGGTTCATAGAATTAATTTTTAAATTACCAATCTATAAGCCAGCATGACAGTGAACAGATCAACAGCAATAACATTCACATTTGATAATGGGACTGCCGGCAATTCAACAAACCTGTAAAGGTCAAACAATGTTAATGCTCAAGTTTGGCCAAAGGGGGTGTTTAATGAGCACATATCAATTTATTGCAACACGATGACGTAGTAAACCCATTCCTATCAACAGAATACCATAGATGATGTTTTTCATTTACACGAAAGCTATAAGAATGTTACCCTCTTTTTAAAATTGTTTGTACTCTTTTATTTCCCAACTTTACTTACGCTTATAAAACAGTTATTACATATTATTTCCTTAGGATCACAACCTGAACCAACTACGCAAGCCCCGGTTATTACCACGAAACCATTAGAAACTGTGGCTCCCAAACGACCGGACAGTACGATAAGCCCTACTAAATTAAAGCCTTCGACCGTTAAGCCAAACCCTGAAACAACTACCACCACAACAACAGTAAAAACTAAAGAAACTGTGGCAAAGACACCAGAAGTTGTTACGTCATCACCAAGACCATCAGCACCTAAACCGAAGAATCAACCCCAATCCAATGTTGTTATACAAACGTCACAAAAATCATCATCATCATCGGCATTGCCACTACCACCGACACCACCATCATCATCAAAATCGTCTCAACCTACATCATCAGTATTTATTGATAATGTTGTCCATGATCCAGAGTACGATTTGTTATCACGTCAACCTCCACAGTATATTGAGGAAAACTACCGTGTTGTTAGCTTAAAGCCAAGCACTAAAAGTTCTCGCTCCGCTGTTGTGGTAACCCCAGAGAAAAACTCTGCCACCAGCAGTGTTCTAGCCACGAGAGCTCCTCTATCCTCGTCGTCTTCCCGTCACCATAAGAATAAAAAGAACAAAATAAGGGCATCAAGTACATTACAGGTTTTGAAAACTGTCGCGCCAGTACAACAACCTAAAATTCCACCCACCTCAAAGCCGCCAAGTCATCGGAGTTCTTCGTCGTCAAGAAAGAGCACTAAGAAGGGCTCAGGACATCGATCAGCCACTACCACTACAACACCTCAACCCCACGAAGATGTGGTGATTGTGAAATCAACCACTTCCAGAAATAAACCCAAAAGGTAAGCATTTGTAACTTGATAACTATGAAATAAACTTACATATTTACGTTTACTTTCACCATAACTACTCTCATGGATTAGGAAACACAAAAACAAAAGCTCAACAACTTCGAAACCGAGATACCACCAGTCCATTACTACAACAACCACTACCGAGGCATCCATAAAACGTGCATTCAAACCTAAGCTTCAAGCCTCAAACTCTGATTTGGATAGTAACAATATTCACATTACGAAATTGAATCGAGCACCAGGCCGATGGCAATACAAAACATCACCCAAACCAAGAGTGGCGATACGCAAACCATCTGTAGAGGTTAATGGTCCACTGGGCTTGGCTAATGTGACCTCGTCGAGTGTCAACGTTTACCCTGAACCACCAGAGCTCAGTGACACTATCAACAGTGACTTTTTAAATCAAAATATAATCTACAATCAAAGTGATTTGGATTTTGAGGGTTCGCAAAATGGGGCTGTTTTAAATAACATCGATCAAGAAGGAAAACAAAAATTTTTTACCGAGACCATAAATGTGGAAATATCTACACCTGCGGATTTCAAAGATACGTACTATGAGATAGCAACAATCAAGAAACCTTTTATATTTCAGGTAAAATAACTTTGTAACTTTTCGGATTAAAATGTTACCTTTATGCCACCTACCGATGCATTTGCACTGAAAAAGTATAAACTGTTTCTTCAACTATTTCGTTAATTTATATAACTATTTCGTTAATATATTATAGGCAGGAGTTCTGAAAAAGACACGTTACATCACTGTAACATCCACAATTGAAAAGTTCTTAACTTCAGAGGCTTCTATGGAGCCTAGGAATGACAATGAGCCACTTACCGAAAATATACTAGCCGCCACGGAAAGACCCAGCAATGGCATGTTAATGGGAAGTATTACCACTCTCCCGCCCATTTACATCAACAATGACTCTCATACGCCGTATTTGGAAACTGTAACGGAGTCTTTTAGTGTGGTGAATCAAAAGCTAAAAACTCAAATTCTTCCCGTTATCAATGAAATGGAAAATGAAACCGTCTACCACACTTTGGTGCAAACAATCGATTTGACCAGTTTGATAACGATAACAAAAACCGTATCTCCCGATATGGAAACTAAAGATTTTAATGGATTCCAAGATTTTGTCGGAAACCTGGACGAGGCGGGCTCAGAAATAAATTTAGATTTGGAATTCGGCGATGAAGGCAATCATGAGTCAACCAGCAGCGAATCAAATAAAAATGCAGATTTAGAAGGCTTGGTTGGATTACGAAATAATAAGACATCATCCATAAACATCCTGCCCACATTTACCACTGATATACAATCTTTACCCACAATACCTAATGTGATTACCAACTCTCGCCCTGTAGTGAAATTGGAAACTCTTTGGGAGTCTTATGTTGTGCCCATTACCAATGGCTTGTCTACTTCTTATCGTACTCTGTCAAAGGCGAAGGGTGTGGTGGAGAAAACAGAGTATGTCCTGGACACAACTACAGTGCCTCCTCAAATATTGCCACCCAGTACAATAAACCCATTCCTTTTGCCTTTGCAACAACCACAGTTCCAAACCATTACAACGCCCGTGGTGCAACAAACAATTGTGACTCAGACCCAAAGTAAAGTGTTAAAGTTGACCTTCGGTGCCAAAACTGCATACACCACCTTATACTCCACACAAGTTGTGCCCACTGTACAAACAATGTACGTGACTACGTCGGTGCCTGTACAACCTACTGCCAATCCTTTCCCCGGTTTCTATCCACAAGCCTACAATCCATTTGCCTACTTAGGTTAACATCTATGTAAATATTGTACAGAAAATTCCTCTACTATACCATTCATATATGTACATACAAATCTCTCCACGAAACTAAACTATCCAAACGCCTTCGACCTTTTTCGGCTCTCGCCCACATTAGAGATTAAGTTGATATTTTGTAATAAAAAAAATACTCAAGATTCACAAATTTCATTCATTTATCAAATTCATTACTCTGTAAATTGTTTAATTTATTTAAAAAAAAAAAAACAAATAAATAAAACTCAAAACACCTACATACATACCATGTTGTACAGTTAGGAACACCTCCGATTTTTAACATACTACATAAATAAATATTCATATATACATTAATAGTTGTGTTTAATAACGAAATTGGACTATTACCAAGAAACCCGAATTTAACTTTAAAAAGAATGTTGTATTTAATATAACGATATCGTACATTTAATAATTGGATAGTATGCTTATGATTTCAAATTGTATTAATCAAAAATAAAAAGCATTTTGGTAAATTGTTAATAATATGTTGTTTGGCTTAAACCAATTAATGTTTCATTTGCTTTAATACGGATACTCGTATATGTACCAGGTTGTAAAGAACAAACCTTTTCGTATATACAAGGTTTGCCATTTATATTTCTGGCCTAGGCAATTTTTAGTATTGCCAGGAGCAATCTGGCAACACCAGTGGAAAGTGTTTAAGTTTTTAGCACTATTTCTTGTTTTTTCAGTGACTCACAAATTGAATTAACTGGTGAATATTTTAACCTCTTTCGACGTGGATTATCAAGAGAAGAGTGGATTGATTAACTTAAATATTTAAATTCCAATGATGCACCATCCTAGAGTACTGTGAAAAACTGGTATAATGAATTTAATAGAGGCCGGCGTTCACAACAACACGCACTTCATGCAATACACAAAAACATCGATGCTGTGAGATGCTATACATTCAATACTCCATGAACATACCGCATAATGTGTCAATCGCCGTCTGTAAGATCACGAAAGGCGACAAATCATATGCATAGACCTGAGACTAAACAGCATTGGTCTTCCAAGACGAGTCAAACCCAACAAAAGTTGTTCGCGCACGAAGCTCTTCAAAGCAAATGGTGGTCTTCTTCTTCGGCACAACTGTGGCAACAGTTCTATTCAGTGTTGCCAGAGACCGTCTAACAAATTATGTCAAATGTCCTCAAAAATTGTGCCGTTTGCGAAATCGGTGTAAAACTGTAGGTCCCAATCAGTGAGTGAAAACTGGAAAGCGCACAGCTCAGTGATTGTGAGAAGTTCTCCCCTGTCCCTTCATGGGATGTAATGGGAAGCCATTTATTTTATCTTATAATGTATAAGAAACAGTGTGCAGTACTCTGTGAAGCCATAGCTTTGCCGAAAATACGCTTACATACGTGTGTAGGAACCTTAAAATGCGGAATTATACCACAAGATGCCGATACATGTTACAGCAATGGAACTTTTACAAAAAAATAAATGAAGACAATTTTAGTACGAAAAATTGGGTCGTTTGCAAAACAATTGTGCTAAAAAATTACACTTAAATTGAAACAAATTTGCAAAAATGTTGCGGAAGTTGAGGAAACGGCACTTGGTATAATGTTTCAAAAAACAAGTGCTAAACCCCAAAAAATTGCGCCAAAACGGCACAAATTATGCCAACTTGGTAACACTGGATCTATTAGAGCACAGTGGGAATTCTAGATGGTACACACCATTTGTTTGGCAGAAGTTTTTGGTGAACTAGGGAAAATGAACGCCCAAAGAAGAATCATACTCCATTACGACAATGCTAGTTCTCACATATCGGCTCAAACAAACGCGTATTTGAGCAGCACCGATTTAGCACCTAATGATTTATTTGTATTCTCTCACATTAAAAACAAATTGCGTGGTCAACGTTTTTTGACGCCTGAGTTGATGCGTTCCAAACGCATGCTTTGGGGCTACCTCATTCGGAGTGGCAAAAGTGCTTCGAAAATTGGTTCAAACTAGAGTGTCCAAAAAACCGGAATTTTTTAGTAACCGGTTTCCGGTTTGTTCGAAAACTCAATTTTTCAAGAAAGTGGTTTTCGGTTTTTAATTTTGGTAAAAACCGGTGAAACGGTATTTTCGGTTTTTTTTTTGCTTTAAATTAAATTAGATACACATTTAGAACTTACATAAAATATGTTCAACGAGCATTTAATATAATTATTCGTGTTGAAAACTCAAAATTTCAAAACTGTGTTTAATTAATTACGTTTTAATTTTAAATAAAAACCATATATTTAGAATTAAAATGATCGAGCGTTAGGTATATTTTAAATTATTTTACTTTTCAATATTTCACTAACCACTGGGTAGCATCGTTGGGAAGATCAACACAATTATTAATTAAAAATTAAATAAAAATAATAATGAAATTAAAAATTAAATTGAAATATTTAATTAATAATTGTGCTTATTTTCGTGACGATGCCACCCTCTGGGTAGCGAACCCACAGATCGAAATTAAACATTGCCGGAAAAATATAAACTAAATAAATATGATTTGTAGTGTTAATTATAAATATTTAAAGAAAATAAATACATTGTTTTTTCATAAAATTTGTAATATTGTCGCATTGCGCTCACCGCCTTTCATTTCGACATCTGACAAGAAAATGAAGTTGCCTCAACTGTCAACATGAAGTCGAGCAACTTAACCACAGGTCTAAGGCCCTTTAAGCCACAGCTTATATCTTCAATCAATTTGCCAAGAATTGGGAACTTTGTGAGCTCAACTTCTTTGAAAAATGTTCATATTTTTCACTCCACATAATTCTATAATTTTGAGTCCATCGCTAGAAAAATATTTCATTTGATTTCATTACTAGAACAAATGACAAAAATTCTAAAAACCAAACACAATACTGTCGGAAATGCTTAATTGAAAACCGTTTAATTGAAAAAAAACCGCTTAATTGAAACAAAATATTTGATTCTGTAAATTTTTGACACATTTTGCACCGCTTATTTGAAACTCCGCTTAAATGAAAAATCGGTTAATTGATATAAAAATGATTTCCAAAAAGTCACATTTCATTGATATCAACTCCGCTTAATTGAAAAAATTTAATCATTGTAAAAAATCGATGCGTTGCGTTTTGGCAACGTTAGTTTTACGTAGTGACTAGTTTCACACTTACACGAGGCGAAATTCAACGCCTCCAAACATAAATTTAGTGCCGGCTACGTGTTCTGCGTGTCAAAAAAAACAGCTATAGTTTATTTAGAAAACATTCGCAAAGATAAAACTGAAATTTTGTGTGCGCCACAAGAAGCTAAATACATTTTATTTTGATGCCTAGTCTTCAGTCATCCTGAAAAAAAATGTCGACGAAGAAGGTAAATATCGAATTTAATGAATTTGTGTGAATTTATTTACATTGAAGAAAGTCGTTTTCAGGGATCTGCAAACAAGTACGTTTGCCTTACTTAAAAAAATGGAAATCTTAGAGAAATTGAAGTCTGGAATGACCAAAAAGGAAATTTATGATCATTACCAATGCATTACTAGTCTTGTGCAATAAAACAAAAATATTTTCAAGAAACGAATGAGAAAAGGTTGCAACAAAGAAGTTGAAAATGGTCTTCTTGTGTGGTTTAATCAAATGAGATCAAAACATGCCACATTGAACATCTATTGCTGGAAAAGGCTATTTTTTGCGGAAAAGCTCAATGTTGGATTTGTACCAAGAAATGGGTGGCTCGAAAAATGGAAGAAGAGTGAAAATATCTAATTTAAAAATGTGCACGGCGAAAAAAGTTCTGCCAATACGGAGTCAGCAAATTATTGGTTGAACAATATCTTACCCGGTTACCTTGAGGAATATCCTCTAGATGCAATATACAACGCCGATGAGTCAGCTTTTTTTTATAAAGCATTGCCATAAAGCATTTCTGGAAAAAAAACTCCCCACAGACCGAATTACTCTACTATTTATTGCAAACTCCACTGGTACTGACAACCTCATTTACACTATAGGGAAATCTAAAAATCCACGCTGTTTTAAAAAAACGAACTCAGTTCCTGTGAAATATGTTGCTAACGCCAAAGCATTGGTGACTAGCGACGTATGGACCAAAATAATGATGGAGCTGGATTCCAAGTTTAAAGTAATTGGGAATAAAGTGCTTCTTTTTGTGGACACATTTAAAGAAACAAGTCAAAAGAAAAGATTAAGATAAGACTAACGGTGCGTTTACACGGGACAGTTTGAGACAAGATAGTTGAGAATATGTATTAGTTGTCACAAAGCCAAAAATTGTTTGTGTGACGTACGCGTCCAGCCAGTTATAAAGACAGTACAGTTTTAAGCAACCGCCGACAGGGTCTTTTCGTTAAATTTCGTGCTCTGATTTTTTTATTTCTTCGCTCTTACTTCTCCAAATTACAATGGAAATCTGCTTAACTCTAGTTTAGTGGCATTTCTTGGAATGGAATCGAAATTTTATCATCATTTGTGTCATCTGACGTTTCCTTTCACCTTCTTCGTGATGCGGTCGGTGTGATAGAGAGATGTTTGACGAAAAGTGATATACACCAGGTGGAATTACAATAACTTCTTGCTTTAATTTTTCATGCCATTTTGGTGAAAAACTGTGAAATTTAAATGTGTTTTAAACTTTTTTATTGACTGTTATTGTTAGCATACATTTGTGTTGTATTTAACACATTAATTTTAACACACAAAACGAAATGCCGTTGTTGTTATTTTGTTCGTTGTTTTGAACCATTGCCTCTATCTGGTATTAGTAAAGCAATTCTTTCATACATCACACGAGGACAAATGTCAGAAATTTGGTGAGTGAAAGATTTTCTCTACCCATATTTACTCTATGGTAAATGCCAAAGTTGTTTGTGTGAGTGCGTTCTCTTTTGATTTCACCTATCTATGTTCACAATTGCACATGTTTGTGTACATTTTTATCAGCTGATTTTGACAATAACTGGGTATGGAAATTACAACAATGCTAATGCCACTACGTTGTATTTGTATCATGATGGTAGCGCTTAAATTTTTGAAAATCGTTGCGTCAATTGGCAGTTAATTTCTTATGTATTTCGTATTGTACTTGTACCTGTTTGTATTGTTGGTATACAGTTGCTCTGAATTTGGGAGTGAACGCAAACAAAAATACAATAGCTGTTGTCGCAATGAAAAACAAACCATAATAAATATGAAATGTGAAATGTAACAAACCAGGAGGATTCTGACGATGGAGAATGAGAGAGCAAAGAAGAAAGGAACTAATTTTAAATATTGTTTATGGATACTAATGACAGCTAAATTATGTTTTATGTTGTTTGCATTGAACGAAAATACGTATTCCCTTTGATTTATGTATGTCGGTTTCGTGTCCAACGAAAGTGTAAAATTGGTAAAATACAGCAGCAAATAAAACTCTATGAAATGGCCTACTACCTCGTCGTCATGAAGAAGCATCGAAGTGAGTAATGGAAACTCTTAAGTATTACTCTATGAACAATCTAAATATTTGACGAACATCATTCTCAATTTTTGTATCCCTGACCTCCAATATAATAATGATTTTGAACTTAGGTGTATAAAACTTTGTCAAATCGTGTATTTTAGTCAAACATATCGTAATCAATCAGAAAGAAAATTTTGGAGTTTTGTTGTTACGTCATGAATGAATATTTCTTGTATTCAAGAATGCAGCCACTGAAGTTGAGTTGTACCAAAAACAGTTCTAAAGAACAGAAAACGGTTCTTAAAGGACCGAAAAACTTGTTCAAAAGAACCGAAAACGGTTCCAAAAAGACAGCAAAACGAGTCTAAAAGAACCGAAAAACAGTTTGAAAAGAACCTTGTAACGGTTCCAGAAAACCAAAAGTGTTAAACTTCGGATGAAAGAAAAAAGAAAATGGTTTCCCATTACATCCCATGAAGGGACCGGGGAGAACTTCTCACAATCACTGAGCTGTGCGCTTTTCGGTTTTCACTCAGATTGGGACCTACAGTTTTACACCGATTCCGAACGGTATTTTTGAGAAGCTTTTTCATGGCTATATACTCGATAGTGTCGCCGTCACTAAGCGAGGTGACCGTCGTCGAAAGAAATTTTAAGGTGGTTGGAGCAGGGATCGAACCCAGGATCTCCTGTACAAGAGGCGCGCACACTACCCATTGCACCACCGACGGTCACTTCGGATGAGGGATGAAATTTTTTATCAATTTATATTCATTTAATAACTTATGCCCCTATTACGGATTACAACTCGACTCAGTTGAGTTGAAATTTTACAATTTGGTATTATCGATAACAACTTAACCTGTCAAAAAATTGTAAGTTGAAGTTAATCGTCTTGCAACTTTTTTGTGGTACTACCGATTACAACCCTGTGCTAGTGCGGTTAACAAAAAACAAAAACACCAAAAAATTACAACGAAAAGCCACTAGGAAAATGATGTAGAATGAGAGACCAAATAAGATATACAGATTAGAGGCAATGCAGCAAACTAAGTTTAAAAGTTTTTGATTGATACTAATGACAGCTAAATTATTTTTGCATCGAAAGAAAATATGCATTCCCTTTTATTTTTGTCCGTATTATGCCAACCAACGAGTAATTTACCAAAGTAACTCGAACTCGATGAAGTGGCCTACTACCTCGTTGTCATGAAGTGGCATCGAATAGAGTAATGAAGGCTCTTTAGTATTTCTCTGTGCGCTGACACAATTCTTCTTCCACTTCATACTCGACGTTTCATCTCCCTCGCCAGACAAGTGTGGTGTTATGCCAGCATAATTGTTCTCGTGTATACTGTTCCATTGAGAAGAATGAAGGACAGAGATCATTGAATGACATCTTGGACATTTTTCCCTCTTGCTTTTAATTAATAATTTTGATGTGAATACATGTGCATACATATATACGATGGACCATTTAAACCTAATGAATTTTGCTAATAATAAAACAAACAAATTAGTTGCTGTGAAATGTTTTTTGAACTGTGCTAATTTGTTTTGATCACTTGTGCTAATTTGTTTTGATCACTCTGGCGACGACCAGAGCGAATTTGCTCGTTTTTCCTCATTTTCCATCACTTTTCGTAGTGTTTCGGGCTCTTCGTGTCAAAAATTGTTCAAAGCTTCCAGGTGCCGTGGGGTGTTGATATTTGTACACTTTGGAATTCAAATAACTCCACAGTAAGAAGTCTGGAGGTGCGGAAGGTATATATGGTCCACCCTGTATATTGTAATATTAGTATACGAAAAACTCTTGTATAACATAAAAAAATTGCTGTCCTCTAACAGGGGCTCATATGGTTGGGATCTTTAATACTATATATAGTACGACAAATAAGTCTACGTTAAAATACCAGCCTAGTCGAAATAAAGTTGATTTGGGTTCACCAATCTTATTATTTCATTTCAAGTCAAACGAAAATATAAAATTGTGCAAAACTTTTCAGTACAATTTTTGGTTCCTCAATTTGGAATACTTACATGGAGGCAGTCGAACGAAAATTGCGACTCAGATGGAATCTAATTTGAGTCGAAAGCGAAAGAATGACTCGTTCGATATCGGGGAACAGGCAATACATCCTAATCGGACAAGCCATTTCGAAACGGCTGAATTATTTAATTTTAGGCGTAGAGCATGTACGTAGTAGTATCTTGGTTGTGGTACTTGATGACAAGACATATTCACACTGATTTAGATCGAATCTTATTCTGTCACGCCATGCAAAGCATAAATTAGTACATACTTTGGTTATGACCAAAATGTTATAGTGCATAGAAGTATATGCAGGTAATACTTACGGAACATGAAACGTGCTAATTTAGCTTTCAATATTCGGTATCTTTTTTCTCTCAATCGTCGTGCAGACGTCACCCCGTTTGTTACACCTTTCTTGGGCAGTTCCATCTATAATTACCTTGTTTCTCGTTCAGTTTCCTACAAATTTGAGAACATTTGGTAGGACCCTTCGTGGAAGATTTCAATATCTGCATTCCTCTATTTAGATACGGCTTTTAGCGATTCTCTTCCAAAATGTTAACTTTTTTCGGTAATAATGAGTGAGTCCATAAATTAGAAAGCTGAAGCTCACTAATTTGGTCAGCTTTATTTGGAAACTTAAGAAATAGATTATATGTTAATTTTAAATTTTGTTTTATGTACTTTTAGCTCTTTTTATTTAATCAGAGCATAATAAAAATATATATATATATAATAGAATTAAATAGTTGTTATAATTTAAAGTTTTGTTGAGTAGTAGTTTACATATGTAGTATATTGGACTTGTTTAATTGGACAAATCTTTTAAGTTACAATTTTGTATAAACTGAAATCCCTCACTGTGGGACGTCTGGCCCGTCGAAGCGATATATCCCGATCATAACGATATTCAGACTGGGCAATATTTTTAAAAAACAAAACAATATTTTGCCACGTCCTTTTGGTAGGAACTCCCATACAAATTACACGATTTAAAAGCAAAAACACAGCAGATCCTTATTCAGTTTGGTAGTAGACAATATTTTGTTCAAATATTGAGAAAATTTGCCACGATCATTTGAGAAACTGAAGATTGGTCAACGGTAAGTTTTGTAAATAACTTCCGCGTCACATAAGACTTACTCAACTTCGGCTCCAACATTTTAAATCATGGTAAAATGGTTAACTTAAGGCGTGAGTACGTACGACCGAATTTTCTGCACCGGTTTTAGTACACATTTGGTCATAGTTTCATATATGTATGTACATACTTACATATATATCTCCTAAAATTACGTTTTGGATATTGTTAAATTTATAATCATTTTCAAAATGATTTTTTTTATTTGAAAATAATAACTTATGGCATTGCATATACATAAATTAAGCTTACAGAAACAACCACTACCTGCAAAATGTATAAATCTCACTTGGGTAAATACTTTAAATACTTTAATTCATGACATAGCCACACAGCGAATGACAGCAATAACAGAGATCCAGATTGATGGGCAGCAGCCAAAGGTACCGGCACATGATTAAGCAATGTCGTTACACCTAATGTAGCCTGTAACCAAGCCACGGCAACGGCAGAATTAATAGCCCAATACGCTCTTCTTGGCAGTTTCGTTTTGCGGGAAAGTAGCCACATCGCTGAAACGAGTGTTACTGTGGATATACCCAAAATGCGGTGATTAAATTGTACAGTAGTAGGATTTTCTGTTATGTTCTCGGTTATGGGTTTAAACAATAGTATATCATCTGGTATCCATTTGTCGCCCATTTTTGGAAATGAGTTGTATACTAATCCTGCATCTAGACCTGCTACAAATGCGCCTGACAATGCTGTAAGGAATATAAGTCCTTTGGCACCGTAGGCAAATCTCTTAAACCGGAGAGTGCCTAATGTTTTGGCTACAAACTGTTCGGCTGGCAATAACATTTTCAAACCCTGTGACACAAATAGGGTGTATAATACAAATGCAGCTGCTAAATGCATTGCCAAACGATGTTGTGAAACTCTGGGTACGTCGTTGACATTTTCGAACCGATGTTCAAGACCCGACTTTACCATATACCAACCCATTAGGCCTTGACAGCCAATCAATGTGCCCATAAGAAGTACAAACTTCTTGGTGGTCGCATTAAAGTATCCTTTCTTCCAATAATAGGCGGCGGGTAGCAAAAATACTGCGCCTATAGCACGACCCCACATTCGGTGTATGTATTCCATCCAGAAGATCCGTCTGAACTCATCAACAGTCATATTTTTGTTTTTCCTACATACACAATCGCAGTCAAGTGCGTCTGTATTTAATAATACACCAACTACAGAAACTTACATTTGATATTCCGGATACTGTTGGTATCTACCAAACTCTTGCTCCCAGTCAGCTTGTGAACGTGGCATCTTTTCACCCAACAACTTCCAGGTAACCATTGATAACCCAGACTCCGTGAGACGAGTAAGACCCCCCAGAACCACTGCTAAATATACCATGCCACCACACACCACCAACCATTTGCCGACACTCTTTTCGCCTACAATGACCAATTGTTGACTATGGCATATGCAAGTAGAAGGGCCTCGAATGAATGCCACTGGTGATTTCAGCAGGGATGGCTACGAAACCAATAGCAGTTATTTTGATGGGTATACAATTGAGAAAAACTACCTTAGCAAAGACGTTAGATGAAAAATTCCTTAGTCCTACATTAAGTTGCTGTGCATTACTGCCGAAGTGTGGGACAACGGCCGCAAATGTTGCCCTTAAAAGCCGGCTCATTCTTTTAAAGTCGTGTTATTCAATATCCGGAGCGAGTCCCGTTGAAAAACAGAAAGTGCGAATGTGTTTGATATCACAACAAATGGCAATACTGATCCAGTGTTGCCAATCAATGAAGAATTAATTTATCACGGGATTTTTTCAGATTATTTTTTATAGAGATGAGCCATGGTACAATTATACCATGGTACAATAATATGTTCATGGTAAAGTCGTAAGAACAGCTGTTTCCATTTTTTTCATGAGGTTCTTCGCTTTGGCTGTCACACTCACATGTATTTTGTTTTTGTACTCTTTTGCATTCTTGTGTTGTTGGTATGTATTTGTGTACAGTTTGACAGCTGAAGCGAATAGAACAAAAACAAAATGCCTGTTGTTGCTATCTACAACAACAACAACACGCGCTGCTATTACCATGAAGATATTATTGTACCATGAATTATACAAATGGTAAAGTCCATGGTACAATAATATCTACATGGTAATAGCGGAATGCGTTGTTGTAGGCAACAACTAGAGCCAAAACTCTATACAAATACCTAGCAACACAATAGTGCAGAAACAAAATACATATCGTCAGCAGACTAAAAGCAATTTTTAGGAAAATGGAGTTAGGCATGGATTATATATAATCCGTTTTTCGATATATCTCAAAAATTCTGAGATATTCTGTGTCACTTTGATCTACATCCACATTTCTAACGTTTCATAATCATTAGTCTGGTGCATAGGTCGTTGTTTGGCTTATGCGTCAAATTTTGCATTCAAAACTTTCAAAAAAATACTTTAGATTTGTTTTGGTCCACGAAACATGCACACAACAAAGAAAACACGGGCCGTATTAGTTGACGGCGTGATAAATGTAGACGACGGCGTTGGACTACACCATATGGCAGTCTACATAATATCATGGTACAAAGAAATGGTAGAAGCACTAGCCCAGCTGATTTGAACTTTTTTCTGGATTGAGTGTGAGTAAGTTCTTCTCTTATGTCAAAGTTTGTTTACATTTGTTTGTCTGCAATCCCCGTTCGGCAGCAACTGCTGTTTTTGAAATATTTCTCTTCAAAAATTACATAGAAACGTTTTAATTTTCACACCTAAACAATTTCAATATATCAAATAACACTCAATCATTTTCTAAAGGGCACTTTTTGCAAATTTGTTTACATTTTCATCATTTTTCTATCAGCTGACTTGACACAACACAGACACTGAGCAAAAACAAAATGCCTGTTGTTTTTGGCTTGTTGTATTTGTTGTCGTACTGCATCCACCATTATATTTCTACCATGCATAATATGCATTAGAGTTGGGAATTTTAGTTCGTTCAAGTGAGCGCTCTTTTTAATTTAGCTCAACAGAATGAACTAGTTCATTCATTTAGTTCATTTTAGTTCAATGCATCTTTTCAGCTTAACAGTTCATTTGAGCTGTGAACTAAAGAGCCCATTTCAGTTCAGTTTGTAGTTTTAGTTCAATCGGAGCGAATAATCGCCAAAATGGTCTGATTTTTGCTGATTTCTAAAGAGTTTTGGATACTGTGATATTTTTTTAATAAAACTGAAAACGGTCAAGTAGATTAAAATTTTTGCTCAGTAAAATTCAGTAAAATTTTGCTCGAAAATATGACCCAAGTTTCGGAGCTATATGTCAAGACAGGTAAAATGAGAGTCTGATATAGCTGGACTTTTGTCCGTCGAGAGAGGGCTTCGTTCCTAAACTGCTTGCTGAGCCCAAAATAACATCTATTTGCAAGCACAATTCTCCTATCTATCTCCAGGCTGACGTTGTTGTCCTTGTTCACGGCGGATCCAAGGTAGACAAATTCATCTACCACTTCAAAATTATATCGGTTGTCAACGTTCAAGTGCGGACCAAGTCGAGAGGTTTCTCTAGTCGTTGACACCATAAATTTTGTCTTGCCCTCATTAACAGCAAGACCCACCGTCGCTGATTCATTTCGATTCTTGAAAACACTGCAGTAACCTCTCGCAAATTTCGTCCAATGATGTCTATGTCGTCAGCATACGCCAGCAACATATGGCTTTTCGTGTTAATGGTTTTGTTCGTATTTACTGCAGCCTTTCTCATTATTATCTCCATTAAGATGTTGAAGAGATTGCACGAAAGTGTGTCGTCTTGTCTAAGTCCTCGCTTCGTACAGAATGGTTCAGTGAGGTCTTTCCCCACTTTCACTGCTGATTTGGTGTTGGTCAGCGTCATTCTACAGAGGCTAATCAGTTTTGCCGGAATACCAAGTTCAGATATAGCTTCGTACAGTTTTCCCCGTATGGGGCTATCGAAAGCACCTTTGTAATCGACAAAAGGCGGTATGTATCGATTTGCTTTTCGTGGGTCTTTTCCAGGATTTGGCGTAGCGGCAATCTCAAGATCTAATTAAAGGCATTGGTTGATATAAACTCACGAGGAGATGATAATTGAGGTCGCTTAACGATTGGTTATTCCGTTTCCGAAATATTGGTGTTTCTGTAATGTTCTTATATTTTTGAAACAAAAGTGGTGATTTGCTTTGTATGTTTTGTGTAGAGGTCTCTTGGAATAGATACGAATTCCATAAAGATTGAAACATTAAGCACCGCTGTGCAAATTGAGTGAGACAAAGCGAGCATGAATTAGAAAATGGCAGAGAGAACTGCAAGACTGTAATACAAAAAACTGCTGAAAGAAGTGAACTACTGAAACAAAAGAGCGGAACGGGGTGAACTAGTTCATCTACTTCACAAGAGTGAATCGTTCAATTGAACTAGTTCGTTCGTGAACTACACTACTCTAATATGTATGTATTTTGGCCCATCTCTAATAAAAAGAGCCACAAAACCAGAAAATGTTACTTCACTAAAAGCTTAATAACTGTTGAGATAATTTTATAACCAACAGCCTTACCTTACTAAAATAAATAATAATACATGCACAGAAAAAACCTAATGTCATATCACCCAAATTCATGGTCTGATATCAGCAAATACATTGGGCAACATAGGGTCAGCTATTTAAGTGGGCAATATTACTTATAAACGTGGTCAATTTTACGTTCACCAACAATCCTACATTTGTTAACAATATGAAACCATTTTTTTAACAATATGAAAATTTTTTTAACAATATGAAAATTTCCCTTGTATATTTGTACATTTATACAATGCAATGTATATAATTTATTTTAGGTGAATTAAATTCATTTCAATGTGCAATCTTGCCAAATGTTTAGCCCATTTTTTCATATTTACAGAAACAAATGTTGTTTTTGAGTTTAATTAAAGAAGTATTTATAGAATACGGGGCATGGGACTGTCCTTGGAGGTAGAAAGTTTCTGATAGCCATTCACTTGGGAGTGGCCAGAAATGATTCCTACATTGGGCAGTCCAGGCAGCTCACTACTTCCACGCAATATGTCCTGGGCCATGGCTTATCGGAAACCTCCGTTAGCTAGCTAAAGTGAGAAGGCGAAACGAATGAGCAACCTGAGTGGTAATGCGATCACTGATACGTCTCAGGATTATTAGGTGACCCTGTCACTGAAGCTCTTCGCAGTAATGGACATATTCTTCTGTCCTTTGAAGGCGGATGAGCCAACACCCCTGGCCAACGGCGGATCAAAATTGAAGAAACCAAAATCCAGTTTCGACACACTGCATTCTGGTCAGCGTCTGATCCATAATGGGCGGCTGAAACATAATCATCCTGGCTCTAGGTAAAATGCAAACCATGGTGGGCTGGGTTTGCCTCCCGCCACCGTTATATTGGCAATGAAAATATACGTAGAAAATAATAAACAAATAAACCCCCCCAACCGTTGACGACCCCCGCAAACGTTATAAGGACCATGATTTAAGGATATGTACCTGGAATGTGCGAACGCTATACATGACTGATGCCACTTTCCAACTGGCGGATGTCATCGGAAAATATAAAGCTGACATCACAGCGATCCAGGAAATGCGATGGACAGGATATGGTTGCAACAGAAAGAAAAACTGCGATATTTACTACAGCTGCTATGAGCGAAAGCACGAATTTGCGTGAGGATTCATAGTTGACAAGAGACTGCGACACCTAATTTCAAGGTTCAACCCAGTGAGTGACCGCATAGCCACAATTCGCATCAAAGCGAAATATTTCAACATCTCGTTAATTTGTGTGCACGCACCGACAGAGGATGACGATGATGATGTCAAAGAAACATTTTATGAGCGTTTGGAGGAAGTATATGAACGCTGCCCTGACCACGAAATTAAGATTATTCTAGGCGATTTTAATGCCAAATTAGGAAAGGAAAGTGTCTTTCGACCAACCATCGGTAATCACAGTATACATGATACCACCTCCGATAATGCAATAAGACTAATAGACTTCGCCGCTGCAAAGAACATGGTAGTTAGTAGCACACGATTCCAGCATAAGGACATATATAAGGCGACCTGGATATCTCCTAATCAGCGGACGAAGAACCAGATTGATCACTTGGTAATAGATGGCAGCCACTCTTCTAGTGTAATGGATGTGCGTGTGATTCCAAGTGACAATATCGACTCGGATCATTACCTGGTGGCTGCGAAAGTTCGCACAAGACTGAGAAGGGCGAAAAACGTACGAAGCCGAACACAGGTAAATCTGGATATTGACAAGCTACGAATACCGGAGATATCAATGTCCTATCGACAGAAGCTCTCTCTCCTGCTAGAGCAGAATATCCCCCTCCCGAAGACCCAGATGCGCAGTGGAAGCACATCTCCCATTCTTTGGTAGCCGCTGCAAGGACTAAACTTGGTTATCAAAAACCGCAGAAGTATAAGCCATGGTACGACGAAGAATGTCACATTGCAACTGATGAAAAAGACGCTGCACTTATGGCAACGAAACAGTCCGTTACAACGCGTGCAACAACGGGAGAAGAGGCTAAGAATGGAGGAAAACCAACTATTTAGGCGGAAAAACTGGCAGTGGGAGCAGTGGGAGTATTCCGGCAAAATTGATCCGCCTCTGTAGAATGACGCTGACCAACACCAAATGAGCAGTGAAATTGGGGAAAGACCTCACCGCACCATTCTGTACAAAGCGAGGACTTAGACAAGGCGACACACTTTCGTGCAATCTCTTCAACATCTTCATGGAGATAATAATGAGAAAGGTTGCAGTAAATACGAACAAGACCATTAACACGAAAAGCCATATGTTGCTGGCGTATGCTGACGACATAGACATCATTGGCCGAAATTTCCGAGAGGTTACTGTAGTATTTTCAAGAACCGAAAAGGAATCAGCGAAGGTGGGTCTTGCTGTTGATGAGGGCAAGACAAAATTTATGGTGTCAACGACTAGATAAACCCCTCGACTTTGTCCGCACTTGAACGTTGACAACCGATTTAATTTTGAAGCGGTAGATGAATTTGTTTACCTTGGATCCGCCGTGAACAAGAACAACAACGTCAGCCTGGAGATAGATAGGAGAATTGTGCTTGCAAATAGATGCTATTTTGGGCTCAGCAAGCAGTTTGGGAACAAAGCCCTCTCGACGGACAAAAGTCCAGCTATATCAGACTCTCATTTTACCTGTCTTGACATATATGTAGCTCCGAAACTTGGATCATATCGCAAGCGGATGAAAAACACCTGGGAGTATTCGAGAGAAAAATTCTCCATAAAATATATGGTCCTGTTAGGGAAAACGACGAGTACCGACGTCGCTGGAACGCAGAGCTATATAATCTGTATTCTGACGTGGACATAGCTAGGCGAATCAAATTAGGCCAATTGCGTTGGTTAGACCATGTTATCAGAATGGATGAAGATGAGCCAGCGCGAAAGGTTTTTGATAACGTACCCGATGGAAGCAGGAAAAGAGGGCGACCAAGACTCCGCTGGAAAGACCAGGCAGAAGAATCCCTCCGTATCCTTGGTATTACCAACTGGCGAGAAAAGGCGAAGGATAGAGCCAGTTGGAAGAATATGTTGAAATTTGTTTAATTTGTTTGTTTAATTAATATGTGTAAGACGTCTGACCTCATGAGGTTGTAAAATAGTCAATAAAAGTAAAGTATTTATTGAATACTCAGTTGATTGTTGTTTACAATAATAACAGTTGAATAAATTATAATTATAACATCTCGTTTGTCAGTGCCGAAGACTCAAGTCACGATCCCTTTGAATGAATTGATTAATGATTAGATAAAATTACCAAACACTTGAGTATCAAATTTATTCCTTTCTACAAAGGACACATTACAAGCTTTTACTGAAATAATGGTTGCCAGTAAGAATTTGCAAGTTTGAACATAAATATTGTGTAAGCAAACAAAATTGGGAAATAGAATGAATATAAAACACCAAATAAATAATAAAAGTTTTATTTATGTAAGAGAAAAATAAGTTTTTATGCTCTGATATTAACCTTTAACTATGTATTTTAAGAAAGAAGACATTTTTGGAGATTTTTAATGTTTTATTCGAACTGCGGTAGTTGGTTGGTTCTTCCGATGTTTATCTTGCAAATCAGCTGTTTACGTACAAAATTCTTATTTATTGCAAGTTTTTATTGAATTTCGTTCGCGTACATCTGATATTTTTTTACTGAGAGACCAAATCATGCTTACTCTCCGAAAACTAGTTACTTGATAATGTTTACTGGAAAAGTACTCGAACACACTTATTATAACCATTATTGTTTTCTATTTTTGTATCGTTTTTTTCTGATTTTCATACAATCAAAACATTCCGGACGGAGGCAAATGCGCAGTTTGATGGCGGCATATTCCAAAAAATTTCAAAAAAGCAATTTGTAAAATTAAAACGATTCGGCATAGAACACATGGCTGGCAATGAAAAATTACAGTTATTTTCATTGAAATACATCTTAGTCAATTAAGTTATAATTTATTTAATTTTTATATATAAGTATAAGCTATTTTTCACAACGTCGTTTTAAATATTTATAAGAGAAAAAAAATTAATTTGATCGAGAATATTACAAGACACTCCAAGTTTGATCCATTGTAACGTTTGTTTTGTGGGAGGATGGCACTTTAAAGTAATTGGTTCAGGGTGCTGAAACTAGATGAGGCCTTGTCAATTTCATCGAAATTCTTTTTAATTTTGGAGGCATCCGAGGGAATTTGTAGATCGGGCGACACTGAAAGAAAGAAATCTTCTAGTAAATGAAGATTGCGACAAGATTTATTAGATTTATATCCACACTGACTCGATAATTTCGAAAGCAACAGTTTTCTGTAATGAACGATACATGATAAATTAGAAACAAAACTAAGTTCAAACTAAATATGTATTCGGTTACCGTAACATTTGGGAATCCATATTAAGGGTATTCAGGTAAGCTGATTACAAAGTTTATGAGGGGAAAAAACAAATAACAATTACTCTATGTTTTCTTATTTTATAATTGTTTAATTATATTATTGTCCAAAGCCTTAGTCATAGCCATAGGGTATATAATGCCATTGTATAATACAATTACATGCATGTTTTGATATTCTATATAAATGTACACTAATACGATACATTAGATTACTGTGATATTATATTAATATTACAAGTCACATGCCACATGCTTTTCCATTTGTCTTGAAGAACTGAAATCAAATCAAAATCAACTTAAATTAAATGCCCTCCTGCAATACTATCCAAGCTCCGTTTATCTATATTCCTTTTGGAATTTAAAAACGATAGATAATCATTGATATTCGAACCTCGAAGGGCGTCTAAGTTATGCCTCTGGTGATCGTTACTATGCACGGGAGCAAGATAGAACATTTGATAGTGATCCGGGTTTTGTCGTATGGAACCATAATCCTCCTCCGATGCTATAGTTGAAAATATAAAGAATTTTATTTATAATCATGCACTTACTTCTCGTTGTGTATATCGAATACCAGATGAGGCATTTGAGGTGTTTAACTCGTGAAGAGGAATCACATATCGAAAACATTAACTTTCGAGTATTATGTATCACCTCAAGTTCTGTGACACTATTCTCTAAAGACAAGGAATCACTTTACTATTATCAAAATCTTGTTGGTATCAACACCATGTAACATGTGGTGTGGTACCCTTTATAAGACGACTCTTTAACTGCCACACCTGGTAAAAACATTACTTACATAAGGAAACCTACGAAAAATATAAAATAAATACAAGTTAATTGTTATAAATAAAGTATATTCACCAACAGATTTGGTAATAGGCTTGTACTAAGTTCGTTCGCGGGAAATTGATTTTACCACTTATGTGTATGTCTGGTACTAACTCCGTTTGCGTGAAATATAAGTAGTTGTTACCGTACATATATTTTGTAGCCTCATTTACCCTCATTTAATCAAGGTCAATTTTTAACACAAAAATAAAAATTTTCGATAAATTAAGTGAGATATGCACATTTATAATTTTCGTCCATATTCCCTACCATTTTTTTGTATAGAGTTTTACAACTTCATGTGAAATGTTAATCTTAGTACAGGCAATAACACATAAAGATATATAAGAAAAACTTACCTTCGAAGGCATTGCCATAGAGTGGGCGACAAAGACTAATACTGATGCCAAGTACAAATACTTCATTGTGTATTTATATAATCGGATAGGGATACTTATAAAATGTACAACGATTTTCAAGTTTACTTATCACACGACCAAATCTGCTAAAGAACTGCATGATTCCAAACAAGAGTTCTCAGCTTTTATACCATTTGAAGTCTAAACATTGATACAAATCTACTTAGTTGGCTGACATCTAAAGTGCTGGTAAAATTTGTTATTGCCATTTGCTACTCAATAGTTGTTGTTTTAAGGATTTGTGTCCATTACTACCACGTAATCATACGCACGAGTATGGGCCAACATATGAGTAAACAACACCACAACTCAATATGGTGTTAACAGTGCGTAAACATTTTTAAACGTTTATTGGTGATAGTGGCTTTTTAACTTGTAGAATACTGCTAACACCAAGGAAATTTCGAAATAGGAGATTTCAACCACAGTATGATCGTATTTTAAATTTGTTCTTATTTGTTGACGACCCCCACAAACGTTACAAGGACCAGGATTTACGGATATGCGTGTGAAAGGTTAGAACATGATACATATCCGGTGCCTGAACGTATATCCACCGTAAGTGAACGTATAAAAGCGAAATACTTTGACATTTTGTTCATTTGTGTACTTGTTCCGACAGACGATAAATATGATGATAACAAGGACATAGTATACGAGCGCCTAGAAGGGTCCTACGACCTCTTCCTAGTTATGACATTAAGATTTTGAACCCACTACCGATAAATTCAGTCTATATGTCAGCTTTCACTCTACAAGCGAGCATTTTCGGTATGAAACTGATAGGTTAGACCCGACAAAACACATTATTGTCAGTAGGGCGAGATTCCAACATACAGACAACCACAAGGATACTTGGGTATATCGTGACCAGCATGCAAATACCCAGATTGATCACTTTGTAATTGATGGAAGGGACTCTATCAGTGTAATGGACGTGCATACCAGTAATATCTCAGTAATATCGATTCCGCACTACCTGGTACCTGGTTGCACCACAAGGTTAAGTAGAGTGAAAATCGTATGAAGCCAGACACATAGATAAACAGATAAGCTCACCCAACTACTAGCGCAGAACGCAACGCCACTCATTATTTATCTGATTTACTTGTCACGGATGATTCCAGTCCGATCAAATAAAAGACGATACCATCGATTGCCCCCTCCTAATCAATAGAAGGTCCGAAATGTAATTTCCGGCTTAAAACAACGAAGATGCAAGTGTCTACAGATTACCAGCAGAACTGTTCAATGCTGGTGACGAAAAGCTGATAAGATGAGTTCATGTGCAAAGTTTGGTAGGATGAATGTTTGCCGGCGATCGGAGTCTTAGCGTACTATGCCCTTTATTTAAAAAAGTTACTCCAAGTATATGTACTAACTATTGAGGAATTTGCGTCTTATCTATTACAAACAAAGTCCATTTGGGTGTAATGTGCGAAAGACTAATTCCATTTGTTGCACACCTGCTTGGACCTTATCAGTGTGGCTTTAGCCTGGAAAATCCACAACATTACGCCCAATCTACTAAAATCTACAATCTATTTACAAAAGCGAATAGGTACCTACCGTCTCTTTGTTGCTTATAAGGCTGCCTTCGAATGCCCGATGCGAAGAAGTCTTTACAAAGTTACAGTATTGCGTAAAACCTAAGCAACTTTTGTACCAATTTCTTAAAATAAAAAATATTTTAAATAGATATAAATTAAAAAAAGAATAAAAGACAGTATTTCATTTAATTCATCATTGGCAACATAAATAAATAATTGCAAAATAAAAAATAAAAATTCATAACGGTAAAGTATGTGACGAAAATAATATATACTCAAATTTTAGTTGCGCAAAACCTAAGCAACTTTTGGCTTTCTTTCGATATTGGTATTGATATTTTCCAAGACATGAAAAGTAATTGCAAAGAAGATTTAATTATGCTTCAGTTATGATCGATTGTGCCCCGCGAGAGCATCAAGTTTTTATTAAAACAATGAGCCGTAAAATATACGATAGACATTTTAAATTGTTCATGCCGGAGGAATTCATAATACCCGGATTATTAAGGCTCAATCCAGACCCTGGTTTTGTGCAATGGTAAAAGATGCTATTAATATTAGAGATGTAGCCCATATGAGGTGGAAGCGCTTCAAAACCGCTGATTTGTTGGAAGAATATCGTGCTGCTAGGACTTACGTAAATCGGAAAATTAGAATGGCCAAAGCCGAATATTACTTTCGCCAATTTAGTTCTGCGCTGGATGCCAAACGGAAATGGAAGACTATTCGAAATATTGGTATAGGTAAAGAGGTGAAGGATAATAATTGTCACTTGGATGCTGACTCTTTAAACAGATCATTTTCTAATGTACCTAATATTCCAGTAGATAAAAACTACTATAATTTTGAACAGCATTTTCATAATGAGCAACTTGGCTTCGAATTTGCTTATGTGGAACAAACGGAAGTTTTACTCAGTATATTAACTATGAAATCGAACTCTATTGGTTCTGACAACATTGATTCGAGGTTTCTTAAATTAATTATACCCTCTATTTTGCGTTATGTTACTCACCTTTTCAACACAATAATTACGACCAGTACTTTCCCAACAATGTGCAAACACGCCAGAATAATACCAATACCGAAGACCAACACTGAGTTTAGGCCCATTGCAATTCTCTGTTTTCTTTCCAAAGTCCTGGAAAAGTTACTTCATAAACAAATGAGTGCACACATTTATTCTAATTCATTAATGCATGAAAACCAGTCTGGATTCCGCCCAGATCATAGTTGTACTAGTGCATTGCTTAAGGTCACGGAAAGTCTACGACAAAACTTAGAGAACCTCCATATATCTTCTGGACCACTCTAAACATTCGACATGGTACACCACATAACTTTGTGTTCAAAGTTAAATGTATTTTTTCGTGTTTCATCTACTGCCGTCAATTTAATTCAATCCTATCTTTCTGGTCTTTCCCAATCTGTTTTCACGAATAATAACATTTCAAATATTTTGCCTGGACTTGCTATTAATCATAGGAAATCAAAATGTCTTGTGGTTCACTCCAGATCATTTAACAGTGTCAATTATAATTTTGATATAGCAATAAGTGCCGATAAAATTGATATCGTCTCGCAGACTAAAAATCTAGGAATCATTTTATACAGGTCACTCACCTGGTCGAGCCATATTAACTCAGTTGTTGGACAAGCTTATTCGAAATTGAGAACCTTAATGTCTTCTCAAGCATATACCCCTTTTCATATAAGAGTACTCTTGGCTAAGTCGTACATAATGCCAGGACTTCTATACGGCTGTGAACTTTTTGCAAACTGTGACTCGTCAAGTAAACGGAAGCTTAACGTCATATTTAACAATGTTATGTGGCCGTCGGTGGTGCAATGGTTAGTGTGCGCGGCTCTTGTACATGAGATCCTGGGTTCGAACCCGGCTCTGACCACCTTAAAAAAAAATTTCTTTCGGCGGCGGTCACCTCGCATAGTGACGGCGACACTATCGAGTATCTAACCATGAAAAAGCTTCTCAAATTACCGTTCGGAATCGGTGTAAAACTGTAGGTCCCAATCAGTGAGTGAAAACTGGAAAGCGCACAGCTCAGTGATTGTGAGAAGTTCTCCCCAGTCCCTTCATGGGATGTAATGGGAAACCATTTATTTATTTTTATTTATTATTAGGTATATCTATGGTCTGAAAAAATATGTTTCTGTACACCAGTTCGTTAAATCACTTTATGGCATTTCCTTTGACAACCTGTTGAAGACTAAAATCCTCGTCTACCTTCATAAAATAATTTCTAAGAATATACCACTTTATCTTTTTCGATAATTAAATTTTACTGGTCAAATAGAGGTAGAAATATAATACCCTTAACACATCGCTATCTTTTTTCTGAATGGCATTTTTTTATTTATTCAATTCGTCTTTGGAACTCACTTCCACATAACATTCAAATTATCAGCAACGCAAAAGAATTTAGGTCCCAAATATTATAATACTGAATGAAGTCTAGTCTATTCCCCTGTCACTGTCATTTTTGCTTGTTTCTTCCTAAAAACTTTAATTTTACTCTTACTATTTGTTCTTATATGGCATATAATTGTTAAAATGTCCTCTTCTTTATTCCATTTTTATTAGTCCACATATCTAGTTTATTAATTATTAATTAACTAAATTTAATTTATTTATTTATTTAATCTATTTATAACATTGTTTTATTCAAATATACTAAAATTTATAAGTCGTGTACTTTAATTATAAGACTTGTTCTTGTTGTGCATGATATCCAATAAATAAACAATACAATACAATACAATATAATGGAGGTCAGTCACAATGTGAAACAGCAAACAAATATGGCATGGACAAGATCATTGTGTCAAGATTAATAAAAACAATATAAAATTACGGGATCACTTGATCCACCTGACAAAGGTGGATGGCCTCGCAAGACATCTGAACGTACTGCCCGAGAAATTTGCAAGTTGATAAAGCAAGACCTTTTTATCGCCTCTATGGAGACCATACATGTTTTGGAACTTAACAAACATGGAAATGATTTGAAAAGTTATGCACCATGCTGAAAGCCAATACTTAGATAAAAAAAACATTTCGATAAACAGTTGATACAGAGCTTATTGGTCCAAAGATCATAAAAAGCGCTTTTGTTCTAAATGTTTTTTCTAGAATAGCATTTGCAACTAAACATACGAACTGAAATGAAAACCAGTACATAAGTATCAGTCGGGTGAACCGACTTAATCATACCCTCACCCTAAGTCATCCATTGCGTGGGAGTTGTGTTAAAAAACTTCCATACTCAAAAGTGACCATATTCATATTGCTCTAAATATTATTGAATACCCAAATTAGTTACGATCCTAAGTGGTTTTGGGGAATTTTTTCCCTCCCAATATTTATATGCGAGGTGCACAAATGGGCATGGCAAGTTGTTGCCAAAATTTTGATCAAATTTGAACTGGGCGTGACGCAATAGACAGTTATTAATTATACAGTAGCTTTTAGCAAAATATTTTATAATTATTTACGAGAGTTGTCGTGTCGATCAACCGGTCATCCGCCCAGCATTTGTATGGGAGGTACCAGAAGGGGCGTGGTCAAAACGTCCATTTTCAATCCCAAACTCAATATTGGCAAATAATAGTCACTGACAAAATTTAATTGTGATCTGTAAAGATTTACGGCAGTTATCGTGTTGACCAGCCAGCCAGCCAGACAGACAGACAGACGGACATAGCCCAAACGTCTTAAAAGGTCCTAAAACGAATTTCGTCGAAAGATACTAAGGGTCTAATATGGCTCCTTCTATGTGTTACATTTTTTACGTATTAAATGATATATACCCCCATCCCTATGGGTGAGGGCATAAAAATGGTCAGCTAGCTGTGCTGTTAAGTAACGAATCCACATTTTATTTATTCGGCTCTGATGAGAAGTATCACGTTCGTCGTAAAAAACGAAAGGAGAGTTTCCACATACTCTCCGCAAGAAAATTTTCAGATTAGAGATAAATGACAAAATTCTTACGAAAATTTCGCAAAAACTGAATACGGAGCTTTAAACAGCAATTAACTACAAACTTAATGTTTGATTTTTGATCATAGATTATTATTTACACAAACATTGGACCTAACTGATATCAGTACCAATGGGTTTCAAATTTCGGGTAACTGAACTATAAGGAGTTTGAATTTATTGATATCTGAAAGTCGATATTCTATAGTGAAATATGAATTTAGTAAAATATTTTCAGGAAAATATGTGTGTTTATCTAAGCCAGCGGTTACGTTGAATTATGCACCCCCAAAAAATACCACTAAAATTTATATACCCCAAAAAATATTTCGATACCCACTTTATTTAAAACATAAATAATAGGTTTGTTCCCGTACTTTTTTAATAGTAAAACTAGTAAAAGAGGGTTTAACCAGAAATAAAAAAAATCGCTCTGAGAGACCAAGTTTCAATAATGCACGGGAACGAAAAAATAGTAAATGTGCTAAAACTTGTGTCAGAAATGTGTCCCCAACATGGTCATCGTCCAATAGGAAATCACCAGCGATATTATATTATGTATGTATTTCCGTTTCTGTTTATAATAAAATCAATTCATTTGCCGATATTAAATTATGGTTGCGTTTTTTTTTTGCAACCTATATACGTTTCACCATACAATTGCAATCTTGTATATGCTAACGGATGACAATTATATCCGCTAATCTTACCCGGGATAGGCTGTAAAAAAGTAGTAAAAAGGTAGCGGGAGATAAAAATGTTACCAAGTTAACATATTATCTTGACAAAAGTCTACTGAAAAGTAAACAAAATTGATTGTGACCGTAAGAATTGACAAGGAAAATTAATTTATAATCTGCAAAATTCAAAATTTATAGAAATGTCTGGTTATGATCCTGTCATACAAATCCCATTGGATACCCTATTAGCATGAGGTGCAACCGCGGCAGAATCAGCTTGAGTTCTATTCGCCCTTGGTAACCGACGCAAATCTATGGATGCCGCTTTGTGCTTTGAGGCAGCTGTTATTTTAGCCATAGAAATAGCCGAATACTCATCTGTGTTGGGTCTATGAATACTTAATCAGGTTTAATATTATAATTTGTTTTACAGATGACTCAAACAATCTGATGTTGCATTGGGTGATACGAAAAATCGTGGTATGGAAGCAGCTAAAAGCATGGGCTTAATGGATAGGCTAAGTGTTCCACATAATCATGTGGCAAGAAGGCCAGCATTGAGGTTGGAACTTACCAATCAAAGCTACATTGATGACAAACCAAAGTTACAGATTAAGTAAAAGAGTTTTAATATCCTAGACTTATACCAAGTGACTATCATTCAAAATGTCGACCACTGTTCCAGTATCTTATTAAATACAACTTTGTCAGTTTGGAAGACCACTTTTTGCATAGAAAAAGTCTTCATATGAGCAAGTTTCCGAGCATATACAAAAATGTGAACCTCGAATTGTCCAAAAGTTGAAAGAGGCGGACATCGAAGCCAGCACGCAGGAACTATAATACTATCATACAAATAGAATGTACACCCACCCCCAAAAATAGACATTGTTATAAACTATTTACAATAAATTACTTGACCATTGAAACAATCTATTTATTTAAAATTCATTTTAGTTGCTTTAGAACTTAGGAAGAAAATATGCTCTTGACTTAGTCACAATCAGTATTCTTAGTTTTATTTTGAGGTTTGCTAAAACATTTACCATAACCTATTTACAATAATGTTCGCATTTAGCAAGTGACCGCCAGCCAAAAATTTGAAATCGATGTCAACATACCCATACCGTCTTCCTTAATTTATAGTCCTTTGGCTAACACCCGCGTTCTGCGTCATGTCCTCTGCGACCTGTTTGTTATTACCCATGCCACAGCCACAGTGTATGTTGTTAGGGCGTGGAGCCACCGCATGATGTTTCTCTGCCAGATGGGTATATTCGACGGTACAAAATATGAAGAGTTATTTTTCTTTTGATCCATCTTTAAATTTAGCATATCGGATTTGAATGCCAAATTTACTTTTAGAGAACCGCATTCCTCCGAATTTATTGTCTTAGCACACACAAAATTTAAATTTACCAAATTTTTTCAATAATGGGGCTTTGTTTACAATTGGAAAATGACATAAAAATAAACACATATTTGACTTTATATTGAAGTGCTGCAAAGTCATTTATGCTTAACCGGAGCACGTTTTTTTTTGTATCCTATATACGTCTCGTATAAAGATTACAAACAAAACGCAACATATATTTCCAATTTATTTTGACAATTCAATAGAGAATGACAATTTACTACTTTTACTCGGTAAAATTCTTCGAGTAAAAACTAGTAAAAAGTTGTAAAAGATAACGCCATGTTTTTCTCTTCTCTCTTAAATGTTCTTACTACTTTTACCATTTTCTTGAGTTCGGGAACGCTTTTTCGAGTAAAAGTCGTAAAAGTGGTAAAACTAGTAAGTTGTAGTACGTACGGGAACATAGCTAATATTTTATTTCAATTCAATTTGTAAATAAACAAACTTTTAATATAAGTATATACGGTGGTGCAATGGTTAGTGTGCGCGCCTCTTGTGCAGGAGATCCCGGGTTCGATTCCTGCTCCGAGCACCTTAAAATTTCTTTCGACAACGATCACCTCGCTTAGTGACGGCGACACTATCGAGTACTTAGCCATGAAAAAGCTTCCCAAAATACCGTTCTGATCCGGTGTAAAACCGTAGGTCCCAATCAGTGAGTGTAAAACTAGAACGCGCACAGTTGACTGGTTTGTAAGAAGCTCTCCCTAATCCCTGCTCAGACCACCTTACATTTCTTTCTACGACGGTCACCTCGCTTAGTGATGGCGACACTATCGAGTACTTAGCCATGACAATGCTTCTCAAAAATACCGTTCGGAATCGGTGTAAAACTGTAGGTCCCAATCAATGAGTTGAAAACTAGAAAGCGCACATGTCACTGATTGTGAGAAGCTCTCCCCAATCCCTTCATGGGATGTTAAGGGACACAATTTTTTTTTTTAACTGGCAGTTATATTTAAAATTTTTGGTGAAATTGGACGTACAACGTCAAACATTATACTTTATTTCTTTATACATTTCTGTGTGTACATATGTGAAGCTGATCACTATTTCATTCAAGCAAACGGTTGAATTGGAGGTCATACTAAATACAAGCGACACTTTAAGGCGCTTTCTAGTGTTCAATTGTATATTATTATTTAATTTAAACAACATTTTCCGTTGGAAAGTGCTATATAGTGTTCAATGGTATAGATTTATTTAATTTAAGCAAACTCTTCAAATGGAAACCATAATGCCAGCAACGCTAAGGCGCTATATAGTGCAGTATAGTATTATTTCATACAAGTTGCTACTAGACTAGATGATAAATAATACTTTTGTAAAAAAAAAAACAAAAGGGAATTTTATGAAATATCGTGTATGAGAACAAGCGGACATGAATGACATAATTACTCAGGATGTCGCTACGGACCCTCCAGAATATAAGAAATCATGGTCTAACCTTTACTAATTAAAATAATGTCTATGACAATGCTGTCACTAATAATGCCAAATGCTTAATATATTGCGGATAGTATTATTTTCCTTCATCTTCTTCAATTTTTTTTCTGACTCCTTTCAAATTTCTTGAACTCCGGCCTATTTTTTATACGTGAGTACTTATAGTCTCTTGTGGCCGTCGGTGGTGCAATGGTAGTGTGTTAGTGTTTGTTATAGTCCCTTACCGGCCGTTGAAGTTTCGATTCCTAGCGTATTTTGGCAAAAAAAATTAATAGTTTTTGACCAGTATGGGGCTGTAACGACGTGTCATGATGAGCATAATTTGAAAAACATATTTTCAAAATTTTGACAGAAATTTTTTTTCTATAGATTTCGCTTACAAATACGAGTATAATATAATATAATGTACAATGAATGTGTAAAGTTCGACTTAATACATACCATTTTATCCATAGAAAGAAGACAAGAAGCATAGTTTCCACTAAATCAAATTGTATTTATGTATTTACACGCAATATTTCACAACGTTGCTTCAAATAAGAAAAAAACATACTAAAAAGTTGATCTGTAATATTACAGCACACCCAAATATTTATATACATAATTAATTAGATGGTCCATTGCAACGTTTTCGTTTTTTGTGGGAGGACGACACTTTAAAGTAATTGGTTGAGAGTGCTGAAACTAGATGAGGCCTTATCAATTTCATCGAAATTCTTTTTAATCTTTGAGGCATCCGAGGGAATTTGTAGATCGGGCGACACTGTTAGAAAAAAAATCTTCTAGTAAATGATTGCATAAACGATAGAGAAAAGATTTGTTAGATTGAGATCTGCACTGACCCGATAATTTCGAAAGCAACAGTTTTCTGTAATGAACGATACATTATAAATTAGAAACAAAAATAATTTCAAACTTAATATGTATAAGGTTACCGTAACATTTGGGAATCCATATTAAGGGTATTCATGTAAGCTGAGTCCAAAATTGGTGAAGAAAAGAAATAAATTACAATCACTTTATGTATCTTTAATCATATTATTGTCCATAGTCGATAAGGATATGATATATAACATCATTATATAACACAATTACATAAATGATTTTTTGACATTCTACTTATATGTATATACAACTATTACACAAATACGTTATGCTGTCGTTAAATTATTACAAGTCACATGCCACATGCTTATTCCATTTTTCTAGAAGAACGGGAATCAAATCAAAATCAACTTAAATTAAATAGCCTCCTCCAATACTATCCAAGCTCCGTTTATCTATATTCCTTTTGGAATGTAAAAACGATAGATAATCATTGATATTCGAACCTCGAAGGACATCTGAATCATGCCTTTGGTGATCGTTACTATGCACTGGAGCAAGATAGAACATTTGATATGGGTTTGTTCGTATAGAGCTATAGTCCTCTTCCGATGCTATAGATTAAAGTATAAAGAGATTTATTTGAAATCATGTACAAAATATATTTACTTTCTATGTAGAACACTGGGTGAGGCATTTAACGTGTAGAAGTCGTAAGTGTGCCACGATTTCGAATATGCTCATTCTAAAATATCAATTAGCTTCTTGTGGCTGATACGATTCTTCTAAACGACGATCAGCTTTGAGACCACTGTTGAATGGTAAACTTTGCGCCAGGAAAACTGGAATATTTTTTATTTAATCATAGCACCATGTAACGAAAGGTTACGAACGACTTCTATTGCCGCACCCGGTATTTAAATTATTTAATCTCTTCTGTATCTTACTTAGGGAAACCTAAAAGTGAAAGATTCAAGTAATATAAATTTAGTTACAAGAAGAATATTCAATAAAAGATTTGGCTATAGACCACAGTCGGGATGGGTTGTGAGGGAAGAAACAACGTTCAGGTATACCGCGATTCAAGGGCTTTAGACATTACAATCCACCTTGCCGTACAAATCGCGGTATACCTGAACATAACAAGACTACGTTTCCACTTATGGCTAGTTTTTCAGTCAGTGGTATTCTTCGTTTCCTAGTTAAATTGTGGTTAAACATCTCATTTTTTTTTTAGTCAATGGTTAACAATGAATTAACCACCCAATTTTTGCTGGTTAACTTGTAGTCAGAACCATATGATTTTGACAATCACGTTACTGATTGCTAGAGAAATGCTAGATTGTATAAAATACATGTTTCAGTTTTGATTATTTGTACACATACTTTGAGCCTAGATAGTTAAATTGAGCGCCTACATAGTTTTTGTAAAGTTTTTTTTCAATTTTATGCATTTATTTCATATTTTACATAATACCATTTGGTTGCACCCCTTTGTTGTTTTGGTATTTGGTCCAAACCAGATGTTTCTTCCAAGAAGAATGTAGGGGTTGCCATGATCGGTAACAATATGACAGGTTACATTAACTTGCCAGTGAAAAACCAAATGCAACGTTAACCTCTAATTAACTTTGAATTATCATTAAATAATCCCACAGTTCGCTACCCACTTAAAAATTGATCATTAGTGTGTTAAACACGTTTAAGAAGTTTTGGGACCGAAATCAGCTGATTTTGTCCCCAAAACATGTTAAACTTCTTCAGTGGAAACGTAGCCCTAAAGACTTGTTAAATTTTGCCTTTTCGTCAAATAACCCATAAGAAACCAATTGTGTTACCAGACAAATCCTCAATTCAATGTAAACTTACCTTTGGATGCATTGCTACAGTGTAAGTAACTAGGACTAATACTGATGCCAGGTACAAATACTTCATTGTGTATACTTATATATTCGAAAAGTGAAACTGATATATTCCACTTGCTTTTAAAATTTATTTGTCACACGACCAAGTCTCTCAAAGAACTGCATGATTTCAAACTAAAGTTCTGAGCTTTTATACAACTTGAATTCTAATAACCCATACATATTCATATACATACTTAGCTGTATGAATACTCGAGAGCTACTCAAAATTTGTTGTCATTTGCAATTCAATATTTGTTGTTTTAGGGATTTGTGTCCATTCCTGTCGCAACGTCATACGCACCAGAAGACAGGACACCATATGATCAAACAACACCACACACAATCTGTCGTTAACAGTGTGTAAACACTTTCAAACGTTTAGTGGTATAGAAGTGGCTTTTTGACTTATGGCCTACTACTTCAATGGTTGGTCGGCGGTTGGTTGTTTGTTACTGGCGGTTAATGCAAGTATCTTCAACTACTACTACTGTTAACATAAACTTACAGATGTTAGGGACTTTGACATGAGATAACGCTTTCCTCCCACCAACCATTGATGTTATAATTCTATTACCAAAGTCCACAATATGGTCTGCGTCATCATTATGTAATTCATTAAAATTAATACATTTAAGTATCTAAAACCATTCACCACCCAGCTCCAGCTCTTTTAATTCCAATTCAGCAACAATTAATTAGTGGGTATATTAGTGCTCCTACAGAATAATAACCAAAAGTTCGAATGTATATTATAGGAATTCTACTATCGAGTTTTTAAACTTGTGAATTTATAAATTCATAGTGAAAAGTTTCTCATTAGATATACGTTGCGTTGAGCCAGTGTGCAACTTAAATGATTTTAAGGCTTAGTCACTCGTTAGCCAAGAGACGATTAATTTCTCTCTACTGTCTAACCCTAACATGACCGTCTTAGCTGGCTAACCGTTTTAGCTAAATGAACCCCTGATGTGTATGATTGTTTTTAGCCAAAATTTTGTATGTAGTATTTGTTAGCTACGTAGCGTCTCGTTGGGATCAGATTCGTTCAAGTTGTTTTGAATAATAAACCTTAATGTTTTGGATTAAAATTTAAACCCAAATCTTCACAAAAAATATTTCACATTCCGTAATTCTTCTACTTTAGAAGTGGGAGTTTAGAAAATGTAAGGGAGTTGGAGTAGACTGTTTTAGCTTGACTCCGGACTGTGTTAATAAAATTATTAAAAATTGGAGAAATAGCTAAATAGACGCAGATGATTTCAACTCACGATTACCCATTACCTACAGGGTATGAGGAAAACAATAGGCGATGGTTGATTACCTATCACGATTACCCACAAGAAATGGGCAAGCGGTCTATACACATTACCTACCCTCCATCTCCATATTTGACTGAAAATATAAAAAATCGTCTATATCTCGATAGTGGTACGTGCAATCGCAAAAGATGTCTGTAATCGCTAAAGAATTTTTTTTATTGTAGCGATTTTCTTATTTTGGCTACTATTTGAGAAATTTTTTTTCTAAATATTTCTAAATTACGTCCAAAACTGAGGAGGGTTTACCCTGGGTAACCGATTACCCATTCCCGTGGGTAATGTGTAAAGGCCTCTTACCCATACCCTGTGTGTAATCCCGAAAGATAATTTCCCATCGTCTTGGGTAACTACCCATTGTTTTCCCCATACCCTGAAGGCTGTGTTGGGATTTTTTAATTTGCATTGGATTTTATTTCGCATTACTTTATCTAAGGAAAATGCAAAAGAATTAACACTGTACGCAATGACAATTAAAGACTTTTGAATTTTCATTTGCTCAGGCAATGCAAATGCAGGTTGTGGAATCGGATGCCAATTGTAATGAATATCAGGTTTAGCGTATGATTTCGAACTTAACGTGTTCATACTTGCCTGGTGATCATACAATTTGTGTCACCAGACCATTTATCATTCGCATGTCTGACAGCTTCAGTTTTAAGCTTGAACTTACATGCAGAAAGGGGCATACCAACATGCTCCATATCCAGTGGAACAGGTAAAGATAGTTCCTAATTTGCCATCTCATTTGCTCTATGGTTCCCTGGAATTACACATTTTGGTCATCTCATCTCGGCAGTTGTGGCCAGTTCTTGAGGTCTGGAATACAGATTGCAAGCTGCTATGACTGTCAGAGTAGTTGTTAATATTCCAGGCGGTGATGAAGTTTCGTCCCAGCCAAAAGGCAACTTCTCCGATTGTCATGACTTCTGCATAAAAGGCACTATAATGGTTTGGTAGCTTCTGTGTGAATAGACTATAAACCATATCTAGCCATCTAGTTTGGAGACGTCAGTGTAAAAGCCTAACTACCTCCTTTATCCTGGTGTGCAACCCTTCCAGTTTTGTCTGTCCGGGATATAAATGGAGAAGACTCTTTTAAGGGTTGAAGTGGGTGTTATGTAGTCGACTTGTACTGTGGATAACCACAGATCCTCCAAACTCGACTCATGGCCATATGGGCTGGCTAACCATTGCGAAGAATTTCCTAGGCGCATTGCAGCTTTTGCAGTCATTTGCTTTCCCAGAAAATCAGGTGTAGGATAACCCCAAACCATCGGTACGGGGTTGTGTGAAAGACACCCGTGATACACACCATTGCCATTTTCTGGCCATTTGTCAACACAATAGGGTGAGTGGATTTTTCTAGTATTGGCCATCAAACAAAAACACCGTCGAGCAACATGGGGCGGACAACAGCTGTATATATTCTGTAAACTATTTTCGGGGATAGGCCTCATCGTTCTCCGATGGCACTTTTACACCGATATAGGGCGATTGGGGGCTCTAATGATCCTATACATAGTGTTTGACTTGAAACTAAAATTTCTGTCGAGAATCACACATAGATATCTTGAAATTTACGGAACCTTATGTTTCTTAGTCTAAACGGATCCAATATTAGGTTGACCGCATCGTTCATGCCCAATGAAGAAAATGTGCCACGAACACCTGACCATTTGTCTTCAGTATCCTTAAGATCACTCATAGGAGGCAAAATGGTAGGTACTAGAGGTGTGCGCGTTATACGAATTTGCCGTGTCACGTGTAATTCACGCTTGACCGTGACTAACATTTCATTCAATCACGTGATTGTGAGTGCACGTGATTCATAATTGCAATCGCGTAGGTAATCGTGCGTGACTGAAATTTTTGTATTCACGCTCACGAACTTTACTTACGAATCACTCTATCAAGTATCAACATGTTATCAACAAAATCTACGCAATTTTGGTCAACAATTCTTCCTGTAAGATTGAAAAAAGAGTGTTTTTACCGGCTACATATAGAAACGTACATACGTACCAGTTTTGTAACAAACGAATTATAAGTAGGGTTTAATAATAAGTGGCCATCGGTAGTGCCTTCATTTAGTGACGGCGACACTATCGATTATTTAACCCTGAAAAAGCTTCTAAAAATACCGTTCGGAACTGGTATTAAACTGTAACTGTAATGAGGAAGCATTTTTATTAACTATAAAAATGAACAATGTTTAAAAATAGAAACGATTGAAAAAATAATCTTTGGTATTAAAATCGTGGGTGATTTCATTTTCTTGTCTCGTGAGCGTGTGTGGTAATGAAAGGTTGAAAAATGATAAAAATTATAGTCAGTCTAGTAGGTACCCCTGTGATTGTGGACGCGGACGTAAACGCACACCAACGATATAGCACTGGCACCGATGAGAGGGTCGTATATTATATTACTTTTCTTAATGGAAAATGTTTGTATGGCTCAGTATTTTGTAATTAGTATGTAAATAAATTTAGCTCAATTTTAGTCAGTACGTTATGTCCACAAGTACAGAAAAGTAGCTGATCCACTATTTCAAAAATGGATATAGCCATTTCTAAAAGGCGAAACAAGAGCCTTGCCCTCCTTTGGAGGATTGTAAATTCGTGGCAAACCCACGTTGAAATCTGCGCCCAGAAGTCTGTTCCGAAATATTTGTATTTTTTTTCATAAAATGTTTCCTTTTATACTTATAATGTACTTGAATACTAAAATGATCATAAAAAGTTATTTTAAAAATAAGTTTTATAAAAGATTTCTGAGTTTTATTTTAAGTAGAAACTTTGTAGTAGTTTTGGTTTTATTAATAAAAAGTAATTTAATTTAGCGTTTTTCCAGAAGGTTACCGCTGCGTTTTTATTATAAATAGTTGACAACGCTGTTAAGTTCATCAAAACCGCTGTTCATGGTATAATAATACAAAGACGATCAAGAATTAGACGACCAGAAGATGTGCCCAATTAAAAAATTGTTTTTGGAGAGTAAGCCCCAAAATAGACCTAAGCTAAATTATTAATTTAACAAACTGTTTGATACACTAGGCGTGTTTTCGTTACAAGCTAGCGATTATCGCTTGGTTATTCTTGCAAGTGTTTATATTCTTCTCCGTAACGATAGCGATATCCAACACAGTTTGTCTGATTTTTTTCAGACTGGTAACTTTATGCCTGCTTAGAATTGAAATGGAAGCGGTAACGTTAAGTGCCGCGTAATATCGCTTAGCTCTCCATAAAAAATCCATATTTTGGTTACACCGCTTGCTTAGATTATCACTTAATTTGTATGGAGAGCTAAGCGACATTAAGCGGATCTTAAAGTTACCGCTTTCATTTCAGTTCTAAGCAGGCATAAAGCTACCAGTTTGAAATAAATCAGAAAACCAGTGTTGTATATAGTTATCGTTAAGGAGAAGAATATAAACATTTGCAAGAATAACTATAAACCATGCGTTAAAGTGTCCATACACCATGATTCTGAATAGTGAATCATTATGTATGATAAGTGAAAATATGAATGTATGTGTCACACCGACATGATGCATGCATGAATCGGGAAAATCAAAATATTTTAATATTTTGGCTTGATGCGCGATTCTGACGCACCCGTGAATCATTGTGTGTGGTAAAACTGATCATTTTGTGTCGAAAATCGAACGTGTAAACATGTCCACGGAAGAAACGAACAAAATTCCTTTTGGAATGTATTGATGTATACGTTCATATACGTTCGGTTACTGCTTTGTGGGATATACAAAACTGTTTTTTGCTTTTCTTTATTATAGTTTTCTTTAATTACAAAGGTCATAGCAACTAAAACGTCTTTTGACAAAATACATCGCAAACAATGCAACAACCGCGCGACTCGGAAACTAAACGAAAATGAGTGATTATACGAAATGAATCACCGTGATTGCAACGCATGCATCAACATATACACGGTTGAATCGCGATTCAGAAACAACGTCTATGGACACTAGGGTGGCAATGAAATGTATGGTGGAAAATATATTTTCGCATTTTAATAAACCCCAGGCGGATTCTTGTTCCTTATGGTCTAAAACTAACTTCGTGAAAATTTGAGCCGAATCGCACAACTCTAAGCCGTGCCGCATTTTAGTCAAAGTTTTCGCATTTTGGCATTTTGGTTGAAAATTCGTATAACTAGAAAATCTTCACTCCTCTGTGCATTGGAAAAAAAATTGCGCATTGATTTAGTTTAACCTGAATATAAACTGGATAAAGTTTGAGTAAAATCCGACCACCCTAAGGGTTCCAATTTTTAATTTGAAAAAATTTGCAATTTTTAACAAAAACGAAAATTTGGGGTTTTCGTTTTTTTTTTTCAAAAATTGTATCTAAATGACAAAAATATTTAACTTGGATTCCAATACCTTCTAGCAGAAGACTATACGCTTCCAATAAGCTATAACACGATATATTCATGCAACGGTTTCATGGTGTTATAGTGCGGCAAAGTAGGCTATCTCGATGACAAAATTATAAGTTATAAACATAAGCTATGTGGTCAAACCGATTCTATTAAGTTAAGTTGGTTACAAAACCCGGTTATAAAAACCGGGTTAAAAACCCGGGTTTCAAAAGCACTGAGGTGTGAAGAATTTCTAGTGTATACGAATTTTCAACCAAAATGCCAAAATCCGAATACTCTAAAATGCGGCACGGCTGAGAGTTGTCCGATTCGTCTCATATTTTCACCAAGTCAGTTTTAGACTATAAGGAACAAGAATCCACCTGGGGTTTATTAAAAATCCAAAGTTGTTTTTTCATTGCCACCCTAAAGGACACCCTTAGAGCAAGATGATTACATGTATTTCCGGTTGGAAAAGGCAGAAAGTTGCCAGAATGAAAAAATCAGAAAAACAGTGTTGGATATCGTCATTGTGAGTCAAAGACAAGGAGAATAATATACACATATTCAAGAATGACTACAAACCATGCATTAGAGCAAGATGATTATATACATTAAACAAATTATCACCGAGTAATACTATAAGAGTGTGCACTAGTTACTTTTTGTACTAACGAGTTCCGAGACCTACGAGGAAAACATATAGAGAATGAGAGCAATCTTTAATTTTAACAATTTTCGTGTTAATTGGGATCTACACAAATAACTTGACTCTAACACTTCATTACATTTTGATTTTTTTCACTGAAATCCCTTTTTTTAATCGATTTAGTTGGCAAAATTGTCTCCCAGTTGATGTGTTTTGTACTTTTGACTTGACACTTGGCAGCAGAAGTTTGAAAATCACACCACGCAACCCAGTCCCTATCAACGAGTCTTCTTTGATAGCACATTCTCTATTTGTTCTCCAAGTACTAACTTGAACAGCTGTCTCATCGGTACCCCTTGCAAATTATCACCAAGTTTGACGTTTTGGTTACTATCAAGCAAGCGATAATTTCTAGCTTGTAACGAAAACCCGCCTGAAATAACTGTTAATTAGAGTATTCAAAAAACGAAACCGATAACCGGTCCACCGGTTTTCTGGGTATCCACCGACCGCCGGTTTTCTGAAAATTTACAATTTCGAACAACCGGTGGAACCGGTTTTTTCTTGTCGGTTCTACCGGTTTTTTATTGCCTTAACACCTTTAAATTTAACACAAAGACCTAAAAATATTTATTTTTTAAATGGACTGATCTCCAGAATTACATTTTTTTTAATCTATGTATTTACATAAATACTTTTAAATAAAATCCATTCATAAGTTCATCAACAATTACTAAAGAATTTTAAATTCAAATGTATCTATGGAAAAAGCAAATATATGGAAAATTTACAAAATAAAATTGCAGAGTTTTAAATTCTGATAAATTAAGAAATTTATTTTCAAATATGAATATGGGAAATTTTCGCAAGAAAACATGCAAAGAATTTTAAATTCTGACAAATTAAAATATTTGTTTTGCAAATTGTAAATATATGGGAAATTTTCACTAGAAAAGTTGCAAAATAATTTTATGTTGAAATAAGTGTAACCATAACACGCCTACTATGTTCAGTGTTAAGCGGCGAAGGAAATTACCAGCACTAAATTGCTACGGCCATAGACGAATACATACGTAGATACATTTATTCTCTCATCTGACGTTTCATTTCACACTCTTCGTCGTAGGTTTGTGGAAATGAGAGAAATTAAATTTAAAATTAACTTACACCAGGTAGAGTTACAAAATATGTTCACTTAACTTTTTCATGTCGTTTTGGTGTAGAACTGAAAAATTTAAATGTATTTTGCACTTTTTTGTTGACTTTTATCGTTGGTATACATTTGTATTGAATTTAACACAACTAGTTTGCCACAAAAACACGAAATTCGGTTGTAGTTCCTTTGTTAGACGTTGTTTACTATTGCCTCTATCTGGTATTATTGAACCCATGTTTTCCACCATCCAATGTTTACTTTCCACCGTATCTGTGACGCTTAATTTATTGAGAGAATAAATGTATCTATGTATGTATTCGTCTATGCCTATTGTAGGCAGCGCGTTATTTGGTTAAAACAATCGGCGTTGTAGTTACGTCAGCTGTTTTCCAGCCGTCTTGGCTTTGTATGACAAACGGGTTTGTTTTGATCTTTCTTCGCTCCTAAAATTTCGCTATAATTAAATGGTTTGAATTTAGGTTTTGGCCATAAATTGTTCCAAAAATGACGAAAAATCAAGTATCACATTCTGCCTATGTCTGCATTAATTGTGGTCAAGGAGTTAAGGAGCTGCACAAGAAGTACAGTAATACCGTAAAGGCAATAAATTGTGTAAGAAATATACACGATGTGCTATTACAAAACTATTAGTAAATATGTACTTAAATGAAAATTGTAGGACAAGTGCCACAAGATTGCGGATAAATATATTGAATTTGAACCTGTTATAATAATAGTGGATGCCATGCTACTGTCGCAACAAGTCTACCGTCATGCACTGTACAACCGAGATTTTAAGGTACAAATATATATAAATCGTATCGGCTTTATCATGGGTGGATAACTCGTTTTAATTAGCTAAGTGGATCGGTTCAATACATCAACAAGATGTGGCATTCTGATAACAACTTAGTCAAGCTGGGACAAAATGTGTCACTTATTTTTAAATTTGGTTTGCTTGTTACAGCTCTTCTGGAAATTATCATTGATGTTACTTCTTTTGGAATCTCTTACCCTGTGGAGGGAGAAAAAGGAGCAACAACTGGATGGTGGATTCCAACTAACCGCATTAACCCATGAAAATGGGTTTTACTTTTGCTGCGCTCTAAAACTATGTGGTTTGTGTAATATTTTGTCCTTTATTGCAGCTATTAAAAACATTAAGTTGCAGATATATTTATATGTGTTACTCTACTTGTGGCTGTAACTATGGTATTGCATCCCAAGCAGATTGAAAAGACTGGCTTACAGCAGTATTGTTTTCAACTATTTAAAGCCAACACGTTGGCAAACTTTTCAAAGTTTTTCTTGTTGCCGATAATGCTGTGGCGGGAAAACACTACCGAATTTGGGGTGTCATTGCATCGCACTCTAGTCACTGCGCACCACATATGTTCACTGGTGTTCGTCTACAAGATTGCCAATAATTTTCGGGTTTTGCAGGCAGCTCTAGTTGTGATTCCAGTTTACATCGTAAAAGAAATAGTAATGCAGTTTATATTGCACAGTATTGAAAGTAATTTTTCTCAGTTGACATGAGATAAAAATATATCTTCAAATAATTACAATTTGTGTATTACTACATGCATTTCTTTCGGTAAGGCATATTTATACTATTAGGCCATTCTATCAAACATTCCACATATTTATATGCATATAAGGAACTGGGCCGTGGTACAATGGAAGTGTGCGCGTCTCTTGTTCGTGGGAACGTGGATACGATCCCTGCTCTGGACACCTTAAATTTCTTTCAAAGGTGGTCACCTCGCTTAGTATCGAGTATTTAGTCATGAAAAAGCTTTATACAAAAATACCTTTCGGAACCGGTTTCAAAGTGTAGGACCCAATCAGTGAGTGTAAAACTTTTGTGTTGTGAGAAAGTCTCCCTAATCCCTTCATGGAAAATTTTTCAAAATTTTCTTTGCAACTTTGAATATTCGTTTCGAAGTAAGTCAAACCCAATTGTTAACTGTTAAATAAGAAAATGTATATTAGAACTGTTTCAGCTAAGTTTAGGTTGACTACAATATGTATTGGATCTTTATTAAAGTAAATAAATATTTTGATACCAACATTAAGTTTACATAATCAGTATTTTCCTAAATATAATCACACCAATATCCATTGATGTCTACTGTATTTTTACATGTACCGAATGTAAAATACAAGCCTTTGCAAACATTGGTATCATAAATGTAAACACACGACTGTGTAATTACATATTCCTTTTTACACATTGTAAACCATGGACTTTATGTATCAGACATGACTTTGAACGACATTAGCCGAGTTATTCTATATGTATGTACATCCGAAAATTTCAACAAATGAACTTGAACAGTTGCATTAAATTATGTATGAATGCAATGGCGTACCTACCCCAATATGTATGTATGTATATATGTATATACTACTTGAAAACTTCTTGTACCCATCTCATCCTTGAACTGATTTCCAAAAAGGTACACATAACTTGGGGTTAATGTGCATATTGTTTTCTTTCTTGAAAACGAGTTCATCGCAGCCCAGATCAATGCGGCTGTCGTGCGGGAATGGTTTTCCAACCAAATCGCAATGTGGTTCTTTCCTGTTCACATTACTGCACTGATTTTAGCATAGGTTTTTACTATGCTTTTTATAAAACGTCAACTCTTCCCTGTTACTAGTAGTCACTGTTTGCTCTTAGAGTTTTATAAAATACCAATAATTATATCATCACCCATAGGGATAGGGGTACAGATCATTTAATATGGGAAAAATGTAACGCATAGAAGGAGCCACGGACAGTCTCATGTTCTGTATTTCATCTTGCATTTGACCCATAGTATCTGTGGAAGAAATTCGTTTTAGGACTTTAAGGCGATTGCAATGTCCGTCTGTCTGTCTGGTCAATACGATAACTGCCGTAAATCTTTACCGGTCTCAACGAAATTTTGTCAGTGACTATTATTTGTTCAAACTTAGTTTGGGATTGAAAGTTGGCGTTTGACCCCGCCCCTTCTGGTACCTCCCATAAAAATCGACACATTTAGTACAAAATCATGTTTCTTCTAAAATATTTCTGGCAAATGTGATTAGCTTCAACTCGAACACTGGTTAATAATCTGTAAATGTCTACTTAACTGGATAAAATTGGTCAGGTTGCCACGCCCATTTTGGTACCTCCCAAACAAAAGATAGGTGGTGTTCTGGGTTGTCATAGCGATAAATCGCGTGAAACACTTCCGACCGTAATGAAATTAGTTTACAGGATTCATGTGATCAAACGCCAGTCATCGATTAAGACAAGGGCGATTTTGCCACGCCCATGTTGGTACCCGCAAGATAACTCCATAATTCGAAAATAGTTACAACCGTAAATTTCTTTAATTGAAAAAGAAATTGCGAATATTCTTCAAGTTGTTATCAAAAACTGCATCGTCAGAAACAGGGTCAATTAAATTCATTGTTTATTCGTTTCGTAACATGTACAATAATTAAAAAATAAACTAAATACGTGAGAAGTTAGACAATGTAAATCTTTTCTACTCTGTCATTAGATACATGTTTGCTAATAATATAGAATTTATAAAATAGATTTTTTAAAGGAAAAACTGCTAAACCAACCTTTCCATAAATAAAAAAAAATTTATTATAATTTAGATAAAAACTTAGTTCTACGAGATCACTTAAATGATTGTTTGGAGAAATTTGACATTTGAAATCAAAATTTGGTTTTAATTTAATTACTCTATCGCTAACAAGCGTAATGTCATTAATGGCATGCAATCTTAAAGTAGAATAGTAATATGGGAGTGTATAAATCATTTTCAACACCTTATTTTGCTGGATTTGAAGTCGTTTGATATGAAAATCGGCAATGTCACTCCATATAGGTGCACCATACATTAGTATCATTGTAAAATAAGTAAGGTAAACTCGTTAGAACACCTAAGCAAGCATTTTTCTTGCTTAGGTGTTTATCTTATATCAAATTTACATGTATTTTATTTTTGTGCCTTTTTCTTTAATTTTACAGTAGATAAACACATGTAGAAAATTTGACAGATTATGGACACCAAACAAAAACAAAATGCCTGTTTTTGTTGTAACAATAGCTCTGTTCGAGTACGTTCCCAGTAAAAATTTGCAAGAATCTACTTTTGAGAGCGAAACAACAATTTTACTCTCTTTATGAAAATTTGCAAATAAAGTACGCGAACGACTTCCAGTAATAATTTGCAATGAAACAGCTGATGTTTATGTGTGCAAGGAAACAGCTGATTTTTCTGTTTGCATTTCATTAAACAAAAGCATGCTAACCTCACTACAAAATGTATTGTACTTACAAATTCTTCCAACAAATACATTTTTGGAAGTTACCACAAGTTCCAATAGAATTGATAAAAATTTTATCCTTAACGGTGCGTTTACACGGGACAGTTTAAGACAAGATAGTTGAGAATATGTATTAGTTGTCACAAAGACAAAAATTGTTTGTGTGACGTACGCGTCCAGCCAGTTATAAAGACAGAACTGTTTTAAGCAACCGTCGATAGTGTCATTTCTTGTAAATTTCGTGCTCTGATTTTGATTTGCTCTTCACATTTGCTTGAAATCTTAATTTACTAAAAGAAGATTGATACATACATATATTATTTATACATGTTTATATCTAGTATGTATTGCCAAATAATATTTCAATAAAACTCCAAATTACCAAATAAAACTAAATTTTCCCAATTTCTTCGATCGTTTGCTATGTGTTTTGCCCTATTTCTCCAGATTACAATGAAGCTGATGTACTCTGAAAATTTCAAATGTATACATGTTTATATGTATGTATGTGATGTTTTGCTTTGTTTTTCACATAGTGTAATAATATAAGTGGAAGCATAAGCCCAGCTGATCAGGCATTTTGTTATTGGGTTGTTTCTTTTTATCATTCTTTGTTTACGTAATACACCCGAAGTGTCAAACTTGTCTCATCATTTGTTTTGATTCTTATTGTTCGTTATTAAACGTTTGAAAATTGTTGCGCAAATTAAATTGAAATATAAATATAATTGTAAATTGTATAATTTCTGCCAATTACTTTTTTTAATACATGTAATTCTATGCATGTAATTATTTACTTTGGCGTTTTTCCTTTGCCTCTTCTTCATATATAAAATGATTTTGACATATCGAGTGTATTGTCATAACAATAGTACAACAAAATTCTGTCAAAATCGTTTCATATTACAACAACACGCCACGCGTCGACTTATATTATTAGACTATGGTTTTTCACAAATTACCACGAAATGTCACCGATCTGACCATGGTACAAAGAAATGGTAGAAGCACTAGCCCAGCTGATTTGAACTTTTTTCTGGACTGAGTGTGAGTAAGTTTTTCTCTTATGTCAAAATTTGTTTACATTTGTTTGTCTGCAACCCCCGTTCGCCAGCAACTGCTGTTTTTGAAATATTTCTCTGCAAAAATTACATAGAAACGATTTAATTTTCACACTTAAACACTTTCAATATACCAAATAACACTCAATCATTTTCTAAATGGCACTTTTTGCAAATTTGTTTACATTTTCATAATTTTTCTATCAGCTGACTTGACACAACACAGACACTGAGCAAAAACAAAATGCCTGTTGGTTTTGGCTTGTTGTATTTGTTGTCGTACTGCATCTACCATTATATTTCTACCATGGATCTGACCAAATACGTCAACTCACTTGCCGAAGTTACTGTCGTCGAAAAATCAGAGACAGTAGCGAGGCAAGTGGCAGAAGTGTAAGTGTGGTAGTAAAATAGTGTGAATGTATTGCTACTGTCGGAGCAAAACTGTCCCGTGTAAACGCCAGGTTACCACATATGTACATACATTCTGGCGTGTATTTCCATACCTTTGCTACTGCCACATTTGTCCAATAATGACGTCGCCGGTTCACCAGAATTTCCTGAATGGCACTGCACATTATTGTTTTCCATTTTGTTTCTAAATTTCACAAATGTTTTGAATAAAATATTAAACAAACTAATTTGTACTTACCTCTGTCGTTGTTAATTTATTTTTGTGTTTTGTTTCTTTATTTCAAACAGCTGTTCTATCTTGCAATTTTATGTTGGCTTAAATTTCTCCAACCAAAATTTGCAAAATCTCTAACATCGAACTGTCAAAATTTTCACTCTCTGGCTCTCATTTACTGGACTTTTGGAGTAAACGAACAGAGTTCAGTAAAAATTTGTACAAATTTGCACAAATTTTCGAGTACTCGAACAGAGCTAATTCCTACTGCGTTTACCTTACTTATTTTACCATGATTAGTATAGACTGAAAAATTACTTTAAAAATTATTAATTTATTTTCCACACTCAGTTGAGAATTTCTATTGATAAACTGATATAACAAGCGTGTTTTGGTTACACCGCTTGCTTTTATATTTGCTTGTTTTGTATGAAGCACTTAGCGACGAGTATCATTTTCGCTAAGTTATTCATATTTTTGAAAAAAATTACTTATCGCTAAATTTAAATTTTCTTTGCAACTTAGCAGGCGACAATTGCTTGCTTGTAACCAAAACACGACTAACATTCGAATGGTGCACTTAATTTTATGTACAACATATGAAATGTGATGCTTAAAAATAATTCTGGTATCCAAAATAACGCCCAAGTATTTAACCTTTTCTTCCCACGGAATTTCAGTGTTTTCATAACGTATACATGTTTGGGGAATGAGGCAATGTTTCCTTTTTCTCGTAAAATAGAGTGCTTGTGATTTTTCGGAATTCATTCGAATGTTCCATTTGCTAAAATAGTTTTTTCTAAATTTATTATATCATTTGCAAAAATATTCGAGGTTAAAATAGCCGTATCGTCAGCAAATATGGAAGTAATACAATTTTCTAAAATAGAAAAATCAGCGGTGAAAATGTTGTTCAATGTCGACGACACTTCTAGTTACATCCTTGTGGGTGTGTTTATATTGGAATCTTGTACCACTAACGACCATGTTTATGCCGCGATAAAGTCAATCAGTTTCATACTGTTGACGTGACTGCCAGCATGTTGACTGAAATTTCCAATAGTTGGATGAAACGCATTTTCCCTGCTTATTTTAGCATTAAAATCTCATAGTAAAATCTTAAACGCTTTCCTATAGGCGCTCATAGAATATGTCTTTGGCATCATCATATTTCTCTTCTGTCGGGACATGAACACAAATTAGGGAAATACAAAAATATTAAGCTTGTGGCTATATGTACGTTCATTCACAGTATTGAACCTAGAGACTAAATGTCGCAGTCGTTTGCCATCTACAAGTCTGCAACCAATTCCGTGTTTTTGCTCTTGGCAACTGTAGTACGTCGCAGTTTTCCCCCCTAGTGCAGCCATGTCCTGCCCTTCGCATTTCCTGGATAGCGGTAGTGTCAGCCTTTTAATCTCCGAGTACATCTGCCGATTGGATACTTGCACCGGATCTACATAGTCCTCACATTCCAAGTGCATATCCGTAAACCGTAGTCGTCAACAATTAGGGATTATTCATGGTCTCACTGGCATTATGAACCGTGGCGGGAGGCAAACCCAGTCCACCAGGGTTTCGCATTTCACCTACTGCCTGGATATTTGATTGCAACCGCCCATTATGGATCAGACGCTGACCAGGATGCAATATGTGGAACCTGGATTTTCTTCCCCTGGTTTCCATCCGCCGTTGGCCCTAATGTTAGCTGATGCGCTTTCTAAGGACAAAAAAAATCCATACGTTTTTGATAGGGCTTTCGGCGGTTTCTTTGTTAGACCATCTTTACACGATGCCATTTTTAGCTGCCATTTTTAACAATTCTCTTTTGAAATTGCAGCGTAAATCTTCGTGCCTTTACACGTTGCCATCTCATGATATTAGTGCTTGCCATTTTTTGTGACATTTCTCTTTAGTGAGTGTTCTTGTATGTGTTGTTCATTTTTGTAAGCGGTCAAATTTTGTTCTACATAATTCTAATAAATTGTCTGGTCCATATTTTCTTTATTATTTTTAATTAATTTTTATGTTTAACTTTATTTTTTTTATCTTCTGTTAAATTATTTCAACACACGAAAAACTAGAATGAAAGAAACAGTAACATCAAATGTCAAAATCATAACAAATGCGGAAAGAGCACAAAGAGAATGCAATAAAATTGCATGAAACCCAGTGCGGTGGCACTTCATGCCATTTTTCCCTCCATTCTTGCTTCTCTACACCCCTTATCCACAAACGCGAATTGCATGGTTAAAAAATGGCATCGTGTAAAGGCTGTGTTAGTTGTATGCAAGGCTGATCTAGTAGAGGTTAACGCAGTAGGATTTGTTGTTGCTGTGGGCACCAACAACAGGGATTTTGTTATATGACTAAATGTCATATTCAACACAAATACATATGACCAAACAAAGTAAACAAAAAAGTACAAAAACAAAATACACTGAATTTGACAGATAGAGTCATAAGAAAGCAAAATCAGCTGTTCTAATGCGTTAACCTCTACTATATCAGCCTTGGTTGTATGTATGATTTAATAGCCGTAATTGAAAATCACGTTCTTTCACTGTTGGCGTTCTATCACTGTTGTCGTTCTTTCACTGTTATCATTCCTTCATGTTGTTCTTTTTTGAAATCTTTCTTTCACTGTTTTCGTTTTTGTAATTGAAAGGTGGAAGCACTTTAACAACAAATACAACAAACAATGTAAGCATAAATGAAAGTATGTAAACAAATATGTATAACAATTAATAAAAACAAATTAAATCAGCTGTTCTAGTACTTCCACATTCTAAATACAATTTTGTTGTTGCCGTTCTATCAATGTATTTGATTTCATTCTTAAGCGTCGAAGGGTCAGAAAGAACGATAAAAAATTGCATATTTCCATCAAGCTCTCTCTCATAGAATTGAATTATACCAGGGGCATGGTACAATTATATCTACATGTTAATAGCAGCGGGCGTTGTTGTTGTTGTAGGCAGCAACAACAGGCATTTTGTTTTTGTTCTATTCGCTTCAGCTGTCAAACTCTACACATATGCTTACCAAAAACACAAGAATGCAAAAGAGTACAAAAAAAAAATACATGTGAGTGTGACAGCCGAAGCGAAGAACCTCATGAAAAAAATGAAGACAGCTGTTCTTACGACTTTACCATGAACATATTATTGTACCATGAGCCGCGATTTAGTTTTCTACAGCATTAATCATTTAAGCTGTGTTGCGAAACCCCTTTCCAATACTGCAACCGGCTATAGGAATGTTTGGGCGTGGTTTCTCGACCCGCAGTACACTTCAGGGTACAACAAGTAAACTATTGCAAAAATACAGGACTGAATTCACTTGACAGTTCACACTCACAAACATCATTTAGGGAATATAAGATGGAAATCCCCTTTCTGTACCCACCCAACCTGGCCATAGTACGAGTGATTGAGATTCTATAGGCCCAAATTTGTTAGCCACCAAACTTAAATAATTTTTTTACTTTTCACGCCATCTTAAGTTCATATTATCCCCCCTTTTTCCCCTTTAACAAATTTAGTCACACATATTTTATTTTCTATTTCACATTATAATATTCATTTATTAAAATTAATACTTATAACTACAATGTTTACGAACACTATATCATTAAGACTACTTTCTAATATGCATGTAAATGAAGCCACTAACTTTAAAATTTCAATCTCTTAATTTTAGCAACGAAGATATTTCCACGGAGTGGCAGAAGCTTTCAAAGGAATCAACCCTCGTATGCTGTCAATAAATATTAAATTTACACACAAATTTACAACAATAAAACTTTAAAAAAATGTAATTGTCTGAACTAAATTTGTTGGTTAAACTTACTCCCTAACACTAAAACAAAAATATATAAAACAACATAAATCTCAAAACAATTAGAATCTGGCCAAAAAATCTGATTAATGAATGTAGTTTTTCATCAAATCAAACCCCTTAAAATTTTCCCTATAGAGCTCTATAGATGTTTAAAAAAAGTTTATGGGCAATGCGACCTGCTCATCAGTCGTTATATTAGTATTAATTATTTTTGGACAAATCCCTTACAAAATGGTGTAAAAACTTCTAACTCTTAACCTAATAAGTCTTACAATCCTAACCTCTAACACAAATTTTATTATAAACGACACAATACACTAATCTGACATACAAATCAACATCATAAAATTTAACATAAAATATAAAGTCACCTATGTGATGTGTAATAGGCTTAGTATGGGCTTATTTGATATACCGGAAGTTAAAATGACTACTGCCGAAGGTAGGCAACGATTCTCACAAAAAATTGTATTCTTTGTGGGTCTAACGGAGAGCTTTTGCATCGAACCAATTGGGTTGTGTATGAAATCCCAAAGTGGATGCTAATAGTTGTGGGACACAATAGGTTTTTGTCCAGGATTACACAGTTCCTATCACCTCAACAGGTGGCTCTGCCGTATTCCGTTTAACTTTTCCGATATTCTACTCAAATTTCAGCGATATTTAAATTAAAAATTTTACCTTTTAAAGACCTGCAGTCACTTTCATCATCTCTTTCAGAAGCAGGGGGTTTCTTCTGTAACCAACTGCAGGTCTCAGTAAAAGATTTGCCGTATTCTCCTCTTCTGCAGGAAAAAAAACGGTTCTTAGGTTCTTATCCTCGTCACTTCTATTAGGCGGTGTACAAAATTGTTCCGGTTAACTTTAATTTTATAACCTGAAACTTTTTTTATAACCGCTTAATAAAACACTTCTTAATTATTTAACACTTTTCACAAAACCCGACCGTCTTCCACAATGGCAACTTTACAATCTCCGCCACCAAAGCGACGCTAATTTTCCACCATTGCTTCATGTATTGTGTAGTTGTTTTCCATTAATTTTAAATATATCTAGAAAACTCTCTGTAACAGAATTTCCTACCAACAATTTTCCGCAAGTACTCTAATATTCCATTAACCAGTTAACTAGTCTTCGGCAATTCTAATCTACATCTCTTAAGTAGGGGAAGTTTGAGTAGTTATTACTACTAAAATATGCAACTCTATATATAAGTAGCTTACATTCCACATATTTGATCTACTACAAACGTCATGCTTGTGTTTACATCTGCAGAATTTTTCCACCTTCAACACAGCACGTAATTTTTGGCCACAACACACATTTAGGTTGGTGACAATAATTGCCCTTCCAACAATTAAATAAATGCAACAAATAAGGAAGAAACTTAAGGCAAGGACACCAAATAGAAATTGGACAAAATGAAAATTAATGGAAGGTACATAGATGGGACCTCAAAATTGTTCGACCTGAGCATGTGGCATCGAAGATTTTGGTTCTTTGGCTTGCAGTACTACCAGTTCGTACCTGCATATTTGCTTGCATTACCATCGTGCTGGCGAAATTAATTAATTCGTCGAATGACCACATGCTCAAGAAGAACAATTTTGAGGTTTGTTAGCCGAAAACCAAACATACTACACAGGCACATCTGTAGCCTTGGTCCCTACTACGATGTAGCCAGTATGTTTGTACAGTGGGACCTCAGTAACATTACCCAGACTTGGGCAATGCCATAATTTTGTACTGATCGTGTACGTTTACTCCAAAACTGCAGTATATGAGAGTCAGAGAGAGAGCATTTTGGAAGTTTGATGAAGAGATCTTGCAAAATTTTGGTTGGTGAAATTTTAGCCAACAAAATTTTGCAAGATAGAAAGAACAGCTGTTTTGAAATAAGCTGTTTTATGTAAACAAATAAAAATTTTAATTAAATCAAAATGTTTTGATATTTTAGGCAATATATTACCCAAAATTTAGAAAGAAAATGAAATGCAAGAAAATGAAAGGCGAATGAAATGCAAAGCTAATGTAAAGCGGGTCACACACTTGTGAACTACTTTCATGCAATAGGGGTGCCAATTTAGCCTTCCTACCTTAAATTTGTAGAATGTTTTATTTTCTAATGCTGGTGAAAATAAAGCAAAGGCACTTTTCATCTATTAAAATAGGTACTTGATATAATATAATAAGTATTGTAAAGTACCATTATTTCTTTAGCATGAAGCGATTCTAACCTTTCATTCGTCATTCCATTGAAAGTTGAAAGTGTTGGTTTCCGTGATAATTTATATAAAACATTTGCCAGCGATTATACAAAATAAAAATACGGGAAGTCGATGGAAAAAGAACTTCGAGAGTGGTATTTCACATTCACTATTGTAAAATAAAAGTGATGTGAAATGAAATGATAGTGGAAGCTGGCAGATGGGTTTATATGTAGAAAGACAGGAATAAATTAAGGTTGTATTTTGAAACATTGTCTTCGTTGGATATATAAAAATACCATACATAATACTGACGTTTACTTTCATTACTAGAGTTAGTATTTTAATAACATACTGGGAAATTTAAGCTTCTTTTCGTTGTTAGAAAAGCTGCTCAATTCACCTTAGTGTACGTTACGAGTAACAAACTACACTCTCAGTATTCTATCTCAGGCATCCTCAACAAAACTCTGGGGTTGCACAATAGTATGCGGCAACACCAGTGTGAGGGATGTCCTTCATTTCTAGAGGATCGACTTTCAGAAAATCGGTTCATCTTAATGACGTATTCGCCACACTACGAATATTCGGCGTTTGCCGATAGCTCAATTTATAGGATCGCTGTCGTATTACAGCTAATCGATAGCCCGGTAAGGCGTTTTATCATAATGTTCATATACATATGTATATTTTGAAAAATAATCATATTTTCTTCTAATGTGATCACCAAGTAAGACTGGTCCGACATTTACTTCCTGACTTCCTAGAAGTCAATTTACTTCCTAAGGAGTAATCGTTATCACATTTCTTGTGTAACGAAGGTATGAATATCATACTACTATTACAGTTTTCACTCTTTATCTATTTGTAAATAACAATCGCTAATGTCGTTTTTTTTCCACCAATTATAGCTTTAAAAAAAAACATTAACATGAAACTAATTATCATAATCTAATCCACTAAATCTCACTGTTACAACCGATTTTCTGAACCATCGTTCCTTAAATCACTCAGTATTAAATATAATATATTAATATTAACAGGCTTCCTATTCTATTCCCATCTTTTCAGCGCCCAACGTAGGTTACACCCACGATTTTATTTTATAACATCCAGAGTTAGCCGGGCAACAAATATCCACAATTTCCACACCACCCTCCTTATACACAGGGGTTTCCCGCAACTCCCGTGTGCAAAACCTCCGCGAAGCATCTCACGTAAGTATTTAATGTAAAAAAATTGTTTACTCAAACAGTAAAATTTTGTAAATATCACAGCTGGACACTTAACATTGGACATTGGACAAAAGGTGTATAAATGAGGTAAATAATAAAATAAACGACTGAAACACAATTAAAGCTAATATTGCACTTTGGCGAGTACTTAAATTGTATTTTCAGTTCCATTATTTTCTTCTGACCTCTTGGTAAATAATTCTCAAAAAAAAACTATCTTAAAACCTATTAGTTTGTAAATATCACAGTTCGGCATTTAACATTGGAAATTGAAACATAATTTAGGCCAATATTGCACTTTAATTGTAATTCAGTGTCATTCCATCATATTCATATGACCTTTTGGTAAATAATTCTCAAGGAAAAACTATCTTAAAACCTATTAGTTTGGAAATATCACAGTTCGGCATTTAACATTGGACACGACACTTCAGGGTGTATAAATGAGGTAAATAATTAAAACAAAAAACAACTGAAACATAATTTAGGCTAATATTGCACTCTAATTGTAATTCAGTGTCATTCCATCATATTCACCCAGAATTTCGGGTCAGCAAAATTAACTGTTCGTATCTGTGTTATTCACCAAATATATAGCTTTCAGGTAGATAAACCTCGCATTGATCGTTTGTACGATACTGATGTTTTTATTTCAAGCATTTACGCAACTTCAACTGCTACCGAACTCGTTATTTATCCCTTCAAAATCTTTGGGTGATCTTACTTGTTCCAAGTATTCATTGTTTAATATCTTTGGAATGATATACGCCCAAAGGTTCTCCTTTCAGGGTTTCCAAATGATACATGTTATTGCCAAGCACTTGTGCTATTCTGCACTTTGAAAATTTACGGCAAAATTTAGCGTTACGGTTATCGCGGAAGCTACTCAAAATAAAATTTCTTTTGAAAACCTCCTGCCCAGGTACAAAACGGGTTGTTCTTGCTCTTTCATTATATCTGATGGCGCTTCGCTCATAGGCTTTGTGTAAGTTTTCCTTAACCTTTTCTCTTATTATCGCTATCCTATCTTCTCGTTCTAATATATAAAGTTCGCCATCACTCATTGCCTTCAGTTTTTTCGCAAGCTTGTAGTCTCTACCACAAGTAAACATATTGTGTCCAAATAGTGCAAAAAATGGGGGCACTCCTGTGGCAGAATGTACCGAAGTCCTCAAAGCAATTTCGATGTTCGCTAGGTTTACATCCCAGTTGCTATGATCATCATTTAAGTATGCTCGAATCGCATTCAGTACACTCTGATTTACTCGCTCCGCGGCATTTGATTGTGGGGAGTAAAACGCGGTCTTCATATGATGAATGTTGTAGTTTTGCATCAGATTTTGAAAATCTTTAGAAATAAATTGTTTTCCGTTATCGGAGTGTATGATTTCCGGTACCCCAAATTGTTGGAAAACTTGTTCTGTCAAGAATTTTACTACATTTGCTGAAGTTGCCTTCTTCATGGCCTTCAAGAACACAAATTTGGTCAGATGGTCGACCACTACAAATACATATGCATTGCCTGTTTTTGACCTAGGGTATTTACCCAGGAAGTCTATATAAATCTTCTGGAATGGTCGGTCCGTTTGTACCTCATTTCCTATTCCAGGCATTAGGTGTTGATTCGAGCTTTTGGATTCCTTGCACACTAGGCAGTTGCCAATAAAATTTCGCACATGTGCAACCATGTTCGGCCAGTAAAACTTATTCCTTAGATGATGCAATGTTTTCCTGATTCCACCATGGGCCTTGTCTTCTGATTCGTGTGCATCTTTTATTAGAGTCGCGGTAAGATTTTCGGGAATCCATAATTTCCACTCAAACTCCTCTAGTTCCATGTCCGAAATTGGATTGTTTCTTTTGAAAATCAGACCGTTTTCTACTTTTGTATCTGGCAGCCGCTCATTGTTTTCGGCTATGGTCTTTATCAAATCCATATATTCTGGCGATTCGAATTCAACGGTATCAAAACCTAGTATGTCCTCTGGACCTATAATCTCCTCTATAGAACGAGACAAAGCATCTGCCACCACATTTTCGGAACCTTTTTTATGCTCTATTTTAAAATCAAAAGCCTGTAACTGTAGGGCCCAACGCGCAAGTCGACCGTTTAGATCCCGCAGTGACATCAACCATTTTAGACTTGCATGATCGGTGATGATGGTGAAGGGCATTAATTCTACATACGGTCGAAATCGTTTTACTGCTAATACAGCGGCTAAGCACTCCTTTTCTGTGACGCTGTAGTTGGCTTGTGCACTATTTAGCTTCTGTGAGAAGAAAGCTATTGGTCTCTCATTTCCACCGTTGTCTAGTTGGAATAAGACGGCCCCAACTCCAACGTTAGATGCATCGCATTGTATGAAGAAGTGCCTTTTAAAATCAGGATGCACAAGGACTGGTGCATGTGTGAGGGCATATTTCACTTCTTCGAAACTTCGCAGAGCACTGTCTGTGATCTCAAATTTCTTACCCTTTTTAATCAAATCTGTCAAGGGTACGGTAATTCCTGAAAAATTTCGGATAAACCGGCGGTACCATCCAGCTACACCTAAGAAGCTTCTCACCGCTCTTATGTTTTTTGGCACTGCTATAGTCCGTATGGCGTTTACCTTTTCAGGATCCGGTTTCATAACTCCTCCTCCTACAATAAATCCCAAGTATTGAAGCTCCTTGAAGCAAAATTTGGATTTTTTAAGACCTATAGTCAGGTTTGCTTTCTTCAAACATTCAGCAACTTTTTCCAACAGGGTTATATGGGTATCAAAGTCAGACGAAATCACCAGTAGGTCGTCTAGATATATAAAGACGTTCGTTTTTAATTCCTCCGGTATAACTTTGTCCATAAGTCTACACAGCCTTTGTGCCGCATTGCAAAGTCCGAACGGCATTACTACATATTGATATAGTGGCCGTCCCGGAATTGTGAAGGCTGTGTAGGCCCTCGACTCTTTTTCTAGCTCGATTTGCCAGAAGGCAAATTTCAAATCGACGCTACTGATAAAATGTGTGTCCTCAAGTCGGCTCAATATACCCTCAATATTTTGGATGGGGTACGCATCCTTGATCGTGCGTTCATTCAATTTACGTGCGTCTAAACACAACCTATTCTTTCCGGGTTTTCTGACAAGCGTAGATCTATTACTCCAGGGGCTGCTACATTCTTCGATTACTCCGAGGCGCAGCATCTCGTCTACTTCGGTATATATTAGTTGTTGCACAGCTGGAGATATAGGGTAATTCCGCTCCTTGACGGATTGTGCGCCTTCGACAAGTTCGATTTTATGTTGTTCCAAATTTGTTCTACCTAAGCCATTCTCCTCATATGTTCTGAACTTTTTCTTGGCTCTGCATAATTTGTCTCTCATTTGTGGTGTTAACTCATGCTCTGTAACATTTTCGGTATTTAAGGGATATTCGTTTAATATTTCTGCACTAAGTTCTTCCGCGTGAAATATTTCTGGGGCAATTTCAAAAATTTTCCAAAAATCCACCCCCAAGTACGCTTTTTGCATTAATTCTGGGCACAAATAAAATGTCACATTATGTACCATTTCCTTAAATGTTACTGGAACGACTATTTTACCAACAATCGAGAAATTATTTCCACCAGCCGTTCGTATATTACTGCCGAAAGTTTGAATTTTGGCACCTATGGCTGCCACGAGTTGATCGCAGTCCTTTCCCAGGAGACTTATTGAGGCACCTGAATCTAATAGACCTTTTATAATTTCATTCCCGATTGTTATTTCGGCGTAGGCTCTAGGGTCTTTTGATTTATATTCCCTTATGGCGGACACATAGTGCATCGCCTCTTTTACTTTGTGTCTTTCTTGTTTCCTTTGTTTAAATTTTTGTCTAGTTTTTCGTATTTTATCGATTTTGTTTCCGGTTTCTGTACCAAAAATTCTATTTCTTACTATTTCATAATTTTTTCTTCTCTCTTCATATGATTTAATTGGATTTAGTGTATACTCCTTGTTTATTCTATTATAATTGGTCCCATCTTGTTTCAGAATGTTATTACAGTGGTCGCCTGAATTTTGTGATTGGGAACCTCTGAATTCCGTTTGGGTAGCAATTTCTCTGGTGTGATTTATAAGTCGGGATTCAGTGCAGAGTGTGTCTCTCCCAACGTTGACACACTCCTCTTTGGGTTTTCCTCACATTTTGGACATGTTTTGCAGTAAACCCCAGGATATCCACACCTATAACAAAACAATTTCATCCTCGGTGTCGGACAGTCCATAAATGTATGTCCTGGATTTTGGCAGTCCCAGCATGTAAGTACTTTTGACTTCTTCATCTTATCTGGTTTGCTAATCTCTTCCACAATTTCATTCTCTTCTTTTGGTTCAGGTTCACTATCATAATTGTCATCATATACTTCATTCACATGATATGTCCGACGAGGTGGTTGAAATTTTGCTGAAGGCTGTGCTGGACGTTCTTGACGAAGATAATTTCTCTGAAGTTCTTCTATTTCTTCACGTAGTTGACTTACAGTGAAAATAGGCTTAGCGTATAGTAAAGTGGATAAATTGCGATGTAAGTTCCTTTTAAGAATATTTATGAATAACTCTTCATTCAGATGATCTCTCAAACGTGACCTTAGCTTTTTCATGGCCATTATGTATTCATCCACAGACTCTCCGGTATGTTGTCTTCTCTGCTCCAAGTCATTATATTTTTCTCGTTCACTCCTGTGTGATTTATACTGTTCTAAAAGGGCATACTTGAGGTCTGGCCATCCTCGAATTCTTCTGTTTGGAATCTCTAACCAGAACCATTCTTCAGCGTCTCCTTTTAACAGCCTATGAAAGTCTCTAATTATTTCTGACCATGGCAAATTGTGACAGTTTTGTAGATATTCCAGACGATATATAAACTCTTCAACGTATATTCCGTTTGGGGTTTCGTCGAATAATAAATTCCACTTTTCTATTTGAGGTAGTCCTCTCATTGGCATTTGGGCCCCATATATATTAGGGTTTGGACGGTTGGTTTCAAAGTTAATTCCTTCACTATTGTGAGTCCTATACACATCATCTCCATTATAGCTAGGTACATGCCGGGCTGTAAGTTTGTTTCCTTTGTTATATTGATATGTATAGTCCTCTGTTGGATTTCTGACAGGATTAGCCTGTTCTCGAGGAACTTGGACACCATATCCATTTTCCCCCAAACCATGTGATGGAACATTCATCGGTTCATGGGTTCTGTATTCCAGTGGATTTCGGGCCATATCTATTAGGTTAGCATTTACATTACCTTGCCCCAATATGTTCCGATTATCCACTTGAAGAAACTCCAATTTCCTTTGTGCGGACTTTGCCAGGTTTAACTTTTTCTTTTGGGGTGCATTTGGTCTCTCCTCTCCTCCTACAGCACCATCTTCATTCGAATACTGAATGCTTTCTAAGTCTTCCTCACTGTTCTTTTCCATTATATTCAATTTTCTTAGTTCTACTAATAAATTTTCGAATCCTTTTTGAATGTTGGTTGTTATCCTTTTCTCTATATCCGACTCTAATTTCTCCCGATATGCCTTATTAGATTCTTCAATAATATTTGAAACCCTTGAATAATATTCGTCTGATACAGCTGCTGGAGCTGGAGGACGAACTGCATGGGACGGTGGTATCTGAAAACGCAAGAGAGGGGTTCCTGCATACATCGTCGGAAATGGGTGTAGGGGTGGAAGTTGGGATTGGTTAGTACCCTGTTGGCTAGAAATAGGATTTCTGATAACAACTTGTTGAATTTGTGGACGGATTGGAAGATTATTTCCCGTGTGGGAACCATTTTCCTGTTGTACATTTAACAACAAATTACTTGTGTTTAAATTACCCGAACCATTTCCACCTGGATGAGAATCACTCTCACCTTGCTGAAAATTATTTTCGCCCCGCATTTTCTGAATTGAATGGGTGATGGGCATATTTTATAACTTACAAAAATTTCGACACTTACTATTAAAATTTAAAATTCAAAAAAAAAATTATGTTGAATATGAAAAGGTTAGATTTTAATACTACAAAATTAACTAGAGGTCTCACTTTATAAAATTAGGGGTATAAAGGGATAATATGGAACTCCTTACAATCTGATCCATGGCGTTAAGTTTGGTGTCTAACAACATATCATAATTCTATTGCACTAAAAATAAAAGACAACGAATTATATTAAATTGATGCTTTGTGTGTGAACTCTATGCTAATATTTTAACACAAACGTTTTCGTAAAGCAAACGTGATGTCACATGCTCTCATCGGAGGAATGTAAAATAGCAATTAGCTAACGACTATATTTGTTAGGTCTATTTTTACATTCTCCTACTGCAACTTTCTAACAAAATTTAGTATATCGAATTTTCTGAATTTAAAATATAAACTTCAACGCTGTAGAGGAAATAACAACTAACTATCTTTTGATATTAGGCTTACTTCTCTCTACTATCCATTATTCTCCTAGAAATAGATGCATTTAGTACTTCTTGACAACTAAGCCATCTACTCTCTAAGTATAAATTTACTTCACTCGCATTTGCATGAACAATTGACAGGAATTAAGTCAAGCTTCATGTTCTTTTCTCTTTTATTTTTAATTTAAAATTTTGAAAGGCAGCTGTGGTTAAAATGTAACCCAGCTGTCTGGTTTTCCGATTGGGCGCCATTACTGTTGCGAAACCCCTTTCCAATACTGCAACCGGCTATAGGAATGTTTGGGCGTGGTTTCTCGACCCGCAGTACACTTCAGGGTACAACAAGTAAACTATTGCAAAAATACAGGACTGAATTCACTTGACAGTTCACACTCACAAACATCATTTAGGGAATATAAGATGGAAATCCCCTTTCTGTACCCACCCAACCTGGCCATAGTACGAGTGATTGAGATTCTATAGGCCCAAATTTGTTAGGCACCAAACTTAAATAATTTTTTTACTTTTCACGCTATCTTAAGTTCATATTATCCCCCCTTTTTCCCCTTTAACAAATTTAGTCACACATATTTTATTTTCTATTTCACATTATAATATTCATTTATTAAAATTAATACTTATAACTACAATGTTTACGAACACTATATCATTAAGACTACTTTCTAATATGCATGTAAATGAAGCCACTAACTTTAAAATTTCAATCTCTTAATTTTAGCAACGAAGATATTTCCACGGAGTGGCAGAAGCTTTCAAAGGAATCAACCCTCGTATGCTGTCAATAAATATTAAATTTACACACAAATTTACAACAATAAAACTTTAAAAAAATGTAATTGTCTGAACTAAATTTGTTGGTTAAACTTACTCCCTAACACTAAAACAAAAATATATAAAACAACATAAATCTCAAAACAATTAGAATCTGGCCAAAAAATCTGATTAATGAATGTAGTTTTTCATCAAATCAAACCCCTTAAAATTTTCCCTATAGAGCTCTATAGATGTTTAAAAAAAGTTTATGGGCAATGCGACCTGCTCATCAGTCGTTATATTAGTATTAATTATTTTTGGACAAATCCCTTACAAAATGGTGTAAAAACTTCTAACTCTTAACCTAATAAGTCTTACAATCCTAACCTCTAACACAAATTTTATTATAAACGACACAATACACTAATCTGACATACAAATCAACATCATAAAATTTAACATAAAATATAAAGTCACCTATGTGATGTGTAATAGGCTTAGTATGGGCTTATTTGATATACCGGAAGTTAAAATGACTACTGCCGAAGGTAGGCAACGATTCTCACAAAAAATTGTATTCTTTGTGGGTCTAACGGAGAGCTTTTGCATCGAACCAATTGGGTTGTGTATGAAATCCCAAAGTGGATGCTAATAGTTGTGGGACACAATAGGTTTTTGTCCAGGATTACACAGTTCCTATCACCTCAACAGGTGGCTCTGCCGTATTCCGTTTAACTTTTCCGATATTCTACTCAAATTTCAGCGATATTTAAATTAAAAATTTTACCTTTTAAAGACCTGCAGTCACTTTCATCATCTCTTTCAGAAGCAGGGGGTTTCTTCTGTAACCAACTGCAGGTCTCAGTAAAAGATTTGCCGTATTCTCCTCTTCTGCAGGAAAAAAAACGGTTCTTAGGTTCTTATCCTCGTCACTTCTATTAGGCGGTGTACAAAATTGTTCCGGTTAACTTTAATTTTATAACCTGAAACTTTTTTTATAACCGCTTAATAAAACACTTCTTAATTATTTAACACTTTTCACAAAACCCGACCGTCTTCCACAATGGCAACTTTACAATCTCCGCCACCAAAGCGACGCTAATTTTCCACCATTGCTTCATGTATTGTGTAGTTGTTTTCCATTAATTTTAAATATATCTAGAAAACTCTCTGTAACAGAATTTCCTACCAACAATTTTCCGCAAGTACTCTAATATTCCATTAACCAGTTAACTAGTCTTCGGCAATTCTAATCTACATCTCTTAAGTAGGGGAAGTTTGAGTAGTTATTACTACTAAAATATGCAACTCTATATATAAGTAGCTTACATTCCACATATTTGATCTACTACAAACGTCATGCTTGTGTTTACATCTGCAGAATTTTTCCACCTTCAACACAGCACGTAATTTTTGGCCACAACACACATTTAGGTTGGTGACAATAATTGCCCTTCCAACAATTAAATAAATGCAACAAATAAGGAAGAAACTTAAGGCAAGGACACCAAATAGAAATTGGACAAAATGAAAATTAATGGAAGGTACATAGATGGGACCTCAAAATTGTTCGACCTGAGCATGTGGCATCGAAGATTTTGGTTCTTTGGCTTGCAGTACTACCAGTTCGTACCTGCATATTTGCTTGCATTACCATCGTGCTGGCGAAATTAATTAATTCGTCGAATGACCACATGCTCAAGAAGAACAATTTTGAGGTTTGTTAGCCGAAAACCAAACATACTACACAGGCACATCTGTAGCCTTGGTCCCTACTACGATGTAGCCAGTATGTTTGTACAGTGGGACCTCAGTAACATTACCCAGACTTGGGCAATGCCATAATTTTGTACTGATCGTGTACGTTTACTCCAAAACTGCAGTATATGAGAGTCAGAGAGAGAGCATTTTGGAAGTTTGATGAAGAGATCTTGCAAAATTTTGGTTGGTGAAATTTTAGCCAACAAAATTTTGCAAGATAGAAAGAACAGCTGTTTTGAAATAAGCTGTTTTATGTAAACAAATAAAAATTTTAATTAAATCAAAATGTTTTGATATTTTAGGCAATATATTACCCAAAATTTAGAAAGAAAATGAAATGCAAGAAAATGAAAGGCGAATGAAATGCAAAGCTAATGTAAAGCGGGTCACACACTTGTGAACTACTTTCATGCAATAGGGGTGCCAATTTAGCCTTCCTACCTTAAATTTGTAGAATGTTTTATTTTCTAATGCTGGTGAAAATAAAGCAAAGGCACTTTTCATCTATTAAAATAGGTACTTGATATAATATAATAAGTATTGTAAAGTACCATTATTTCTTTAGCATGAAGCGATTCTAACCTTTCATTCGTCATTCCATTGAAAGTTGAAAGTGTTGGTTTCCGTGATAATTTATATAAAACATTTGCCAGCGATTATACAAAATAAAAATACGGGAAGTCGATGGAAAAAGAACTTCGAGAGTGGTATTTCACATTCACTATTGTAAAATAAAAGTGATGTGAAATGAAATGATAGTGGAAGCTGGCAGATGGGTTTATATGTAGAAAGACAGGAATAAATTAAGGTTGTATTTTGAAACATTGTCTTCGTTGGATATATAAAAATACCATACATAATACTGACGTTTACTTTCATTACTAGAGTTAGTATTTTAATAACATACTGGGAAATTTAAGCTTCTTTTCGTTGTTAGAAAAGCTGCTCAATTCACCTTAGTATACGTTACGAGTAACAAACTACACTCTCAGTATTCTATCTCAGGCATCCTCAACAGCTGTCAAACTCATATGTACTTTGTTTTTGTACTTTTTTGTATTCCTGTGTTGTTGGTATACTTACGTGTATAGATTGACCACTTAAGCGACTTAAGCGTTTGAAACAAGAACAATATGCCTGTTGTTTCTGCCTACAACAACAACAATGTCTACTGCTACTACTTGGTTATTTTACTATGGTCTGTGCGTAAACAATTTATTATCAAATATAATAGCGCTCAAGGCTGCTTAAGAAGGTTGTGGTATAAGAACAGCTGATTTGTTTTTTTTTCATGCTGTGGTGCCAAAGTGGTGCACACTAGCTGTCAAATGCTGTTTACCTTTGTTCTGTGTCCGTTGTTCGTAGTACGATGATATTGACATAAACTACACACCAAACAAAAACAGAATGCTGGTTGTTGTTGTAATTTTTGTAGTATTGCTTCTACCTTTTCAAGCTGCCTTGATAGCGGTTTTCACTTTTGCTTGTATAGTACCATTTTACTCCTACTACAAAAACAAAATATACTCTAACTCTAATTTACACATCTGTTGCAGTGTCTAGCCCGTTAAGCCACCGCAGAGTGTATTCATACTTACACTAACCGAATTCTTTTAGTGTTGAGCGAGATTTGGCACTACTTTCCTACTTACATACACTGGTGGCGAAATTTTGAAAGTTATATTTATAGAACGCAACTATTCTTATTATAGATTGTGTTCTGTTTTTGGTCTGACCCTACCATGTCGTCGCTGGGCCTTCAAAATGCGCTGTGTGTAATTTTTACAAATTTTGTTTTATAAAAAAAAAATTAAAAAAATATGAAAACGGCGATAAATCTGACGAATTACTACGCAATTTTATAAATTAGTCAACACAATTTAATAGTTTAATAATATACTTAGTAGGGACATAAATACGCAATTTATGCTATACAATTAAAAATAATGAATGTGTTTGGACCAAATTTTTTAAATATTTATTGATATACATATATTGTATACTAGACACAATACTCATTTGAAATGTTCGCTTTAGCCTTCATGCACGGCTTAAGTCACACTGGTCAATCATCGATAGCCTCACGCACCTCGTCCATTGGAGAAGTAGCCACAGCACGAATCAAATCAGTATTAACAGAATCAATGTCGGGGTATCTTTTGTGGCCAAGCATGTCTTCTAAAACTGTCCACAATTTGTAATCCAGAGGGTTGAAATCAGTGCTGCCACAGGACCATTCTTCAGAGGAAATGACAGCTGGCTAGTTTTTTAGTCATATTTGCAAATTGTTTTTAGTTACATATAAACTTTGGCCAATGTTTTGACCCCTTGTTCGTACAAACACAAATCAGTGGCCCCATCGTAAGAGAACCCCCACCAAAACATGGATAAATCTGGGTACTGACCATTTTCGGCCTTTGGGATCAGTTTAATTGCTTCCTTAGACGACCGTGCCTATACTCATTTTGCTTGTTTAATTTTTACTACACGGTAAAATTTTTTCACGATTACATATTCGCTCTGATTGAACTAAAACTACAAGTTAAACTGAAATGAGCTCTTTAGTTCACAGCTCATATGAACTGTTAAGCTGAAATGATACAATGAACTCGTGAACTAAATGAATGAACTAGTTCATTCGAATGAACTCACTCGAATGAATTAAAATTCCCAACTCTAATATGGTGCTTGATAGATATGCAAGTCGATGCTCCAAAGATTTTTTTTAACTACACCTTGAAAACTTTTGCACAGCTGTTATATTTTTTAAATTTGAATTTTGCATCCACACAAAGGAGACGTGAAAGGAAAATGTTTGTCGTTGGCTAATCGACTAAATGGTGCCGCAACCCTTTGCATAAACCCAGCGTTTAAAATAAAATAAAGAAACTTCAAAAAACCGACAACAGTTCCAGACAATTTTGTTCAACACATCGTTCGACTTTACTCATGTAATCGGATTTGTTTTGTGTATATCGTTCGAATGCAAATTGAATGTACAACACAATTAAATTTGTTGATGATATTTTTGTTGATTCTAATTCTATGAGTTTTGTTTATTTTTCTCTTAATTGGTTTGAATTTTTTTTAAATCTTGTTTTTGTTTTGTACATTGAACATGACAAAATAACAACAAACATAAATTGAGGGCCACATTTATTAATTTCCATCTCAAATTATAGTAGTGTTTTGTTGTAGTTTAGTTGTATTTTTAGTAGTTGTTGTATTTCTCTTTTTAGATTCTTTAGTTTTTTTTTTTGTTTTTTTTTTTTATGTTAGATATTTTTTGAAGTAATCTAAAACATTTTTTTTTGTTTTTTGTTTTGGTTTTAATTCAAATCGAACACTTAAAAACTAATCGTCTGTCATTTTTTACCACCAGGTGCGGAGGATTTTAGCACACGATGCCCGGGAGCAGTCGGTGACAAACTTAATGGTGATGGGATATCCTGGCGTTTGTCCTGAATGGAGAGTGGCAGAAACTGTTGTTGACGCTTCTTGCTCAGCTTATTATTATCATAGCCATGTTCGTGTTTTCCATAAAGTATGGCCAAATGAACAACACAGAATAGGCCTTAACTCTGTAAAACACAACACAAAAGAAAAAAATTCGAAGTTATTGATTTACATTTAAAACTGTAATGTGCGGGATGCATTTTTTGCCTTGTTCATATTGCAATCGAAATCTATTGCTGTTGCTACGAGATTTCTTTCATCAAACACCCATTTTTTCACTTAGCGTATTTAACACGTCTAACATGTGTTTGGACCGAAATCAGCTAATTTGATTACGAACAATTTTTTTAACTGCGCTGAAAATAGATAAAACTTGCCATACAAAATCAAAATTTTAAATTACCTCATTTCAATTAATTTGGCATTGAAAAAAATACACTGAATTTGACAGATAGAGTCATAAGAAAGCAAAATCAGCTGTTCTAATGCGTTAACCTCTACTATATCAGCCTTGGTTGTATGTATGATTTAATAGCCGTAATTGAAAATCACGTTCTTTCACTGTTGGCGTTCTATCACTGTTGTCGTTCTTTCACTGTTATCATTCCTTCATGTTGTTCTTTTTTGAAATCTTTCTTTCACTGTTTTCGTTTTTGTAATTGAAAGGTGGAAGCACTTTAACAACAAATACAACAAACAATGTAAGCATAAATGAAAGTATGTAAACAAATATGTATAACAATTAATAAAAACAAATTAAATCAGCTGTTCTAGTACTTCCACATTCTAAATACAATTTTGTTGTTGCCGTTCTATCAATGTATTTGATTTCATTCTTAAGCGTCGAAGGGTCAGAAAGAACGATAAAAAATTGCATATTTCCATCAAGCTCTCTCTCATAGAATTGAATTATACCAGGGGCATGGTACAATTATATCTACATGTTAATAGCAGCGGGCGTTGTTGTTGTTGTAGGCAGCAACAACAGGCATTTTGTTTTTGTTCTATTCGCTTCAGCTGTCAAACTCTACACATATGCTTACCAAAAACACAAGAATGCAAAAGAGTACAAAAAAAAAATACATGTGAGTGTGACAGCCGAAGCGAAGAACCTCATGAAAAAAATGAAGACAGCTGTTCTTACGACTTTACCATGAACATATTATTGTACCATGAGCCGCGATTTAGTTTTCTACATCATTAATCATTTAAGCTGTCAAACTCATATGTACTTTGTTTTTGTACTTTTTTGTATTCCTGTGTTGTTGGTATACTTACGTGTATAGATTGACCACTTAAGCGACTTAAGCGTTTGAAACAAGAACAATATGCCTGTTGTTTCTGCCTACAACAACAACAATGTCTACTGCTACTACTTGGTTATTTTACTATGGTCTGTGCGTAAACAATTTATTATCAAATATAATAGCGCTCAAGGCTGCTTAAGAAGGTTGTGGTATAAGAACAGCTGATTTGTTTTTTTTTCATGCTGTGGTGCCAAAGTGGTGCACACTAGCTGTCAAATGCTGTTTACCTTTGTTCTGTGTCCGTTGTTCGTAGTACGATGATATTGACATAAACTACACACCAAACAAAAACAGAATGCTGGTTGTTGTTGTAATTTTTGTAGTATTGCTTCTACCTTTTCAAGCTGCCTTGATAGCGGTTTTCACTTTTGCTTGTATAGTACCATTTTACTCCTACTACAAAAACAAAATATACTCTAACTCTAATTTACACATCTGTTGCAGTGTCTAGCCCGTTAAGCCACCGCAGAGTGTATTCATACTTACACTAACCGAATTCTTTTAGTGTTGAGCGAGATTTGGCACTACTTTCCTACTTACATACACTGGTGGCGAAATTTTGAAAGTTATATTTATAGAACGCAACTATTCTTATTATAGATTGTGTTCTGTTTTTGGTCTGACCCTACCATGTCGTCGCTGGGCCTTCAAAATGCGCTGTGTGTAATTTTTACAAATTTTGTTTTATAAAAAAAAAATTAAAAAAATATGAAAACGGCGATAAATCTGACGAATTACTACGCAATTTTATAAATTAGTCAACACAATTTAATAGTTTAATAATATACTTAGTAGGGACATAAATACGCAATTTATGCTATACAATTAAAAATAATGAATGTGTTTGGACCAAATTTTTTAAATATTTATTGATATACATATATTGTATACTAGACACAATACTCATTTGAAATGTTCGCTTTAGCCTTCATGCACGGCTTAAGTCACACTGGTCAATCATCGATAGCCTCACGCACCTCGTCCATTGGAGAAGTAGCCACAGCACGAATCAAATCAGTATTAACAGAATCAATGTCGGGGTATCTTTTGTGGCCAAGCATGTCTTCTAAAACTGTCCACAATTTGTAATCCAGAGGGTTGAAATCAGTGCTGCCACAGGACCATTCTTCAGAGGAAATGACAGCTGGCTAGTTTTTTAGTCATATTTGCAAATTGTTTTTAGTTACATATAAACTTTGGCCAATGTTTTGACCCCTTGTTCGTACAAACACAAATCAGTGGCCCCATCGTAAGAGAACCCCCACCAAAACATGGATAAATCTGGGTACTGACCATTTTCGGCCTTTGGGATCAGTTTAATTGCTTCCTTAGACGACCGTGCCTATACTCATTTTGTTTGTTTAATTTTTACTACACGGTAAAATTTTTTCACGATTACATATTCGCTCTGATTGAACTAAAACTACAAGTTAAACTGAAATGAGCTCTTTAGTTCACAGCTCATATGAACTGTTAAGCTGAAATGATACAATGAACTCGTGAACTAAATGAATGAACTAGTTCAAATTCCCAACTCTAATATGGTGCTTGATAGATATGCAAGTCGATGCTCCAAAGATTTTTTTTAACTACACCTTGAAAACTTTTGCACAGCTGTTATATTTTTTAAATTTGAATTTTGCATCCACACAAAGGAGACGTGAAAGGAAAATGTTTGTCGTTGGCTAATCGACTAAATGGTGCCGCAACCCTTTGCATAAACCCAGCGTTTAAAATAAAATAAAGAAACTTCAAAAAACTGACAACAGTTCCAGACAATTTTGTTCAACACATCGTTCGACTTTACTCATGTAATCGGATTTGTTTTGTGTATATCGTTCGAATTCAAATTGAATGTACAACACAATTAAATTTGTTGATGATATTTTTGTTGATTCTAATTCTATGAGTTTTGTTTATTTTTCTCTTAATTGGTTTGAATTTTTTTTAAATCTTGTTTTTGTTTTGTACATTGAACATGACAAAATAACAACAAACATAAATTGAGGGCCACATTTATTAATTTCCATCTCAAATTATAGTAGTGTTTTGTTGTAGTTTAGTTGTATTTTTAGTAGTTGTTGTATTTCTCTTTTTAGATTCTTTAGTTTTTTTTTTTGTTTTTTTTTTTTATGTTAGATATTTTTTGAAGTAATCTAAAACATTTTTTTTTGTTTTTTGTTTTGGTTTTAATTCAAATCGAACACTTAAAAACTAATCGTCTGTCATTTTTTACCACCAGGTGCGGAGGATTTTAGCACACGATGCCCGGGAGCAGTCGGTGACAAACTTAATGGTGATGGGATATCCTGGCGTTTGTCCTGAATGGAGAGTGGCAGAAACTGTTGTTGACGCTTCTTGCTCAGCTTATTATTATCATAGCCATGTTCGTGTTTTCCATAAAGTATGGCCAAATGAACAACACAGAATAGGCCTAAACTCTGTAAAACACAACACAAAAGAAAAAAATTCGAAGTTATTGATTTACATTTAAAACTGTAATGTGCGGGATGCATTTTTTGCCTTGTTCATATTGCAATCGAAATCTATTGCTGTTGCTACGAGATTTCTTTCATCAAACACCCATTTTTTCACTTAGCGTATTTAACACGTCTAACATGTGTTTGGACCGAAATCAGCTAATTTGATTACGAACAATTTTTTTAACTGCGCTGAAAATAGATAAAACTTGCCATACAAAATCAAAATTTTAAATTACCTCATTTCAATTAATTTGGCATTGAAATGAGCAGAAAAATTAAATTACTAGACACCCTGTGTATAAATTCCACTTTTTAAGCAAAGTGCTCAGATCGGGTTCGATGGTTTAGCTCATGGTACAATAATATCTTCATGGTAATAGCAGCGCGTGTTGTTGTTGTTGTAGGCAGCAACAGCAGGCATTTTGTTTTGGTTCTATTCGCTTCAGCTGTCAAACTCTACACAAATACATACCAACAACACAAGAATGCAAAAGAGTACAAAAACAAAATACATGTGAGTGTGACAGCCAAAGCGAAGAACCTCATGAAAAAAATTAAAACAGCTGTTCTTACGACTTTACCATGAACATATTATTGTACCATGGTTTAGCTGGTCGACTTCTTAGTTGCAAATTCGATACAGTATACAATGTGAAGGACAATGAGCGATAGGCGAATTGAAAAAACTGATTTTAAATTTGATTTTGTTGGCACTTATGACTTTTAAAATAACTGTATATGGAATAAACGAGTTTTTATTTGAACGAACGCCACTATTCTGGTATAAATACAAACTGTATCATAACTGTCATTGGCCCAATGATATTCGGCGAGAATTTGGTGGAACTGAAACAGTCATGCACACTCTTTATATATTACTTAGATAAACCTGAATTACAGATTTCCATATGCAGTCTATGTAAAAAAGCAGGTAGTTATTGTAAATGGTTTTGATATGGAAACCTGAAATCCAGTTTCAGCTGAGTACTTCGCCTACAAATTTGAAATCGATCAGTCGGTGGTGACCAGGGGGGTCTTCTGTGCCACTGAAAAATGTAAAACAGTGGCTGCGGACTTTACGTATATTACTCTATGGTAGAACCAGTCGCATTTTGTACGTTTGGTTCAATGCACAGAAACAAATGTGTGAAAAACGCATTGAGCAAACTTCTCTTTCTTACTTTATTCTTTATGTTTTTCCAACTCTAAGGTTGATCAGCTGTGGCGTAGAATCCCCCGGTCCGTATTCAGTTCTTGCCAAATGTTTGTAAGACATTTTGTCATTTATCTCTAAAACGAATCTTGGTTTTACCTTGCAAATATTTCCTTAACATTTCCTCTTCGCACTCCAAAATGGCAAAATTCCGGTCCCAAAACTATTATCAAATAATTGAATAACTTTGGTATAACAACCCTGAACTTGATTTTGCTTACAAAATTTTCGCAGATCTATGTACGTACCAAGCAATTGAAAAGTGAGGGAAATTTTCGGATCACGAAATTTTAAATATGTTTCATACGCGTAATGTTATGCCGACGAAAATTTCGGAAGAACTGAATACGGGGCTTTACTTCATTTGATAACTCGAAATACTCTATTTCGACTGCAATGTGAACGTAGCTTTAAATTATTTAAAAACAAGATTATGTTTTGAGTTGTAAACCATTTTACGAAACTTACCTGAAATATGGCAATTATGGCAGCACCAAATGCAGTTATTAATAGGGTATACTTGATTTGTTCCGAAACTACAGCTAAACATCCTCGTTTATAATGGGTATCACATGCTGACTCATAAGCATGTTCTGGCCGCGAACAACAGGACCAAGGTAATGATAAACGGCGATAGTCCAAAGGTCCGTCAACACCACAGCATTGTAGCTAACATAGACGTTCATTTAAATACGCATGTAAGTATTTAATACAGTAAAAGTAAATAATATATACACACATAAAGACAATCACAAACTACTTATACTTATAACTTATTTATGCTGCACGCGAAATCTACATTTTGAAATCATGATTTTAACAAAGCACCTATGTTTTGTACTAGATGATAGCCGTAATAATTTGAAACATAGATTTCGAATCTGCATGAATAAGGCTTTAAATTGAAGTTAACAACCAGTTAAAACTAATTAAAGTCAATAAAATCGAATCTGAGGTTGCAGAATAAATAGAGTTGTAACAAATGGACAGTCTTGAATATGTATCTTATTCATTCTTTAAACGAAATCTAGCTCGATTTTGACGAAACATCGGTTTTGTGCACTAAATAACACCTATTTAAGGGAGAAATCTAGATTTCGTGTCAGCATAAATAATGTTTAAGAATACAACTTTTTATCTTCACTCTAACAACATTATTGCTCCAGGATAGTTTGGGTTAAACAGATATCTCGACATGCGGCTAAACTAGCAAAGTATACTAGCAAGAAATATAGATTTACACCGTAACAGCTGATATTTGTTCAAATCTAGATTTCGTTTGCATCATAAACGTGTTTGGAGAAACATCTGTTTTTAATAAAAAAAAAAATAACGCTAAATGCTATATGAACAAAACATAAGGTAATATCACAGAATCATCTACTATACTATTCTATTGATAATGTGTATTATTCATTAAATAATGTGTAAGCTGAATCGACGACTTCATTGAAGCCATGGAAAAAAATATTGTACCAACTACTCGTCATATTTGTTCCAGCAATAAGCGTGACCGATTCTGAATGAGAATCTTAATTTTATCAATCGTTCAGTAATCCGTAACAACGTTTCTACATCAAACGACATAGTGAAGATTCTAAATTGGATCTTCATTTTATCAATCTTTCAGTAATCAATAACATAAAAATCAATAACTTTTAAAACAAAATGGGAAATTAATAAACTAACATCTATAAGTATAGAATCCCGCCTATACCATATTTTGAAAAAGGGAAAGATAGCTTTTCAGCAATATATACTTATATCTTTTCGATCGGATAACGAATTAAAACGAACTTGGGTTGTTGGTTATAAATATAATGTTTATCTCAACACAAAAAGTTGATAACATGTGAATTTGAATGTAAAAGTTGGGTTCCATTAGGGTAATATTGATTTATGTTTATGTAATCACCTCCAACTGGTGCCATGGAGCAAATTAGTGCCATAAACATTTGCACGCAGTGTGTTCAGTGAGAAATGCCGGAAGTAAGTGAACATAGGGAATAAACAACTAGAGTTGTATATCATTGTTTCAACATTTTGCTTTGTAATTTGGTCCCAAAACACTGAAATTGAGGTTATCACACTAGTGATAAAGTGATAACAAAAAAAGTCATATTTATCTTCCCAAGCTTAAGGCCTCGTATTTAGTTTCAGTTTTATCTGTAAAGGGAATTTTTTGAGGTAGAGAGTTACCACCTGTCTTTAATTTACCTTGCAAATATTTCATAAATATTTCCACTCCGCACTCCATTTTATTTTTAACACATGTGGTATGATTTTTGTTTGTCAAAATAATAGAAATTGCCAAAAATCCAGTCCCAAACAGATATCTAACAATTTGCATAACAACCCTGGCCGTGGGTGGTGCAATGGTAGTGTGCATGTCTTTTTTGATGTGTTAACATCTATAGGCGCGGGTAGGGACTAAACTCACAAAGCGAGCACATCCAAATACAGTTTGTCCGACTGCGACCACAGATTACTGACTTACTTACTTATCCGGTCTCGGACAACCCCGGGGGGTCAGGGACCTTACAAAACGAAGATAACATATTTCGCCAACCAGTTCGATCTTTTGCTTTATTTCTCCAGTTGGCAATACCAAGTGTACGCAGCGGACTCCCTCCAGCGGAGTCTTGGTCTTCCTATTTTTCGTCTTCCTTCGAGTTCGGTTCCGAAAACCTTTCATGCTGGTTCGTCTTCATCCATTCTACTGACATGGCCTAGACAGCGCAATCGCGTTATCTTGATCCGCTTAACTATGCCAATGTCAAGATAAAGCTAATACAGCTCATGATTCATGCGTCGACGATACTCGCCGTTGTGCACTATAGGGCCAAAATTTTTCGGAGTATTTTTCTCTCGAAGACTCCTACAGATGTTTCGTCTGCTTGCCATAGGACCCAGGATTCTGCGCCATAAAGCAAGACAGGTTGAATGATAGTCTGGTACAGCTGGACTTTTGTTACTCGAGAGAGGGCTTTATCTCTTTTGCCGACTCCTTCTCAATTCTCGAAAAAACCGCAGTAACTTCTCTAATTGTGCGCCCGATGATATCTATATCATCAGCATACGCGAGCAGCATGTGACTTTTGCTGCTGATGGTTTTATTCATGTTGACAGCAGCTTTTCTCATAATGATCTCCATTAAGATGTTAAAGAGATCGCACGATAGGGTGTCGCCTTGCCTGAGGCCTCGCTTAGTTTCGAAAGGTTCGGTAAGATCCTTACCAACTTTCACTGCGGATTTGGTGTTCGTCAAGGTCATCCTGCAAAGGCGTATGGGTTTTGCAGGAATACCAAGCTCAGACATTGCTTCATAGAGTTTCCTCCGTATCGGACTATCGAAGGCCGCTTTATAATCGATAAATAGATGATAGGTGTCGATTTGTCTTTCGTGTGTCTTCTCCAAGATGCGTGCGTGAAAATCTGGTCAGTTGTCGATTTTTCAGGCCTAAAGCCACACTGGTATGGTCCAATCAGGTCAGCGATAATTGGTAGTTGGCACAGATACTCGGGTCACCTTTTCCAAATATGGGATATAGTACACTGAGACTCCAATCGCCGGGCATGCATTCATCGAACCAAATTTTGCTAATGAGCTGATGCATGCACCTTATCAGCCCACCGCCGCCAGCCTTAAACAGCTCCGCCGGTAATAAATCGGCTCCTGCAGCTTTGTTGTTCTTAAGCCGGGCAATAGCTGTTCTGACCTCGTCTTGGTTAGGAGGGGGCAATCGACGTCGTCGTCCATATTGTGATCGATTGTCCCATCGTCATTGGATATCTCAAGTACTAGTAGCGCGGAGAAATGCTCTCTCCATATTCCCAACATGCTCTGCACATCTGCGACGAGATTTCCGTCCTTGTCTTTACAGAAGGGGGGCCCTGAACCATGTCCATTAGTTCCGTTCCCAACTTTTCGGCAGAATTTTCGGGCTTCGTTCTTCCTTCTGTATGTCTCAATTTTCTCACTCTCGCGCTTTCTCCACTGCCGTTTCCTACGCCTAAAGAGACGGTTTAGCTCATTTCCCCTGTCCTTATACCGCTCAGTTGCAGCTCGCGTTGCAATTGACTGAAGCATTACCATACGCGCAGCGTTCTTTTCGTCATTTGCAATGCGACACTCTTCACCGCACCACGGTTCACTGCGAAGCGGTTTTCCGAAACCAAGTACGGTTGTCGTTGCAGTTTTCATAGAGTCGGAAATGGGTTTCCACTGCGCATCAGGATCGTCATCGGGAGGGGGCTACCTCTGGTAATTACAGCTTTCCGATGTCCAGCTTCCTCTGCGTCTGGTTTCGTACGATTTTCGCTCTACCCAATCCTATGCGAACCTTTGCTGCCACCAGGTAGTGATCAGAATCGATGTTAGCTCCTCTGATCACTCGTACGTACATTGCACTGGATGAGTGCCTTCCATCAATTACCTCGTTATCAATTTGGTCCCTAGTTCTTTGATCAGGGGATACCCAAGTAGCCTTGTGGATGTCTTTATGTTGGAATCTTGTACCACTAATGACCATGTTTTCTGCCGCGACAAAGTCAATCACTCTCATACCGTTGTCGGAACTATCAGCATGTAGACTGAAATTGCCAATAGTTAGATTAAACACATTCTCCCTTCCTACTTTGGCATTAAAATCTCCTAGTACAATCTTAATGTCATGGCCAGGGCAGCGGTCATACGTTTCCTCTAGGAGCTCATAGAATATGTCAGCACACAAATTAGGGAAATATGCACACAAATTAGGGAAATATAAAAATATTTCGCTTTTATGCGGATCACAGGATTGAACCTAGAGACTAGATGTCGCAGTCTTTTGCCAACTACAAATCCGCAACCAAATTAATGTTTTTTTCATTGCAACTGTAGTATATATCGCAGTTTCTTTTCCCTGTGCACCCATGTCCTGTCCATCGCATTTCCTGGATAGCGGTAATATCAGCCTTATAACTTTCGAGGACATCTGCCAGTTGGATACTTGCACCGGATCTATATAGAGTTCTCACATTCCAAGTGCATATCCGTAAATCATGGTCCTTATAACGTTTGCGGGGGTCGTCAACAAATAGAGGTTGTTCATGTTTTCCCGTTCGTTTACGTATTTTCACTGCCATTATGAACGGTGGCGGGAGGCAAACCCAGCCCACCGTGTTTTTGCATTTTACCTACTGCCAGGATATTTGATTGCAGCCGCCCATTACGGATCAGACGCTGACCAGGGTGCGATATGTTGAACCTGGATTTTCTTCTTTTAGTTTCTATCCGCCGTTGGCCCGTATGTTTGGCTCATCCGCCTTCTAAGGACAAAAGAATATGCCCGATTGTTTGATGAGCTTCAGTGACATCAGTCACCTACTAAACCTGATTTGATGCTCATTTGTTTCGCCTTCTCACTCTAGCTAGCTAACGGAGGTTTCCGAAAAGCCATTGCCCAGGACATACTGCGTGGAAGTAGTGAGCTGCTTGGACTGCCCAATGAAGGAATCATTTCTGGCCACTCCCAAGTGAATGGCAATCAGAAACTTTCCACCTCCACGGACAGTCCCATGTCAGATCACAGATGGTTTGGCGTTAAACTCCTCCGAAACGGCTGGACCGATTTGTAAGAAATTGTGTGTGCATATTGGGTAGGTCTCAGAATCGGCCAACATCTATTTGTCATACCCCTAAATGATAAGGGTGACCCAACCCTATATAGAGCACAGATTTGCAGACTGATGTTGCGGCAGCGAACAGTTGACTTTGTGGGTGCGGAGCACTCTCAGAGCAAAGAGAATATTGACGTAGTTATACGTATACAAAAATGAGATAGCAAGAGAGCAACGAAAATTGTGTGAACTTGTGTAGCGTATGTACGAACAAAGCAATGTATGTATATATGTACATGTGTATGTTGCTTTGCATTCTCTTTGTTTTTTTGGGAATAAAACAAAAAGTATTAAGCAAGAAAATAATGGCACATGTGCTTGCACTGGTCTTTAAATAATTTTAAGTAGGTATTAATATTATTTAAATGTAACGTCATCATATGATTGAACACTGTTTTTTATTTTCCAATGTAACATTTACTAATGTGTTCATAGAAATCGAACAGGCACCGTGTAACGAAAAGGTGTTAACACATCGCCCGTGATTTCGAATACTCATTGGATTTTTTTTGGTGGACCCCTGCGCTGACCAACTTACATTACTTTCGCGGGGATCAGCCCGCTTTGTGACGGCGACGCTATCGAGTATATAGCCATGCAAAAGTTCGGAATCGATGGCCCCAATCAGTGAGTGTAAAACTAGAAAGCGCCCAGCTCACTGGTTGGTTGTGAGCAGTTCTCTCCTATCCCTCTATGGGATGTAATGGGAACCCATTTTTTAGCAACCCTATTAATATTGCTTAGGAAATTTCCGCGAAAACTGAGTACCAAGCAAATGAAAAGTGAGCGAAATATTCGTTCCTTCGTGTACATGTACTTCGTATGGGAATTCAAATTTTATAACTGAATACAAGGCATTACCTAATTGTTCAACAAAACGGAATCCACCTACATACAATCCGTGAATGAATAGGAAAAGCGGAAATTACATCAAATACTTCAAAAGTGAAAAACTGCGATAAATAACTACTATGTATTCTTTTGCACAAATTGCAATTGTCATGACTAACTTATATACTTTACCCAGAAATTAGATATTTGGGACAATTTTAATTTAAAACAATTTTTTGTTGTCATATGTAGATAGATATATGTACATAAACACATATGTATCTATGTATTATATAGTCTCAGTGGAACAGTGAGTGGTATAAGTAGGTCTGTAAGTGTTCCACTATTTGTGTGTATGTTTATATATATGTATGCTTGCGTGTATGTATGTGAGTGTGTGCGTGTGTCAAGGTTACCTGCGATTGCATACGATTCCACAAATGTAGGTTATCGACCTTGGTCCTGGAAAACTTATCCAAAAACTCTACGAATGAATCATCAATGTATATCTCTACGGATGATGGCAGATGCTCTCGCATGGCCAATGACCAGCCACACAATAAAAATTGTATTAAAATATTAATCACCAGGAAGGTGGCAAACTAGAAAAAAAAAAACACAACAAAATTTAACTTGACAGATAAATTGAAAATGTTCTTTGCGTCCTACTTACCATGCCCAAAAGACATCGTTTCTTTTGGTTTGTAGCCTGACAACCAATCCAGCATAATATAAAAGTGCCTGGGCCCAAACATAAGAGTAGTGCTGCTGGAGCCCATAGCCTATTTTGAACTACACCATAGTGACCGGAGTAGCCCCACAATAGGGATGTGCCCAAAAAGATTTGTGCACAACCAGTTACCTGAAAAAAGAATCAGTTTAAGCGATAATAGAAGAAAAGAATTTATTTATTAATTTTTTTAATGTTTAACATTTAACATAATAATTTTTTATTAAAAAATTAAAAGTTATCCAACTTGGTACTGGATAAAAATGTGTTCTTCCCAATCGGCTGAACCCTAAGGTGGGTTTATTCTAAGTTTATTCTAATATTCTATTCAAAATACCTCGCTGAGTTCCTTTGTGTTAAGTTATATGATAAAGAAGTAATAGGTGTTAGTGGAGAAATGTGTTATCTATGCCAGCATTACAATTTTCGCATTACATTACGTGTGTACAAAATATCGAAAATTTCGTAATCCTGTATTTCGCTCTCTTTTCATTTTCTGGTTACTAAGCTGTCCGAAAATTTTGTAAGCAAAATCAATGACTGGGCTGTTATGCCAAAATTATTTTCTTTAAATTGTTTGATAATTGGTTGCAAACCAAATGTTGACATTTCGATAATTTTGACAAACAAAAATAACACCACATGCGTTGAATAGGAAATATAAATGAAATATTTGCAAGGTAAATCAGAGATAGGTAGTAACAAAAATTTCCGTTTAGAGATAAACGACAAAAATTCTTCCGAAAATTTCGCAACAACCGAATACGGGGTTTTAAAGAAATAACATTACTCAATTCAATATAAAAGAAGTAGGCAGTAACATGTTTTTCAACTATTAACTAATAGATCGTCCAGGAAGGACGTTTCTTTTCTTCTCCCAGTTGTTCTAAGTCAATTGCTTAACACGGTAAAATGGCATACAAACGTAGTGCTTTGTGTACCAGTGTTATTTCAAATGCGGTAACTATTTACAATGACGTTTCTCATACGCCACTTTGGTGAAAATATACGCCACTTTGGTCAAAATATACCTCAGGTTGTAAGTGGAACGAACGACTGTAAAGTACATAATTGCTTTTGTCATTTAGAACACTGCAACAATTGAAATAAAAAATGTATATAAATCATTTGGTATATTGAAACAAGAATATTATCATAATACTTGGGGAATATAAGCTCACAGGCCTTTTTCCATCAACTAGCTGTTACAAGGCATACGATTTTATGTATGAAACATTTTGGTTACCCTATTTTATAATATATAATTTTAAAATTTACTTAATATAATATTAATATTCTCTGTGTTACTACCAGGTTGGTTCAAAACTGGTATTAACAACAATTTTGCTAGACAAACTTTATATACTCGTATGTATGTATATATTTTTTTATTTTTCTTCACGACTTTAAGGACATTTACAAATTCTATAATGAAACTTTTTTGTAGATATTTAGTAAGTGTATCTACTGTTGTATGCCATTAAATCCCAAGCAGGTATACAAATCGAAATAAAAAAAGTATTAGCTACTAAAGTAACCCCCTCCTTTTTTTAAATGTTTTTAGTTAGGTGTAATTCTACAACAATCTGCTAAGTAAACTATTTTTATTGAAAACATTCGAAAACAAGTAATGGAGGTAATATGTTTGTACTCTATATATTTTGCTAAGGATTTTATCAATAAGAATAAAAGCGCAAGTAACTTTTTACAAAGCTTATCAAGATGAAGTAAGTTGCAATTTAATAACCAACCCACCACCAAATTTTATGCCACATAAATAAGCAAACCTATCTATGGACGTCACCTTTCTCTATGAAAATATTGTTATCCTTTATATTTATTTACACTTTATCGCGTGTAAATAATACCAATTATATTTCTACACATACATACATATATCTACGTACATTAACACATCTATATCACACATAGGTATATACATATGTATATATGTATATGTACGTTGCGCAACCATGTTTTCATTATTGTTTCCATTTTTTCACCTTCTTCGTCCATCCCTTGTTAGTGCAATTGAATTTTTGTTTAAGGTTTTTGTAATTAAATACTCACCGCTAATAGGACAATGTAACAATATACCATATATTTGAAACATTTTATACGTTTTGTCAATGCCATTTCATATGATTTTTAAATTTGATTGCAATGTTGCGATGATTTTATAGCAACTTTTTAGGGATTTGTGCTGATTTGTTTTTTTTATCGTTTCGATTCGATTCTCTTCGTTTTGTACCGTTGGTTGCTGGTTGTTATCCTTTTCGGTCACATAATGTACACACGACCATCCAATGTTTACACACTACAACTTGTGTGTCAAGGTATGATGGGTTCAAAGTTAAATTGAATTTTGACGAAATGCTGTTTTGTTCGAAATTAAATTATAAAAACAATTCAATTGATGAACTAAGAGAGGAGGATAATCAAAAAATATTTTTTGAAGAAAGCAGTTATTGATGATAATCAGTATGCAGACTTTTTCTTACATGGCATTGTTATACTGTTTTCAATTTGAACAGTGAACGCATTATCTATAACCAAATTTACGCAAATGGATGCAATGTACAACACAGCTACCACATTCAGCAGCTACCACACAGCGATTACAATACAGGACAACTACGTAGTTGTTATTGCTGTATCATATGTTTGCCTTGTATACAGGACAGTAGAACATATGGTCTTGTGATGTTAAAGTATATAGTATCAGCAGCATCGAATATCTGGTATTAACGGTATTGCGGGTACTTAGTTGCAAAATAAAAGTACTCTACTCTACATAACATGTGTGCTAAATAAAACACATTCAATAAATACAGTATAACCTGCATAAGTATAGTGAAATTCATATCGTCAAATATTTTGTATATATCTGAAGAATTGAAAATTCTTGACCCCATTATCTCCATCTTTAGTCAATTTGTCAATTTGTATGAAATTTCAAATGTATAACTTATAGTTAATTCTAACCAGACGTTAGATCTGTTTGCGTACTCAAAATTTGTAACAATATTGTTGCGAATTTTCTAATCGTCCTTTTTATTCGTCTTTATTACTATAAGTACAACCCTTCACTTTCAACCTTTTTGGCGTAGAATACGTCTTACCTTACGGTATAGGGAGTCATGTCAGATTGTTATTGTTGTAATCTTTATTTCATTGATTATGAGGAAACGGCGAGATAACTTTTTTTAACAATTTTTTTTTGTAGGTAAATGAAGATGTTATCTTTCGTTTGATATACATTTCATATTGGTTGATATCTTCCTAATATTTAAATTTCTTAAATGAAAATTGTTTAAACACATACACTAAAACATATGTGTGGTGTTTGGTTGAGTGTTTGAGTTTGTAGCGTGAACACAAACTATGCTGCTGTTTCATTGTGGACACAAACCTTCGGCTGTTGTTTTGATTGATGAAATATTGAAATTTCGTATATTTACTTATGTATTTAAGTGAAACAAAATGTTAAATGTGAATTTGAATTTAACATGGATATATAATTATAAAAAATTATGAAAAAATTAATTCATACATTTTTATGTTAAATGAAAGTGCTGCCAAGTAAGCAAAATAACAATGCTGCTTGATGCTGTTTGACAGCAGCTGACAGTTGACGTTTAGTAAATTAAAATAAAAAGTAACTATCAAATAAATAAATTCATTTGCTTATGTTATTTATCATTTATTGTTATATATGTTTTCTGTCTTATCGGATGGCGTATTCTACGTTAAACTTAATGGCCGTGTCTCTGACACAGCCTGCAGGGACAGTCCGTTGCCAAAGGCCTCGGACAACTGTCTGCTGTTTTTTTACTATTACTTAACGTTGGGGTTTTGTTTTATCGAAAGTTTCTCCCCATGATAGATAGTGTAGAATACTTTCAAACGTGAAAATTTTGGCAATATAAATTATTTGTAGATAAAATACCGATGACCACACTATGAATATCCATGTGCGTGTGTGATTGTTATTTTAGCCATACACTCAACGATCATTTTATTTTGGATAGATAAAAGCAAAACAAAAATATTCAATATGACGAAAATATCAAAAATATAAACTAAAGCCTGGTATTCAGCTTTTATGGAATTTTCGTTGACATAAGAAGTACGTGTATAAAAAATAACGAAAATTTTATGAACCGAAACTTTCGCTCACTTTTCGTTTGGCTGGTACTCAGCTCTTTGTGAAAATTGCGTGGGCAAAATCAAGTACAGGGTTGTTAAGCTAAACTTATTTCGTACGAAAACAGTTGTTTGATAATTGTTTGGGACCGGAATTTTGACATTTCGATTATTTTAGTAAACAAAAGTAATACCACATGTGTTAAAAATAAAATGGAGTGCAAAGATAAATTATAAATGAAATATTTGCAAGGTAAATCATAGATATGTGGTAACTCTCCGTAACAACATTTTCCGTAATGAAGTGTAAATGAAGTAAAATTATTTGTGTAGATCCCAATTAACACGCAAATTGTTAAAATTGAAGATTCACCTCATTTTCTATATGTTTTCCAAGTCTTCCACGAACTTTGTTAGTACATAAAACAGCTGTTGCAAACTCTTATTAATATTACTCGGTGGATAAGACACAGAACAAAATAATTACCAAATTTAACCTGTGAAATAACCAATCCAGGGCATGGATACAACTATACGGTAGTAGCATTAGTATTGTTGTACTTTTCGTACCCAGTTGTTGTCAAAATCAGCTAATTAAAATGTCACACATACATGTACAATTGTGAACATACCCTGTAGGAAATGTCTATAGTGAAACAGTACTGACTTACTATTGGCTGTGTCACCAGTACTACTGACCAAATATACCCCAGGCAATGTAAAATTCTATTGACATTTAACATGTGCTTGTCATTGAGAATGAACTACTGACACAAGAACTACTGACTAGGTGGTACTTTTGGAACCATATGGAGACATTGGAACCAGTGAATCAGTAGTCCATTGTCGCTATTTTTATCAACAATTGTGATTTTTTTACCAAATAAAAAGACGTAAAACTAAAAAATTAAAATCATATTTATTAGCTAAATTACGTTTAAAAAAATTTTATCAGTCTTTTAAAACTCACTTTTTCTTTTTAAATTATTTTCCAACTATATTTACGCGACACCATGTCTTCTCGCAACCTAACAAAGCGAAACAATGAAAAAGAAGAAGAAGCATTGACGTCCATTTGTCATAAATTTCTCTAGACATCAAAGCCAGACAAATATTTGTAGACAAGTTGTCACCATAATAGTTGACAAAAGTGGTGACATGGAGACACTTGTCCCCAGACTTCCTACAGGGTAGTTACATAGATGAAATCAAAAGAAAAAGTAAAAGAAAGTATATATTATTGTACCTTGCATGGAACCAGGGGGTTTCGATGCCACAGCTCATCGACTAAGAAGTTAGAAAATCATGCAAAATAAAGTGTATGAAGGAATGAGCGATAGACAAACTATGTTTAAATTATGTTCGATTGATACTAATGTATTTTAAATTATGTTTGATTGAAGATAATGACTTTTAAATTATGTTTGACGATAGTTTTTTCATTGCAAACTCTTGTTATATTACTGTATGCATGGAACCACACCTATGAAGTTAAAATTATTGAGAGAATTAACTCTACTATATTTTACTTGTGATTATTACTGGATCTTGTCCGTTTACACCAAAAATTCAGTAACGAGAGAGCAAGAGAGAATTTTTAGGCAGTGCAATTAAGGAGAGCCATAGAGCAATAGGTATGAGTCGCCATCCCCCTCTTTAAGGTGCCCTTAGACCTGTGGATCAATTGAGCGACCAAGTACAGGGTTGTTAAACCAAAGTTCATTCGTACGAAAACAATTGTTTGATACTGGTGTGCAACCGCAATTTTGACACTTAGATTATTTTGACAAACTAAGGCATAGATTACTAATATCCCGTAAGAGCCAACTCGCTCCTAATTTTTTGACTGAAGTGAATCGAAAGTCTGGATGTTGCAAATTTTAAATGAAAGAGAGGAAATCTGTCGCTGAGGTTTGATAAACAAAGCAGAATTTGGTACTTTGATTATGCAATTTGTGGATTTTGTTGAATGTTACAGCAAAGCAGCTGGCAGATGTTCGATTCCTCTCGGAAAAAGCGTAAAGTGAAACGTCAGATGAGAGAGTTGGGGCATCTCGTATATAGGGGCCCTTAGTGATGGCGACACTATCGAGTACTTATCCATGAAAAAGCTTCTCCAAATACCGTTCGGAACCAGTGTAAAACTGTAGATACCAATCAGTGAGTGTAAAACTATAAAGCGCACATCTCACTGATTGTGAGAAGCTCTCCCCTATCCCTTCATGGGATGTAAAGGAAAACTATTTACTTTTTTAGATCTGTGGATAAGTTGCAGCCACTTCAAGTTGACATCAACTTATCCATGGTGTAAGGTGAAGTTATCGGTTTGTACAAACTTACTTATCCGGTCTCGAACTACCCCGGGGATCAGGAACCTTAGAAAACGAAGATAACATATTCGCCAACCAGTTCGATCTTACGCAGGGATTCGTCAACCTGATCCCTCCAGCGGAGTCTTGGGCTTCCTATTTTTCGGTTTCGGAAACCCTTCGTGCTGGTTCGTCTTTATACATTCTACTCATATGGCCTAACCAGCATAATATGCGCCGCAACGCCGATACTCGCCGTTGTGCACTATACATTTTTCAGTGTATTTTTCTCTTGAAGACTCCTACAGATGTTTCGTCTGCTTGCGATAAGACTCAGGATTCTGCGCCATAAAGCAAGACAGGTTGTATGGGAGTCTGGTATAGCTGGACTTTTGTTACTCGAGAGAGGGCTTTATCTCTAAAGTGCTTGCTTAGCCCAAAATAACATCTATTAGCATGGACAATTCTCCGCTTGATCTCAAGGTTGACGATTATGATTTTGTTTACGGCAGATCCGAGGTATATAAATTCGCCCACCACATCGAAATTATAGCTGTTATCAACGTTCACGCTTTGGTCTAATCGCATGGAGGCCCTGATCGTTGAAACCATTAATTTTGTCTTGTCCTCATTTACTGACAGACCCACTTTTGCTGACTCCTTCTCAATTCTCGAAAACGCCGAAGTAACTTCTCTCATTGTGCGCCCAATCATGTCTATATCATCAGTATATGCGAGCATCATGTGACTTTTTCTGCTGATGGTTTTATTCATGTTGACTATAGCTTTTCTCATAATGACCTCCATTAAGATGTTAAAGAGATCACACGATAGTGTCGCCTTGCCTAAGGCCTCGCTTAGTTTCAAAAGGTTCGGTAAGATCCTTACAAACTTTCACTGCGAATTTTGTGTTCGTCAATGTCATCCTGCAAAGGCGTATGAGTTTTTCAGGAATACCAAGCTCAAACTTTGCTTCGTAGAGTTTCTCCCGTATCGGGCAATCGAAGACCGCCTTATAATCGACAAATAGATGATAGGTGTCGATTTTATTCTTTCGCACATTACACTTGATAGAACCTTACATGCTATGGATAAAAGGCTTATTCCACGGTAGTTGGCACAGATAATCGGGTCACCTTGTTTACATATTATTACACTGAGTTTACTGAGACTCCAATCACCGGACATGCATTGGTCTTAGTCCCCTTTTCCACTGGCAAATATTTCTTTGCCAAATTTGTTCTTTTCTCTTTTGGTATTTTCGAATGCTTTTCCACCCACAAATATTTCTTTGCCAAAGTTTGCGAATCAAAATACAAAAGAACGAAAGAAAAGTCAAAACTGTTTAATTTTAAAGAATTTTCCTAAGAAGTGTATAAATAATTTAAATTCGGTGTAAAAATGGTAATTTATAAATTAAATTTCATTTATTTACTTCAAACAATCACTACAACCAACAGATTTGTAAACAAAAACCGATTGTGTCAGTAAAAACGAATGGGTTAAAAACGATATGTCAAATAAACTTGTTTCAGCGAAAAGAACAAAGCAGAATTTGCGAGAACAGCAAATACTGAACTGCCAAAGATTTGTTTCTCTTCCTCCCACCACTCTCGCCCACAAACTCAAGAATTTGCAAAGAAATATTTGCTAGTGGAAAAGGGGGCTAACCAAATTTTTCAAATGAAACCTTAAACAGCTCCGCCGGAAATTCATCGGCTCCTACGGCTTTGTTGTTCTTAAGCCGGGCAATAGCTGTTCTGACCTCGTCTTGGTTAGGAGGGCCAATCGAAGTCGTCGTCCAAATTGTGATTGATTGTCTCATCGTCATTGGATATCTCAGGTATCATTAGCGCGGAGATATGATCTCTGCATATACCCAACATTAGTACCCAACATGCTCTGCCTCTGCACTCTGCAATGAGATTTCCGTCCTCGTCTTTACAGAAGGGGGCCCTGAACTATATTCATTAGTTCCGTTTTTGGTAGACCGCTCAGTCGCAGCTAGCGTAGCAATTGACTGAAGCATTGGCATACGTGCAGCGCTCTTTTCATCTATGCGATACATCGTACCATGGTTTGTTGCGAAGCGGTTTTTTAAAACCAAGTATGGTTGTTGCGGCAGTTTTTATATAAGTAGAGTCGGAAATGAATCCACTGCGCTTCAGGATAGTCATCGGGAGGGATTGGGTTCTCTGCCAAAAGTTGCGAGATCTTCCTTGAGTAGGCTGTGTCTACCTCTAGTAATTGCAGCTTTCCGATGTCTAACATTCGCTGCGTCTGGTTTCGATCTACTTAATGTTGTGCGAACCGTTGCTGCTACCAGGTAGTGATCAGAATCGATGTTAGCTCCTCTGATCACTCGCACGTCCATTACACTGGATGAGTGCCTTCCATCAATTACCACATGATCAATTTGGTTCTCCGTTCTTTGATCAGGGGCAGTAGTAGCCTTGTGGATGTCTTTATGTTATAATCTTCTACCACTAACGACCATGTTCTTGGTTGCGGCAAAGTCAATCTGTCTCATACCGTTGTTGGAACTCTCTACATGTAGACTTTCCTTAGAATTACTTAAGACTTACTTTAGCATTAAAATCTCCTAGTACAAATTTAATGTTATGGCCAGGGCTGCGGTCATACGTTTCCTCTAGGCGCTCATAGAACGTGTCTGTATGCACACAAATTAGGGAAATATAAAAATATTTTGCTTTTATGCGAATTGTGACTATACGTTCACTCGCAGGATTGAAGCTAGAGACTAGATGTCTAAGTCTATTGCCAACTACAAATCCGCAACTAAACTCATGTTTTTTCTCATGACAACTGTAGTATATGCCGCAGCTTTCTTCCTTGTGCAGCCATGTCCTGTCCATCATTTTTCCTGGATAGCGGTAATGTCAGCCTTATAACTTTCGATGCCATTTTCCAATTGGATACTTGCACCGGATCTATATCGAGTTCTTACATTCCAAGTCCATATCCGCAAGTCGTGGTCCTTATAACGTCAACAAATAGGGGTTGTTTATGTTTTCTCTTTCGTTTTTATATACTCACTGCCATTATGAACCGTGGATGGGGGCAACCTCAGTCCACCGGGTTTTTGCATTTTACCAACTGCCAGCATATTTGGTTGCAGCCGCTCATTATGGATCAGGCCATAGACGAATATAGTATTTATTCTCTCATCTGTCTTTTCATTTAACACTCTGCGTCGTAGTTTTGTGGAAATGAGAGAAATTAAATTTAAAATTACAAAATATGTTCACTTAACTTTTTCATGTCGTTTTTTTATTTATTTATTTTATTTATTTATTTATTTCATAGCTAGATTCAGCCTTAAAGTGCGATTAATAAATACATACATATAATAATATTATTTAAATTACATTAAAATATTAAATAAATGACAATTAGAATTGCCTATCATAATAAAAGATGGATGAACAATGAAAAATCTTTAAATCAGATGCTTGCTGATAGACATAAAAATATATATCATGAAAAAAGACAGAATTAGTAGGATAAAATAGAGGATATAATTATAAAGGTGTAGCGATAAGACAATGACAAACGAACTATGGATAATTTGAAGATCAGGAACTGTTGTTGAAAAGTTAGCAGGAAACTTAGCAGGGATGTGATTTGAGCAAACAGGAATGGCAAGAGTATAGGGATGAAATTGAAGAGCAGGAACTGTTGTTGAAAACATAGCAGGAACATTTAGAGCACTAGAGGACCAGGAACACTAATGACAGGATGTGAGATAATGGCCTTCGAGATACCCGGTGTGCTTCAACCAGATTTGAAAAACATGAATGGCAGAAGTTTCCAAGCCAGTGACAAAAGTATAATGTGGCAAACTTTTGAGAGATAAGTCCCTCAGTAAGTGTTGATTGGCACAGCGTTTGAGATTAGGGAATTACTGAGCCGAAATCATTAAATCAGTGTGCATCAGGATAGCTAGGAACATTATTAGAGACGGATACAGCAAGAGAAACGACTAATTCAGTGCCAAGAAGGCAATATAGGCAGAGAACGATTCAAAACAGTACAGTAATATTCGTAAAGCGGAGTGTGGCAAACCTTGTATTTGTTACTATTAACTATCTCGTAAATTTAATATTGCACGCTTTATTAAATAAATTGAAGAAACATTAGTTGAACAAACATTAGTTATTGCGTTGAAGTAATCATTATAAAGCTTTGACAGACGATTAAGCGGATTAAAAGATTCATATTGGTATCTGCAAAAATTTAACTTAATGGGGATAAAGTGTTTCGATGGGCGCATTGGAACATTAAAGTTAATAAGATTTAATAGAAAATGTGAGTCAATAGTACCATTAACCAAATTATGCATAAAAGTAAATCCTAACATAACTCTTCTTCTCTCAAGTGTTGGCAAATTAATTAAGAGCAGTCTACTGGTATAAGGTGGTAAATCCATCAAGTTATTCCAACCTAAATCTCTCAATGCAAAAAGTAGGAACTGTTTCTGGACGGATTAAATTTTCGTAATATCGCACTCAAAGCAGGGACACCATACAACAACCCCATACTCAAGGACAGGTCTAACCAAAGTGGTAAACAGTCTTTTAGCCAAATATGGATCATCAAACTCTCTACTCCATCTTTTAATAAAGCCAAGTAGTGACATTCCTCGAACCACACAAGAGTCAATGTGCAGATTAAATCTAAGTTTACCATCGAATAACACACCAAGGTCTTTAAAATTTGACACCTTTTCAATTTCATAGATACCACAGAAGTATCGTGTTGGTAAAAGTGTACTTCGAGTAAATGACATAAACTTGCATTTTTTAAAATTCTAGGACATATCATTTACTTTATACCACTTACTATCGTTATCGTTAATATTACTCACGGGAAGGAATTATTTTACATCATCCGCATACATCAATATATTCGATGAGCGAACGCAGGAAGGAAGATCATTCAAATATAAAACGAATAGGATTGGACCAAGATGACTACCTTGTGGTACTCCCGATGTTACGTTTATCACCCGTGACAGTTTAGAATTAAGTTTTACCCTTTGAGTTCGGCCTGCTAAGTAGGAAGATAGCCATGATAATAAACGAGTTGGAAAACCGATTAAATCTAGTTTGTGTATAAGAATGCGATGGTTCACCCTATCAAAAGCTTTGCTAAGGTCCATATAAATGACATCTGTTTGCAGTTTTAAAGAGAATGTGTTGTAGATAGAAGAAGAAAAATGTAAAAGATTTGTGACTGTTGATCTTCCTTTTACAAAACCATGCTGGTATTCAGATAAAATTCCACAAATTGAATGCACTAGTCTACGTGTTACTAATTTCTCAAAAAGTTTAGGGATTGCACTTAATTTAGCAATACCCCTATAGTTCTCTGCATCGAATCGACTGCCGCTTTTATGGAGGGGAGTTATGTAACTCTCTTTCCAAATATCTGGAAAGAATCCTGAACATAGTGAAACGTTAAATAGATCAGTTAGTGGTATATATAAACAGTCGGCACAGGCACGAAGAATTGAAGCAGAAACACCATCAGGACCGGCAGAAAAGTTAGGTTCCAAGGATTTTAGACCATTCAAAACCTCGTCATATGAAAGAGAAATATTCGGAATGCAATTATACTCCTGAATAGCATACGGATAATTGGACGTTACTAGGTTACTTGAAGTATAAGTACTTTGAAAGAATTCCGCGAATAAGTCAGCCTTCCAGTATCTGTGGAAGATTCCTTGTCACCATTTTTTAGGTGAGATGGAAGTCCATTAGATTTTCTTTTGGAGTTAACAAAGTTAAAAAACTGCTTCGGATTACGATTTAGCTTGGCTCGCATTCTACTTAAATAGGATTCATAGCATTTTTGATTTTTCGTGGTAAACAGATTTTTTGCCATTAAGTACCTCACCACGTCGTAGTGGGTGTATAATTTATTCATTCGATTTTTTAACCTTTTTAACTCTCTTGTAGACCAAGGAGGGTTAATTGTCGTATGAACAATACGTTTAGTTGAGATGCAGGAGGCAAAACATGATTGAAGATGATCATAGAAGTTAGAAAACAATAGTCTCGGATCTTCATCAAAAGGAGGCCAGACTATTGCTGAAAGAGCTTCACATAGAGATACAGTGTCAGCATGCTTAAAGTCGAATTCAAAGACAGCATCGTTTTGCGTCTTACTTAGCTGCTGGCCAGAGTTTATAGATATCATTAGTGGTGGATGATGACTGTCTTCTGGAATAACGAAAGGATCTACTCTGCAAAGAGCAAATTCAGAAGTATTACAAAAAACTAGATCAAGTAATCTGTTACTGCAATTTAAGACATTATTGAATTGATTTATACATATAGAGTAAATTGAAGTGAAGAATTCTTCGAAGCGTCCAATATTGAACGGTATTAAAGAACACACATCCGAATCATAAGACCATGAAACTTCAGGAAAATTAAAATCCCCAAGAACTAAAATTTTGTCGTTTGATGATGCCATTTTGCTCACACATTTTATGAAATCAAAGTGCATCATATATAAACTAATATCAGATTTGGGTGGAATGTAGGAACAGGTTGTGAAAATTTTAAAGTTGGAGAAAAATATACAACAAGATATAAATTCAATATCGTTATTGTTATTGATGTCAATTAAGGAAGACGGGAAAATATCATGAACAGCTAGTAAAACACCACCTCCGTCACATCGGGTTCGATCGTGTCTATAAATTGTGTAATTAGGGCATAGGACTTCTGCATTAAAAATGTCAGGTTTAAGCCATGTTTCCGTAAGAGCGAGGACATTGAATTCAATTGAGAAGCTTTTCAGGAAGATATTGCGTAGCTTAGTCCGTAATCCTCTAACGTTTTGGTAAAGAATACGACAACAGGAAGTATTTAGTTTTTTGGAGCCGAAATAGGCAAATTTATTCTGGTTGTTCTCTCATGCCTATCACGCGGAATAAATTCTTTCACCAATACTCCAGCTGGCCAAAAACTGTCATAAACTGGAATAATTTCTCCGGAACCACTATTTTAAAGGATGAAATATCCCGAGGTTGAGAGTAATTGATTTTGAATACCCTACAGTTTTCATCATTGTAGTCCTTGCAGTGTTGTTTGATATAATCAACAAGACTACCTACAGGTGTGTCATGTGATAAACGAGAAATGAAAATGGTTTTTCGAGGAGGTACCACCACAAGGTTATTAGAAGAATTTAGAGAGCTTACAATCGGTTCATCAGAAGATTCGATTAGGGGCACGTTACTATCAGTAACCGCTGCCAACTCGACCCTGATATCCATATCTAATGATAATTCATCAATTACGTTGTTAAAGTTTTCAGCGTTCCTAGCCATGTCTATATCAACAGCTGGGACTGGTGGTAGAAACAGTGCTGGAGCTTCTGCGGAATTCTGCATGTCCAACAGATAAGAGGATCTTGAAGGCTCCTTCTGCATTGGCAACGAGTTGATATGTTCCCTGTTAAATTGTAGGGCATTAAACATATCTTCAAACTGTAACATTCTCTCCTTAACCAAATCAAAGCAATGCTTTAGTTCTGCAAAGCTTTTCTTTGAATTAAGGTAGAGAATGTTCCAGTTTGATTCCGTTTCCCGACATTTCCAACAGAACCACCTAAAATCATTAGACGGCACGCTAAGTTTTTCAAAACTTTTGCCACTAAAGCCGGCACACTTAAGGTGAGCAGAATCATTACTCACCCAACAAAAAACAGACTTTTCGTTAGCGTGCCCGACACTGCATTTAGCATAAACACAATCCATCTTCAAATTAGTGTAAAAAGGAAAAATATAAAATAGAAGAAGAGATATATCTGGATAGCTCCTAAAAGTATGCAGGTGAAATTGACTTCGAGAAAAAGAAATATATAAAGATATAAATGTAGCTAGCGCCTAATAGTAAGCTATTTAATTGAGAAGTAAGCACTGTCGATAATCCAGTACGAATGTCGATAATTAAATAAGAATAAGGAAAAAGACAAAAAGAAGAAATAAATGAAAACACAAATGCAAGACCACAGTGAATCACTTAGAACAATCAAAATTCTTAAAATGTAAAATTCAGGAAAACTAATGTGAAATTTGAAAAAGCTCCACTTTACAGTAAGTAATATGAACTCACTCTTTACACCAAAACACTTTAATAGGCCCGAAACAATAACAAAATTAATTAAAACTGAAAATCACTGGGAGATAAGAGAAATTCAACAAAACACACGTCAATCTCTTACAAGGGTTGCCAACTCTCTTGAGTTGAAAAATTTAAATGTATTTTGCACTTTTTTGTTGACTTTTATCGTTGGTATACATCTGTATTGTATATAACACAACTAGTTTTGGAATTGGTTGGAATTTGTATAGTTATATATGATAACACTATCAATCAAAAAGCTGCTCGTGTATTGAAATATTCAATGAAAAGAGAGAACAGATAATGACTAGGGTTTCACTCGTTGTTTTTGTTGGCATTTGAGTGAAGAGAAATTTTGACTGTCTACTTGTACATCGTTTTTGTATTCTGTTTGTTGATTGTTCTGCTGTACTATGATAAAAATACCCAAGGTAGACGCAGGAGGTGTTGTTATAGCTGATGACAAATTGATGCCAACAACAACATACATTTTGTTTTTGCTTCTCACTTACGTTGTGCCAAACAAACACATACAAAAACCAAATAAATATGAACTTGACAGTTCGAAAGTGGTTTGCAACGTAAACAAAGCAAATCAGCTGTGCTTATGCGTTCACCATATTAGTATGAATCCATCTTGTGCTGTACATGCTGTATCGACACTGCGAAAGAAGAATGTAAACAACAACAGTAATAAGAAGCGCGAATAACAGCTTATCGGTCCGGTTATGGCATCGTAGTCGCTTCGTATGATATGCACTGATTCTCGCTATTCGGTAATCGCAAACAGAGCTTTGTTCGTATTCGGTAAGCGAGAATTTTGTAATGTAATCGAAGACACAGTAGCCACACCGAATATTTCGAAAATACCGTAATCGTCTTCACTTATTTTTCTTTGCATTGTTCAGTGGATAGTACCGAAGGAACGAATAAAAACACTTTTTGGGCAGTCTGTTAACATCTATAAGAATATTAAGACGAAAATGGAAATGAATTAATTTAAATTATTTTATTTCTTATCTGTCAATTTCATATTTAAACGGCCCAATTTAAAACATATTAGTGGGCTTCATGAAAGCTCGAAAGAACCTCGTAAACTCGAAAACATCGTAAACTTGCACAGCAAACGTCAAAACAAACAAATTTCCCATACAAAGCGACTTGCTCAAAAGTGGAAAGTTTTCGAAGCAAATTTGCTGCGCAAAGTGGGATGGAGAACCAAAAACGATGTACAAGTAAACAGTCAAAATTTCTCTTCACTCAAATGCCAACAAACAAAACGTGTGAAACCCTAGTACTTCTTTACTCTCTCTCTTACTCTCTTCATTGAATATTTCAATACACGAGCAGCTTTTTGATAGTGTTATTGTATATAACTATACAAATTCCAACCATGTTGAAGTAAAATTACATAAACTATGCAAAAAGTTTGAAATAAGCAAGATATGACACGAGAGAAAAATGCGTTTGAGTGAACTCCTAGTACTTTTTGGTTCTCTTTTACCAGGGTTGCCAAGTTGCGCACATCTTCTGGTCGTCTAATTGTAAATCGTCTTTGGAGAAACGTGTAAACATTTGACATTTCGTTGTCATCTGACTAGGATGGATAAATAAGGTGATAGCACTAGAACAGTAGAAAAAGTACACATACATAATACATGCAATGGCTACTGCTACCACCTTATGTATCCATCTTGGTCAGCTGATATGGTTTTGAGCACAACTACGCTGAGCAACTTTACTTGGTGCCTCATGCAACGGTGCGAGGGAAACTTGCGCTGAGCAAAAGTTCTCGGCTTTCACGTTTGCATGAATGCCGCTATTGTTTTCCTATATTCACCCCAATAATTAATCGTGCTAAAACCTTATTATCTTATAATAGAAGACTTCTATTCCTGTACCGAACATTACTCGTATATTCGCTGCAAGCACAGAACTCGTATATTCGCTGCAAGCACAGAACAACTACATTTATTTCGTTTTACCCGCTGCTTACGCAAAGACGATCAAGAAGTAGACAACCAGAAGATGTGCGCAATTTGGCAACCCTGGCAAAAGAGAACCAAAAAGTGCTAGGAGTTCACTTAAACGCATTTCTCTCTCGTGTCATATCTTGATTATTTCATACTTTTTGCATGGTTTATGTAATTTTATTTCAACACGGTTGGAATTTGTATAGTTATATACAATAACACTATCAAAAAGCCGCTTGTGTATTCAAATATTCAATGAAGAGAGTAAGTGAGATGGCAGAGAAGTGCTAGGGTTTCACTCGTTTTGTTTGTTGGCATTTGAGTGAAGAGAAATTTTGACTATTTGTACATCGTTTTTGGCTTACGAACACAAATACATAAGTACACTGTCGCTCATTGTCGCTGTAATCTTTTCGTATCTGTTCGTACTGCAAAGCGACCGGTATAACGAAGTTGTGTGTGTATGTAATGCACGAAAGTTTTCAGGTATGCCAAAATGTGATCCGGTTCAACGCTCAATTTGAAGTCGCTGCAACTTAACCACAGGTCTCAAATATCACAATTCAGGACGCATCGATAACTCTGGCAACCGAATCGAATGCAAAATATTTTATGTATTTTGCAAATTACTCTAAAACGTGTTATCTTATCTTCCAAATAGGATATTTCCACTACTGTCGCAGTCAGCCACAAGCATAATTAAATAATTTGTTTCCAGTTCTGTTTTAATTTTTTTTTTTGACAAATAAAAGTAGCTGGCAGCAATGATTAAGAATTTACTACTTTTACTCGGTAAAATTCTTCGAGTAAAAGATAGTAAACAATTTCAAAAGAGAACGGCATATTTTTCTGTTCTCTTTTAAATGTTTTTTACTATTTTTTGAGGTACGAGAACGCTATTTCCGAGACAAGTCGTAAAAGTGGTAAAACTAGTAAGTACGGGAACAGAGCTAATACCACTCCATATATCTGAACTTTGGGCGCAGTAACTCCTAAACTAGGACACGCCGCCGATTTAGTTATTTAACATTTTTTGTTTTATGTGTTCTACCCCTACTTTTTTATTTTTATGGGGCTGATGTAGATAAGCAGATTCAATCGTTTTTAAAAAAGCTATGCCAAGATTTATTCAAGAATGATGACTGAATCAATCTTGAGCTATGATATTGTATATTGAGTGACTTAAACCGAAATCATTACAACCAACCCCACCTAGCGGAAACCCGATGACATTTTGCAACACTGATAAATGTTTGAAAGTGGTTCCAAGTGTTAGAAACTGGTTCCGTTGATTTTGGCAAACCACAACCAACTTCGTTCTACAGATTTCTTTCTTTTTCTTTCTTCCGGCCACAGAAGACAAGTGGTAAAATGGTGTGTTCTTTCAACATGTTTCAAGAAAATATAAAAAAAAATGTTACAAAACAGTGCAATTATTCTTAAATTTATATAAAACAAATGCGAATTTGCGGAAAACTAATGTGAAATTGTTTTTTTTTTTGTAATTTAAGACTAAGAAGCGTCGTAATGGAGGTCGCTGTAAGCACAACAGAGGCCATGTAAAGGCTGTGCGTTGCACGAATTGTGCTCGCTGTGTGCCCAAGGATAAGGCCATCAAGAAGTTTGTTATCCGTAACATCGTCGAAGCAGCCGCTGTACGTGATATCTCTGAAGCTTCGATCTGGGATGGTAAGTTAATTGTGAACTTCTTCACCACCCAAGTTTTTGAGCAAATCGTTTGTATATTTCTTTTAGCTTACACTTTACCCAAATTGTACGCCAAATTGCACTACTGCGTGTCCTGCGCTATTCACTCCAAGGTTGTAAGAAACAGATCCAAGGAGGCTCGTCGCATTCGTACTCCACCAGTTAGAACTTTCCCTAAGGATATGGCACGCAATCAACCTAGAAAGTAATTGATGCTGTTCGTGGCATAATAAACTTATTGTCAAAAGGAAATATGAAATGTGTTGGTAATTTTAATGAAATGTTGTGCAGGCGATGGTTGGATTACAAATTTTTGTTGGGAGAATCTCGACACGTGCCCGAACCTGATATCTTTTTTTTTGCATGTTTCCACAAATCGCGATTCGTTCCGTAGATAAACCAACAGTTGAAGAACAAAATCTTTTATTTGTTATGTGAGCTGTCCTCTAGAAAGCTTCTCAAAATGAGTGTAAGTTTGTAGGTCACAAACTGAGTCTAAAACGAATAGCTTACTGATTGAGAGAAGTTCTCCCCATCCCTTGTGGGAAGATAAGTTATCCTATTTTAGGGTAAAGTTGCCGAAGTTCGGGCACCGCTCAAAACGTTAGGGAAAACAAGAACCAGAAAAGTTTTTTGTCGGACGGACCTATGCGTCCCACAGAATCTTATAAACGATTCCGGTTAGATACGGCTAGAAACGCAACTGTGGGCGCCCAAATGAAAGGTGTTTTGATCACAAATTTAATGGTGTCTTTATTTTTGTGGGCGGCATCTGTAGACAACCCAGCTTTCCCATATAGTGGGTCTTGAGAATTGTAAAAGGCAAAACAGTTTGGGCACTCAAATTAAAGGTAATTATGAACAAGCGGTCTAATCTTCGCAGCCGTTTCGTATCGTAATCGATATTTTGGAAGTCCGATAAAATGGGAACTTGAATTAATGTTCTCCATTCCGAATTGTTGTGGAAGTGAAAATTTTTTCACAAAAATTGTGGACGTTATTTTCCCAAGACATTTTGTGAAATTGTTTCACAATCAAAAGTAAATAATATTTTCTGTATCAAAAATGCAAACTACGTAAAAAGAACATTACTGAATAAAAGTCGAGTATGTTTTTTCTTAACTTTGTTGTTCAAAAGTAAGTCATTAAACAAAATTATAATGTTTTCATTCCACATTTATTCCATTTTATGCAAATCTGCTAAGCATTGGTTGTTCGAAAATCAAAAGTTGCCAGAGCCAATTTATGAAAAAATGAAACAGTGGACTGGGATTTGAACTCACATTGGCGGACGATCGTTTGGTTATATCTACATTAGCTCCAACTCTCGTATCCGCTCTAAGTTGTTACCATTGGTAGAACCTATTATAAAGAGGGTAAAAAAAAACATTTTTGGCGCTCACCCATACTTCCCGAATTACGACCCCCCAAAATTTGGATACAAAATCTGCTCTATCTACCAAAGTACTTGGCTGACTGGGCCCACATCGATAGGTATTGCTTATGCAAATACCTTTCGAACTGTATATAAAAAAAATACGAACCATTAACCCATTGTGAGCCAATCTATGTTATTCGACTTTTAACCAGTTTTTGGGAAAACCCTACTTTCTCAGAATAGTACCGACGGCAAAGGGCTTATTTCCCAACGCCGTTTCCACCGATACCACGCAGCTTTATCAAAAATATGACACTTCGTTTGTTCTTCCAACCCCTTAAATACCTGAGATAATGCTGAAAATTTATGGAAAAAAATTATTTAAAAAAAATCCGTGGTGTCATTCTTTTTTTCGTGGGACACCCACCACGCACCATTATCAAAAATATGACACTTCGTTTGTTCTTCTAACCCCTTAAATACCCGAGATGATGCTGAAAATTTATGGAAAAAAATTATTTAAAAAAAATCCGTGGTGTCATTCTTTTTTTCGTGGGACACCCACCACGCACCTTTATCAAAAATATGACACTTCGTTTGTTCTTCTAACCCCTTAAATATCCGAGATAATGCTGAAAATTTATGGAAAAAAATTAATAAATTATTTAAAAAAAATCCGTGGTGTCATCCTTTTTTTCGTGGGATGTCTGTAAGTCCATGAGATTGGTTATGGTAACCATCCAGAAAAATAATTTTTTTTTAAAAGTATCGAGTGATTTTTCCGATTTTGCCACACATCGACTTAAGGTACAGAAGGAATTTTAACCCCCCTGCCTGAGCCCGGCCGGGCGACTTAGTGTAATATAAATTTAACGATTTTCCAAAAGTTAAACCACGGTACGAGCAACATAGGTCCCATGTCCTGAATTTTTGCCGCCCTTTTACAATTTCACAAAGAAATACAGCACGTTCCAACTTCGGGAGTCCATAACTCCAAAAATGTGTTCTACCCGCCAAAAAAAACTTTTTTCGTACAGTTGGAGCTATAGTAGATCTGTTCCTTTGAACTTTTTTCTGGAGTATGAGTTCTATGGTATGTACCATGATATCATGGTATGTACGAACATAATGTATGTGCATGTGTCCGTTGTTTTCCATTCTCTTTATTTTTTGTGGGAAAAAAACAGTATTAAGCAAGCAAATAATGACATGTGCTTGCACTGATCTTTAAATAATTTTAAGCACATACGCGGGTAATAATTTGGAAGGAATAAACAAGGAAGTTGCATGAAGAAATGTAAGTATTTTAATAAAATGTATGTTTCTGAATAGTTATTTATATTTTATTTGATCGGCGTGAAGTTAACAAACTAAATTATTTGAGAGAGAAAAAGACTAAATTGTGAGAGATGTAAAACCCTCTCTGAGTATTTATGATTATTCTCTCTTAGGTACTGCCAGCCCATAATGATGTTTTGTTAACTTAATTAGGTGGTATCACTGTGGTTCTATAAGGAATTGCCATTTAAATACATTTTTTCCGTAAAATTAATAAATATGGTAGCACAATTACATTTTGACATTTCTTTGCCAATTATTCCGAATTTCTTTTTCGAGCCAAAGCGTGAAGTTAACAAACCAAAGTTAACAAACCAAAAAGGTAAACAAATGTGGAATTATTTAAAAAAAGTGAATAAAATGGTTAATAAAACCAAAATAAATAAGCATTTCATAATAAAAACGTGTTGAATGTGTTTTATTTATTGGGAGACATACATATACTCTCTGTGTTTCAGGTGTTATGTATTCAGTGCATTGGACAAAATTTTTGTGGACTGACTTTGAAAATTCCTGGACACTTGTTTCCCAGACCTGAGAGTAAGATAATTATATGGATTGATAGCGCCAGGTCTGGGCTACATTTGGGTATACTCCATGTAGTGTCCGGAGAACTAGGGAAAAAGTTTCTAGAACAAAAACTTTTTCCCTATAGTGAAAAAAAAATTTCGAATGAGTTTGGAAATTCCTGGACACTTGTTTCCCAGATCTGAGAGTAAGATAATTATATGTATTGATAGCGCCAGGTCTGGGCTACATTTGGGTATACTCCATGTAGTGTCCGGAGAACTAGGGAAAAAGTTTCTAGAACAAAAACTTTTTCCCTATTGTGAAAAAAAAAATTTCGAATGAGTTTGGAAATTCCTGGACACTTGTTTCCCAGACCTGAGAGTAAGATAATAATATGTATTGACACTACATGGAGTATACCCAAATGTAGCCCAGACCTGGCGCTATCAATACATATAATTATCTTACTCTCAGGTCTGGGAAACAAGTGTCCAGGAATTTCCAAACTCATTCGAAATTTTTTTTTTCACAAGTTCTCCGGACACTACATGGAGTATACCCAAAGAGAGAATAAGTTTATCTCATAGAATAACACATGTTAGTTAGTTAGTTAGTTCGAAAAGAGGGGCGTGGTGTTGAGTGTTCAGAAGGAGCACTCTAAACCTTCCCATGTCAGTAAAGACATACACTTAAGCCGCTAAGTTCGACCTGTTGTGCGCTCTATAGAATAACACATACCAAAGAAGGTTTTATTCGCTCAATAAATTAAACGTCATAGGTACGATGGAAAGTAAACATTGGATGGTAGAAATATGGGTTCAATAATACCAGATAGTGGCAATAGTATACAGCGATCAACATAGGAACAACAACCGAATTTCGTGTTTTTGTGGCAAACTAGTTGTGTTAAATACAATGCAAATGTATACCAACGATAAAAGTCAACAAAAAAGTGCAAAATATATTTAAATTTTTCAGTTCTACACCAAAACGACAGGAAAAAGTTAAGTGAACATATTTTGTAACTCCACCTGGTGCAAGATAATTTTAAATTTAATTGCTCTCATTTCCACAAACCTACGATGAGAGTGTGAAATGAAACGTCAGATGAGAGAATAAGTTTATCTCATAGAATAACACATACACATACTTTTTCCCTAGTTCTCCGGACACTACATGGAGTATACTCAAATGTAGCCCAGACCTGGCGCTATCAATACATATAATTATCTTACTCTCAGGTCTGGGAAACAAGTGTCCAGGAATTTCCAAACTCATTCGAAATTTTTTTTTTCACTACAGGGAAAAAGTTTTTGTTCTAGAAACTTTTTCCCTAGTTCTCCGGACACTACATGGAGTATACCCAAATGTAGCCCAGACCTGGCGCTATCAATCGATATCATTACCTTTCTCTCAGGTCTGGGAAACAAGTGTCCAGGAATTTTCAAAGTCAGTCCACAAAAATTTTGTCCAATGCACTGAACACCTGAAACACAGAGTATATGTATGTCTCCCAATAAATAAAACACATTCAACACGTTTTTATTATCATATGCTTATTTATTTTGGTTTTATTAACCATTTTATTCACTTTTTTTAAATAATTCCACATTTGTTTACCTTTTTGGTTTGTTAACTTTGGTTTGTTAACTTCACGCTTTGGCTCAAAAAAGAAATTTGGAATTATTGGCAAAGAAATGTCAAAATGTAATTGTGCTACCATATGAATTAATTTTACGGAAAAAATGTATTTAAATGGCAATTCCTTATAGAACCACAGTGATACCACCTAATTAAGTTAACAAAACATCATTATGGCCTGGCAGTACCTAAGAGACAATAATCATAAATACTCAGAGAGGGTTTAACATCTCTCACAATTTAGTCTCTTTTTCTCTCCCCAATAATTTAGTTTGTTAACTTTGGTTTGTTAACTTCCCGTGCGCTTTTATTTGTGTTTACAGGGGAAAACACGACAAGAAGTCAGGAGGAGATTCAATAACCATTGTTTGTTTTTGTCTTCTTTCACTAGGGCACCCTTTAAATTATGCGTTTCACACGCGGCTTTCACCCAAGTAAGTAAGTAAGTAAGTATACTTTATTGAGACTTTTCGATTAATACAGAGTTGTTTGGGGCTAACAATAATAAACAGAGTGTTCTTAGAACTATATTGATTACATTCTAATTCACATGATACTGTGTATAAGCAAGCGCTTAAGTGAGACAGCGAATGTACAAGAGTACAAATTAATATGTGAGAGCAAGGTTTGCTCATACCTTTTACTTTAGCGTACAGAGCGTATGTCTGTTAACGACCTTATAAATAAACAACAATAAATACTAAATAACAAGTTCTGTTCAAATTTTAGCTAACATAGATATAAGTCAATGTGAATGAAAGACTAACATGATGTGATGTAAACAAAACGAACACGCTGGTATGTATATACATACATACGTACATGCATATTGGTTTTCAATATAAACAACGAACTGAATGTCAATAAACAAGACTCTGGTTACATATGGAAGTATGAATAAATATCACAGAATAAGTGAGTTAAACTCGACAGTCAATATCCTAAGCTGTAAGGACGGTAAGTATATAATAAAATAATCAATTGTAGATTAATGTGTATATAGATATGTAAATATAAGGTATGTATTTATAAATATATAAAATAGATTAGGAAAATATGTACAGAGTTTATATGTAGACATAAATGTGTACAAGTCAATAGCATTTAAAGATTTTTCTATCAATTTAGCCTCTGTGGGCCCCCTGAGTGACCAATACGTGGAAGCTGGGTACTGCATGTGGGTCTTCAACGCTGCCAGGTTCAATATATGTGAGTATTCCTATTGGAGACAGGTAGGGAGAGCTTGACCAACTAATATTTTCTTCTCTTCGCAGAACTTCAATCATGAGACTGTTTTCATGGTCGCCAAGATTTCGCACAAATTTGTCCTGGAGTGACATAGCATATTTGCAGAATGGAACTACACTGGATTCTTCATAAATGTATTTATTCGAAAAACGTTTTGTCGGGTTTATGTAATGTTTGTTTATACATTTACGAAGTATCTTCCTTTCATGGATCTCCAACTCCTTAGCCACTGTCGGAGATATAGCTAACCAGATAGGGAAGCCATATGTCAGGATAGGACGAATTGCAACTTTGTATAGAAGCAATTTGGTGTTCCGGGGAAGATATTTGTTGTTCATTAGATTGGAAAACATTCCACAAATACGCTTGGATTTTGTGAGGACTATCCTGGCGTGATCATTAAAGTGGAACAGCTTGTTGAAGTTTATCCCAAGATATTTTATGGAGGACTTAAAGGGAATTTCTGTGCCGTCAAGAGTAAGTTGTAGAGATTTGCTTTGTGGAACCACAAATCCCGGGCATTTGCCACTTGCGTTTCTGATGCAAATGGCTTCGGATTTAGAGGCATTAATTTTTATACCCCATATTTTGTAGTAAGTACTAATTTTGCCGAGATGAAAGGCAGCTTTGTCCAACGCGCGGAATGGAGAGGAGTCATGTGCATATATGAGACAATCATCAGCATATAGGATTGCCGTTGAATTTCGTGTCAGGTGCGGAAAATCATTCAGGAATATGTTGAACAATAAAGGTGCCAGAACACTGCCCTGCGGTACGCCACTGCAAACATTTCCCGGCAATGAAATCGATTCGTTGATTTGAATGCAGAATTTTCTGCCTTTGAAGTAACTTTGCAGTGTTTTGACTAAAAATGGATCGGTACCAATTTCAGCAAGTTTAAAGAGTATCCCCTTATGAAAGGCGGAGTCAAATGCCTTTTCGATGTCTAATGATATCGCCACAGAACAAACCTTTTCTCTCAGATTGCTGCAGACATCACTGTGGAATTTTAACAGGGCATGCTGAGTAGAATGTCGCTTTTGAAAACCGAACTGGTAAGATGGAATTGGATCTATGATAAAGCCGCTCTCGAGTTTCTCTTTCAGGATACATTCGAAGACTTTACCAACATTGGAAAGGAGTGAAATTGGACGGAAGTCTTCAACTCTGCTACTGCCCTCTTTCTTCTTTATGGGAACAATTTTCGCGAATTTCCATGCTGTAGGAAAGTAACAGTTATTTAGACAGTTGTTGTACAATACAGTTAGGAGTTTAACTGTTGTGTCAGGTAATCTGCGAATAATAAAATTTGAAATTTCATCACGTCCACTAGACTTCTTATTTTTCAGAGTGCCAATAATGGATTTCACCCTATCAACTTCAGTGAAGTGGCAGGCATCTGGATTTTCGAGTGAATTGAATACATCATCAAAAGTGTATATATGACTTGGCACATTTAAAGTGTAGAGTGTAACTCGGGAATCTAAGTTAGCCACCGCATTCTCTGGTATGTTTTCTGCAAATACACTGGAGTAGAAGTTACGGAAATGTTCTGCAATTTCTACACTATTAGTCGTTGTTACATCGTTATGACGGATTTGTTGACAAAATGGCGATTTTCTTTTTAGCATCATATTTATGTCCTTAAACGCCTTTGGACCGGGTACAATCTTTTTCAATCTATTCTTAAATTGATCCGACTGGGAAATGGCTACAAGTTCTTTCAAGATTGTTTTCAGAAGCTGTATTTGCTTTGAAAGAATGGAGTATTCAGCACTCAATCTGTTTGCATTACGATGGTATACTTTCTTCAGCTGTTTTTGCCAATAATGTGATATGCTAAAAAGATGTTCAATGTTCGCCGACAATGGGATTCTCTTGTCATATAATTTGATTAAATCTGAGTGAGAATTATGGACTTCGTCAAATGCAATTTTAAACTTATTTATTAACATATCTATCTCTTCATTTTCCAGATTTCTGTTTATTGGCGGCATAATGCGGTGCGAAGCTACGTCCATATCTTGCCGGAAATTGTTCCAGTTGGTATTTTTATAGGTTCTGAATAACCTTGGATTTCTTAACACAAAGTCGACTTCTCCCAAATGGACGGAAAACACTATCGGAAAGTGATCTGAGAAGGAGGGCAGACTTCGAATGTTGAAGTTAGGTGCATTTTGATCTATTAAATGTGGACTTAATAGAAAATGGTCAAGGAAAGATGACCCATTTGGATATGATGGACTTGAATCACACAAACGTACAACATCAAGGGAATTGTCTTGGAGCCATGTGTGAAGAACTTTTCCATTACAGTTCTCAGCTGAGTCACCCCAGACAGGATTTTTTGCATTTAAATCACCACCCAAAATAAATGCGTCATAGGTGTTTGTCACATTTAAAAGTTTGTTCAGCCCATCACAAAGTGCCACCGAGGGGCATATTGTTGGGACATATAATGATCCTATCAGGAAACTTTTCGTGGAATATTGCGTTTTAATTTCAATTTGTATGAATACTCCAGTAAAACCAATATCGCTTGGAAATACCCGTTTGTATTGAATTGTATTCTTAATAACAATAGCCACGCCAACACTAGCATTATCATTTATAATATTGTATCCATTAAGAAATATTTTTCTATTTCCACGCAGATGAGTTTCCTGAATTAGGGCGATGTCAATGTCATTGCGTGAGAGCGTCTTCAAAAGATCAATTTGTCGACTTTTATCTATTAAAGATCGAACGTTGAAAGTCATTAATTTAATAGACCTAAGGCCTGTGAGTGGTTTTTACTTTTTGATAAAGGCGCAAAAACTCTCTTTTTGCGTCTTGCCGTGACATTGATTTGAAATCTACCATGAAATTGTTTATTTCCTGCTCAAGGGTAAGTTCCTCAGGTTGCAAGAAAAGGTTTGCCAATTTTAAAAATTCATTAATTATGCCCGAATTTTCATTTTGAGGCGAATTGTTCTGGCCCTTAAAGAGTTGGGCAAATGTGCAGGAAGGAGAATATAATGGAGAATGTGCCATTTTACTCACATTTTTAGCAGCTAATTCCTTCCTTTGTTGGGCTTGCAATATTCTGCTTCTACTATTTTTCGCATACTCCTTAAATCTGGGGCATCCCCTCCAGCTTGCAGGATGACCTGGCTCACCACAGTTTACACAGTAAGGTGGAATTTCCTCCGAATATGTACGCTTACATTCTCCTGGGCCATGTTGTTGGTCACATTTGACACATTTAGACTTTGCGCTACAATTACGTGATACATGCCCCCACTTCTGGCACCGATGACACTGAACCTCTTGGGCTTTCCTCTTCGGCCTTTCCCAAGAAACTACCTGGCTTAACAGGCGATTAAGTCCCGATACATCTGGTAGACTTTTCCCGGGATTGAGAGTCACATTGAAGAGGCCTGTATCAGCGTTATTTTTTTCAGAGTGTTTAGTCGTAAATTTTGACACTTTGGAGATGACATCCGGAAATTGTATGTCCAGAGCCTGCTTGATGTCATTGGGGTCGCATCCATGGTACAATCCCCTAATTATAAGCGACACCTGCTTAAGCTCTTTTGGTGTGAACGAATACGAAGGAATTTCCTTCTCTCTTAGCAGCCTCATCATGTCCGAATGCACAAGAGGGTCTGCTAGAAACAACTTACTCTTAAACTTACTCACATTCTTTATTTTAAAGAAAACTTTCGGAGTCTTCGCATTGAGTTGGTCAACCAGAGTCTTAATGTTGACGTTAAATAAAAAAATTGGCGGGCAAAATGTTCTCCCAATTTGGGGCTGTTCCGCAGGTTTGGAGGTATTTGCCTTCTCCGAATTGATATGAGGAACCTTTGGATTAATTTCAAAGTCAAGATCACCCAAGATTCCATAGTAATTTTGGCCATATATAGACGACACATCTATATTCCTCGGTGGCAACGGGGTCTCGACTCGTTTCCTTTTCGTCGTGTTGAAAACACCCTCAATATCCACGGTGGTCGCATCAATATTCTGTGCACTACTGCACACTTCCTCGGCGACATCAAATCCCATGTCATGGGAAAGAGCTGACATCCCATCATGCATTTAGAAATGCAATTGCCCACAGTAAGGCTCTACAACCGATTTTCAAATCAATTTTTATTCTCAAAAAAATTGCGCAAAAAAATATCTTCCAAACAAATTGACGTTCTTCTTCTTTTTTTTTTCTTGGTCATACCACCAAATAAAGAAAGCCGGCTTTCACCCAAGACATGGTAAAATAAGTAAGGTAAACGCGTTAGAACAGCTGATTTGAACATTTTTCTTGCTTAGGTGTTGCTAGGGCTCACTAATCACCGTAGTAGCAGTAAATATGTGTGTAATCATGTGCAAAATCGCACTTGGCTTCTGTCAAACTCAGCTGATAAAAATGTAAACAAAATGTGCATTTTTGAATCAGTTGTGATATAATTGGAAAGAAATATTTGCCAAATTAATGAAGATTGAAATTAATAATTGAAATTGTTTGATGCTGCAGCTGAATTGGTTTTTCCCGGTGTGAAACTCTAACTCGTATTCGCGTCTGTTGTTTAATTCCGCGTCTGTAAACAACTTATAACCAACAAATGTAAACAAATTTGACATTTCCCAAGTGCGACAAATGAAAAAAAATCAAATCAGCTGTTCTAACGATACAACCTTGTCTTTCAACCATGGGTGTTGCTCTTATGTCAAATTCAAATGTATTTAGTTTTTGTATCTTTTTGTTTACGCTGCAGCCCATAGAATAACACATACCTAGATAAACTTATTCTCTCATCTGACGTTTCATTTCACACTCATCGTAGGTTTGTGGAATTGAGAGCAATTAAATTTAAAATTATCTTACACCAGGTGGAGTTACAAAATATGTTCACTTAACTTTTTCCTGTCGTTTTGGTGTAGAACTGAAAAATTTAAATATATTTTGCACTTTTTTGTTGACTTTTATCGTTGGTATACATTTGCATTGTATTTAACACAACTACTTTGCCACAAAAACACGAAATTCGGTTGTTGTTCCTATGTTGATCGCTGTATACTATTGCCACTATCTGGTATTATTGAACCCATATTTCTACCATCCAATGTTTACTTTCCTTTGGTATGTGTTATTCCTTACTTTCTTTGGTATGTGTTATTCTATGCTGCAGCCACACTTTCAAGTTTTTGTTTCAAGTTTTGTACACATACAGCTTGTCAAAATTCATGTGAATTGATAGCTGAGACCATAGATCATAGAATAACACATACTATAGAAGAACTTATTCTCTCATCTGACGTTTCATTTCACACTCTCTCGGTAGGTCTGTGGAAATGTTTACATACACCAGGTGGAGGTACAAAATATGTTCACTTAACTATTTCCTGTCGTTTTGGTGTAGAACTGAAAAATTTAAATGTATTTTGCACTTTTTTGTTGACTTTTAACGTTGGTATTCATTTGTATTGTATTTAACACAACTAGTTTGCCACAAAAACACGAAATTCGGGTGTAGTTCCTTTGTGGATCGCTGTATACTATTGCCACCATCTGGTATTATTTAACCCATATTTTCCACCCTCCACTGTGTAATTTCCATCGTACCTATGACGTTTAATTTATTGAGCGAATAAAACCTTCTACGTATGTGTTATTCTATGCCATAGATTAATACTTATAGTAGATCTACTAGTTCTCCCACCAAATTTATGACATTTGGCCTGGTGTGATATTTACGTTTGATGTTGAAAATAATTGCTTTACTAATACCAGATAGAGGCAATGGTTCAAAACAACCATAGAATAACACATACCATAGAAGGTTTTATTCGCTCAATAAATTAAACGTCATAGGTACGATGGAAAGTAAACATTGGATGGTAGAAATATGGGTTCAATAATACCAGATAGTAGCAATAGTATACAGCGATCAACATAGGAACAACAACCGAATTTCGTGTTTTTGTGGCAAACTAGTTGTGTTAAATACAATGCAAATGTATACCAACGATAAAAGTCAAGAAAAAAGTGCAAAATATATTTAAATTTTTCAGTTCTACACCAAAACGACAGGAAAAAGTTAAGTGAACATATTTTGTAACTCCACCTGGTGTAAGATAATTTTCAATTTAATTGCTCTCATTTCCACAAACCTACGATGAGAGTGTGAAATGAAACGTCAGATGAGAGAATAAGTTTATCTAGGTATGTGTTATCATAGAATAACACATACCATAGGTTTTATTCGCTCAATAAATTAAACGTCATAGGTACGATGGAAAGTAAACATTGGATGGCAGAAATATGGGTTCAATAATACCAGATAGTGGCAATAGTATACAGCGATCAACATAGGAACAACAACCGAATTTCGTGTTTTTGTGGCAAACTAGTTGTGTTAAATACAATGCAAATGTATACCAACGATAAAAGTCAACAAAAAAGTGCAAAATATATTTAAATTTTTCAGTTCTACACCAAAACGACAGGAAAAAGTTAAGTGAACATATTTTGTAACTCCACCTGGTGTAAGATAATTTTAAATTTAATTGCTCTCATTTCCACAAACCTACGATGAGAGTGTGAAATGAAACGTCAGATGAGAGAATAAGTTTATCTCATAGAATAACACATACCATAGAAGGTTTTATTCGCTCAATAAATTAAACGTCATAGGTACGATGGAAAGTAAACATTGGATGGTAGAAATATGGGTTCAATAATACCAGATAGTGGCAATAGTATACAGCGATCAACATAGGAACAACAACCGAATTTCGTGTTTTTGTGGCAAACTAGTTGTTTTAAATACAATGCAAATGTATACCAACGATAAAAGTCAACAAAAAAGTGCAAAATATATTTAAATTTTTCAGTTCTACACCAAAACGACAGGAAAAAGTTAAGTGAACATATTTTGTAACTCCACCTGGTGTAAGATAATTTTAAATTTAATTGCTCTCATTTCCACAAACCTACGATGAGAGTGTGAAATGAAACGTTAGATGAGAGAATAAGTTTATCTAGGTATGTGTTATTCTATGCTTTCACCCAAGACATGGTAAAATAAGTAAGGTAAACGCGTTAGAACAGCTGATTTGAACATTTTTCTTGCTCTTATGTCAAATTCAAATGTATTTAGTTTTTGTACCTTTTTGTTTACGCTGCTGCCACACTTTCAAGTTTTTGTTTCAAGTTTTGTACACATACAGCTTATCAAAATTCATGTGAATTGATAGCTGAGACGTAGGCTGGACGCAACTTGATATCAATATTCATGTTCCATAAAAATTCATGGCTTCTGTATAGCTCTATGAATCGCAACACATCATTAAATTTATTACCTCTACTCACAAAAATTTTAAATTATTTATATAATATTTTAATATTTGTAAAAGTAGAAATCAAAAAATTATGACGGCAGAATATTTGTAGCAAGGAAAACGAGAAACTGTTCATATCAAATGTAATCAGCTGTTTTCTTGATAGAAAATTGAAACACACGACTTCAAAGAGAAATTGATAGCAAGTTCCTTTAAATTTTTATCATAGAGTAAATTTATAGTAGAGCCGCCATTTGTCTCATCCGACGTTTCCTTTCACACTCTTCGTGATGCGGACGGTGTGATAGAGAGATGTTTGACGAAAAGTGATATACACCAGGTGGAATTACAATAACTTCTTGCTTTAATTTTTCATGCCATTTTGGTGAAAAACTGTGAAATTTAAATGTGTTTTAAACTCTTTTGTTGACTGTTATTGTTAGCATACATTTGTGTTGTATTTAACACAATAATTTTAACACACAAAACGAAATGCCGTTGTTGTTATTTTGTTCGTTGTTTTGAACCATTGCCTCTATCTGGTATTAGTAAAGCAATTATTTTCAACATCAAACGTAAATATCACACCAGGCCAAATGTCATAAATTTTGTGGGAAAACTAGTAGATCTACCATAGATTAATACTTATAGTAGACAATATCCTTGTAAGAAAAATAGATCTTCACGCCATCAGCGTACATTAACAATTTAGAGTGCATTATAGAGGCGGATGAGTCGTTAATGAATAACAAGAATAGAACCGGGCCAAGATGACTGCTCTGAGGCACACCAGATGACACAAAAATAGATCTTGAGAATGATCGGCCATATGATACCATCTGGTATCGGTTCATTAAGTAAGAACTAATCCAATTCAGCATGTTACAATTAAAACCCATTGCCCCGAGTTTAAATAAAAATAAATGGTTTCCCATTACATCCCATGAAGGGACCGGGGAGAACTTCTCAGAATAACTGAGCTGTGCGCTTTCCAGTTTTGACTCACTGTCACTATTGGAGGTGACCGCCGCCGAAAGAAATTTGAAGGTGGTCAGAGCAGGGTTCGAACCCAGGATCTCATGTACGAGAGCCGCGCACACTAGCCATTGCACCCTCGACGGCCCCGAGTTTATATAATAATAAATTGTGGTTAACTTTATCAAAGGCCTTACTAAAATCGGTAAAAATCACATCAGTTTGATCACCATTAATAAAGCCGTCAATAATAGAAGAGGAAAACTGAAGCAACTGTGAAAACTGTTTCACACTCTTTCTGGTTTTAACGTGAGAACAATATGTTACAAAATATGTAAAAACAATAATTCGTGAAAATATGGACTACTAACTATCAGCAACATGAAAATCAGGCATCTTAGTTTGAAAAATTAATTATTCCGAATGTAAGTAAGAAGCATAACAGCCATTTAGACGACAAAGAACCCATGTGTAGAACGCAGAATGTAAATGCTCGTGATTTACGAAGTTTGTTCAAAAGAGAATTTAACGATTAACGCAGGCTAAAGACGCATAATCTAAAACATCACTAGGTTTGTTTATTTACTTAACCGCGGGAACCCAAACTTAAGGGGCCCTTAGACCTGTGGATAAGTTGCACCGACTTCAAGTTGACATCAACTTATCCATGGTGTAAGGTGAAGTTGGTGGTTTGTACAAACTAGTTGATGTAAAATCAAAGCGATTTTGATTTTTTGAAGTTGATATCAACTTATCCATCAGTGTAAGGGGGAGTTGCATCAACTTTCTTACACATTTCGATGAGAAACGTTCATGAGGAAACATTATCGGCAAAATGTAAATAAATGAACCAAAAAATAAATAAATTAAACATTATCGGAAAAATGTAAACTAAATAAATATGATTTGTAGTGTTATTTATAAATATTTAAAGAAAATAAAAATAGAGTTTTTTCGTAAAATTTGTGATATTTTCGCAATGCGCTCACCACCTTTCATTTCGACATCTGACAAGAAATGAAGTTTCCTCAACTAGTTTGAGAGTGTAAGGGCAAAATCGAAGTTGATGTCTAGTTATCGAAGTTGATGTGAACTTGAAGTCGAGCAACTTATCCACAGGTCTAAGGGCCCTTTTACCCAAACGTGTTTCTTTACTCACAAATTAGCAAATGAGAGCGATTTTTTGTTTATCTTAACGTTAAAATGCGTTTCTCTTTTTACCGAACTTATCCAGACTTTTTCTCGGGTAAGTTTGGGCAAAGTGTCAAAAAATCAGTGGAGCGAAACATCAACATAAAAACACAGTATGTCAAGAATGGCTTTACACATTGAAAATAAATTCCATTTTTTAAATTATACTCAAAATAATATAAACATTTACTTCTGTACATTAACCTTTTTTCATCGATTATTGTTTTATAAGGTATTTAGAAAGATGTCATGCAAAAAGAGTGCAAGAGTGCAAAATTACAACAAAAACTAATACTATTACATTTTGTTAGTGTCAAGAATCTCTTAACACAACTCATTATTTACTCCCGTTTCCACTCATTTAACGATCAACAAATTACAAATAAATAAATAAACGGTAATTTTACCGTTATCTTTGATCTGCATTGTTCTTTTTCAAGATTTTTTTAGTCAGCTGGTTATAAATTTTCGTTGTGTACGCATATAATATTGTGTTTAAAATATGCCAGGCAAGAAGACATCATTCGAGGTAGTTCAACTGATTTATTATAATCATCAGTTGGGGAAAAGTGCGCAGGAGTTAGCGGAAATGTTTCCAGTGTCAAGAAAAATAATTTACAACATTCTGAATCGAGCTGGAAAAGAAGGTAAATTGGAGCCAAAGCCTGCAGGTTGCCCTAAGCTTAAGATAACTGGACGGACAGAGCGCATAATGAACAGAAAAAATTAACAAAACCCTCAAATTTCGACAAGAGCGCTGGCGAGAGACCTTAAGGAAGAGTGTGGTGTAGTTGTGTCCCATGAAAAAGTTCGGCAGGCCATATTAAAACAATACCCATCAAGAACAGCACGTAAAAACCACTCCTTTCTACACTTAATGTTGAGAAGCGTTTTTCTTTCGCCATTACGCATATTTTGCAGCCAACGGATTATTGGAATGACGTTATTTTCTGCGACGAAACGAAAATGATGTATTACAACGATGGACCCAATAGTGTGCCGCAAGGCGTTTACTGCGTTAGAAAAGCGGAACATCATCCCAACCGTAAAATTTAGAATAAGTCTATTATGATTTGGGGGTGTATCTCAAGTAAAGGAGTGGGAGACTTCGCCTTTATTGAGACTACTATGGACGCGCACAATATTTGAATATTTTAAATATCCATTTGGTAAACCGTGCCAGAAAATTTGAATTTATCAGGGATAATAAGCCGAAATACAAATTTTATCAGGACAACGACCCCAAGCATAAGCGGAAAAGTTATTGATACGCCTGCTCAAATTCCTGACCTTAATCCCATTGAAAATTTCTGGGTCCTATGAAAGAAAAATGTCGCTAAGAGGCTTTCGCAGATGGTCACCTTAAAAACACCAATGCTTGATGTAGCGGTCAAATAATTTAAATGGCCAAAATATCCCAAGCCTGGAGAAGGACAGACATATATTGGCCAAAACGGCATTTTCCATTTTTTGTTTTTGTGCCAATTTCTTGTTTTGACACTAGTATAAATAGGACCTTCAGTCACATACTTATTGCCTTTTTGTTATTAACCCAAAAATAAGTAAGTCGATTTTTTACATTTTCTGTTGTTCTTTATTTAAAAGTAAAAGTGTTAAATTTATTTAAAGTGTTACATTTAATCATTTTTTAAATTAATTGTTATTTTATTTTCTATTTTATATGTGCACTGCTACAGAGAATAAACAAAACCAAAACAACAACATAATCCCCATTACAACACAACAAACCAAATCAAATTAAATAAAGCAGTTGATTTACATACATACAAACAAAATATCTTGTGTTTATTTTTTCTGGAAGGCAGCCGACAGCCGGGGATGTTTATTCTGAAAAGGACATAACAAAAAGTGACAATTTTATTCTTTATTTTAGACGATTGGATTTGGTGGAGTGTTATTTGTTTGTTAAACACTTGAGTGATTCCGTTTTTTCTTACCTGTTATTGTGATCCTGTCGGTTTATGTCAGAAAACCAAGATCTTCAAAGACGAACCAGTGGACGAAGCACTCAGGGAATCCCGCCAGCTCGTTTTCAGCCCGATATCTACGACATGTCTGTCTCGCACTCACCGAAATCCAGTACGCCAGATCCAGACCGCCAAAAGCCTACAGCCATGGTCAGTACGCCTTCCGCCAACACGCCTAATCCGTCTGTTCCGTCATTACAGCCTCAAAGAGCCGCAGTTAGTACGGCAGCCACCACATCGAAATCTGTTAATGAATTTCAGGAATTTAGAAACCAGATGAAACTGCAAATGGAACAGATGCAACAACAAATGCAGGCAATGCAAACTGAATTTATCACTTCAACGAAAAAATTATAGGCACAGCTTTTAAATACGTCACAGCAGGTACAATCACAATTAGCCAGTTTACAGCCACCGTCACAGCAAACAGTGCCTGCATTGTCGTCACAACCGCCGAATCAGATACCGATACAAGTAAGTCAATCACAACCACCGCCAGAACCAAGCTATCCGCCACAGCCACCAATAAATCAGCCGCCATCGACACATATTCATCAGCCATTACCACCATTGTCTATAACCTCAAATATGTCGACACAACCACACTCGCACAACTCAATGTACACTCCACAAAAGAAAATTTATCCACTGCCTTTATTTACAGGTCTTCCAGAGGAGTGGCAGACATTTTTCGAGGCATTTGAAAGCACCACATCAGAATTTGGATACTCTAGCCTGCAGAATATTATGCGCCTTAGAGACGCTTTGCAAGGTCGCGCCAGAGAAACCGTTGAATCGCTATTGAGTAGCTCAGCCAACGTTGAAATTCATTGAAATTTTGCAGGAAACATTTGGCCGGCCAGAGCAACTAATCCGCAGCCAAATTGAAAAGGTACGTGCCATACCACCATTAATCAACGATAATCTGGAGGCACTCGTCAACTTCGCCAATAAAATCTCCAACATGGCCACTTTTCTGCAAAACGCCAAAGGTGAACACCATCTATCAAATCCGTCGCTGCTGAGTGAATTGGTGTCAAAATTGTCCACAAGCCGCCAAATGCAATGGGCCGAAAAATGTCTGCAGCTTCAGCACCCGGCTACCGTCGTAGACTTCAGCAATTGGTTAGCCGTTTTACGACGCCTGGCTAATATCGTCCACGACACTTTACCAGTTGTATCCACATCTTCCAGCCGCCGCCATGTTGGTGCCACCGCAACACAAAACCGCAAATATGCCTGCGTTGGAGTCGCCGTCAGTCAACAATGTCCCATTTGTCAGGGTGATTGCACCAATATAAAAAATTTTTCACACTTTTTACAAATGTCCATCGACGAACGATGGAATAAAATTAAACTAATTAAAACTTGTTTTTATTGCCTAAAAAGAGGCCACCAACTAAAAGATTGCCACACAAAACGCCGTTGTGGCATAAATGATTGCCAGAGGACACACAACCATTTGTTACATAAGACACTACCGACGTCAGCCCCGGAACCGAACCGATGGTCGTCCACACGCGATATGGAACAGCGAAACCACATAAATATGCCCGACACACAGCCACAACACACCGATAGATGTAATTGCCACGCATCCCGCACCACCGACAACCTAATGTTCCAGATATTGCCTGTGACTTTGTACGGAAAGCACACTCAAATTACGACGTACGCGTTCATTGACGACGGCGCCAATATATCCATGTTGGACATAAACATCGCACGCGAACTCGAACTACGCGGAGAACCGGAATATCTGGAACTACAATGGCTAAACGACCAGCGAATTAAAGAAAAATCGGAGAAAATTAATATCACCGTCAGCGGAGTTGGTAAATACAATAACAAATATTAAATTACCAATGTTTACCTTTCATCTCAGCTGTCATTGCTAATGCAGAGTTGCCACATAACAAATTATATGAAATCCCACGATTATGAAAAAATCACCAATATTCCATTTGGGGATTATTCAAATGTTAAACCTATATTAATATTAAGTTTACTACATTCATATTTAACAGTTCCAATAGAAGTTCCACGCATGTTGACTGATGTTGGACCAATTGTCACAATCATCAGACTGGGCGCCGTGATATATGGACCGATTCCAGGGGATAAAATTGCTGTGCAAAAACGCGTTTTACATGTCAGGAGGTGTTCTGGTGAAAACAATGGCGACTTGCTGCAGGAACTTAATATGATGATGCGTGAATATTTCGACGTGGAAACAATGGGCACAAAGGAAAATGTAAAACCAATACTCTCGAAGGACGATGAAAGGGCATTGGCATTATTAAAAGAAACGACCAGAAAAATTGATGGTCGTTACGAATGCTCACTTTTATGGAGAGAAATTGTACCCCCCATACCAGACTCCTACAATATGGCTCTAAATCGTTTGTGTAGTGTGGAACGAAAAATGGCAAGAGATAGTGAGTATTCGATGGAATATTGTCGAAAAATAAAAGATTACGTTGAAAAAGGCTATTGTAGAAAATTGAAAAATGCCGAAAAAGAAACTAAAAATGAACGCACATTTTATTTGCCACATTTCGGTGTGAAAAATGTCAACAAAAAGGGAATCCGACTTGTTTTTGATGCTGCAGTCGAGGTTCAACAATTTTCTCTGAACAAAGCTCTTCTTCCAGGACCAGATATAAATAACCCTCTAATCACAATTCTTTTTAAATTTAGAGAAGCTCCAATTGCGGTATGCGGAGATATTCAGGAGATGTTTCACCAAATTGCCATCACTAAAACAGATCAAGACAGCCAGAGATTTTTATGGAGAAATGGGGACCCATCTCAGCCAGTGGAGACATATGTAATGGAACGTATGATTTTTGGAGCCACCTGTTCACCAACAATAGCCCAGTACATTAAAAACTTAAATGCCAAAAAGCTTATTCAAGAGTCGCCCAGAGCAGTACACGGGATTGTCGATCGACATTATGTGGACGATTATGTCGACTGTTTTCAGGATGAAAGTGATGCAATCAGAGTGGTAAGCCAAGTCATAAAAATTCATAAAGCCGGTGGTTTTAATCTCCGCAACATTAAATCCAACTCCTACCGCGTACAAAAACAATGTGGCAATCCCAGTATTGATGAACCCAGCAGTGGCAACCTATTTGGTAGTGATGGCACTCAACGGGTACTCGGTATTCACTGGATATCAAAAACAGATGTTTTTTGTTTTGAATTGAAGTTGCACAAAGTGGATGAAAAAATATTAAATTTGTTAAAAGTGCCAACAACACGCGAAATGTTGTCGCTAAATATGTCGGTGTTCGATCCATTCAGGTTTTTGTGCGACTTTATGGTGACGTCAAAGATAATGATGCAGAAAGCGTGGAAATATGGTATAAAGTGGGACGAGGAATTGCCGGCACAAATTTATGGCCAATGGAAGACTTGGTTGGAGGAGCTGCCAAAATTGAAAGAATATAGTGTTCCGCGGTGTTATGTAAGTACATTTTTAAGCAGTAAGGTGGACATGCATATCTTTGTGGACGCCATCGAAGAGGCAATGGCTGCAGTGGCATATTGGCGTGTGGTAAGTGGTCTTGATATACAAGTTATATTCGTTATGGGCAAGACAAGTTGTGCACCTACAAGGTATCATACCACGCCTAAGCTTGAGTTGCAAGCCGCGGTAATGGGCGTGCGTATGAAGGATTTAATCGTGCGTATGAAGGATTTAATCGTATGAAGGATTAAATCGTGCGTATGAAGGATTTAATCGTAAATCATGAAAAAAATATAAATAAAATCTATTTTTGGTCAGATTCGTCTACCGTGATTCAGTGGATACGGTCTGATCACCGCGTTTATAAACAGTACGTGGCAAATAGAGTGGCTGAAATTCTGGAGACCAGTAAAATCAATGAATGGAGATAGTGTCCAGGTTCTGATAATCCAGCGGACGATGCTACAAGAGCAAAAATTGGGAAAAAATATAATGCGGATGGACGGTGGAAAAATGGTCCGGATTTTCTGAAAAAAGGCGAGGTGTACTGGCCCGAAGAGACCCGAATGAGTGGCAGCAAGGATGAGAGCAAATCCGAACTCAGAGCTAAGCACAGATCCTTGGCGGCGAGTCAGGTATGTCCATGTGTACCAAAAATTAATCGATTTTCTAAATATCGCAGGCTGAAACGGGCGATGGCATGGGTGTTTCGCTACGTCAACAAATTGGTGCGAAAGGTGAAAGGTGAGACGATTATATTATGTGAGCTATCAGTGGAAGAGGAAATATTTGCCGAAAATCATCTTTGCCACCAAATACAACTACAATCATTTGCTGACGACATAGCGGATTTGTGCAAAAATGGATCTGTGTCTACCAACAGCACTTTGAAGATGTTAAACCCCTTTATTGGCCAAGATAAATTGATTCGTGTCTCTGGTAGAATCGAAAATGCTGTTTTTTATCTGTCGAAGCAAGACAGCCAATAATTTTACCGAAGGACCATATTTTTACGAGGCTCTTGGTGGAGTCGTATCATGTGAAGTTTTGCCACATTAATACAGCAACAACAATCAGTGAAATCCGTCTGAAATTTTGGGTGCCATCACTTCGTCAATTGGTCCGAAGTATCCAGTCAAGATGTCCAGCCTGCAAGATTCGTAATGCGAACCACGTCAGCCACAAATGGCAGTCTTACCAGTGGAACGTGTCACACCCTTTGTTCGAGCTTTTACCTCCGCCGTCAGCATGAAAAACGATGGGTAGCGTTGTTTACGTGTCTGTCAGTCCGTGCCGTCCATTTAGAAATTGCTACCGACTTGTCAAGCGATGCCTGCCTGCTGTGTATATGCAATTTCGTCAACCGAAGAGGGGTGCCTGTCATGATACGCAGCGACAATGGGACCAATTTTGTCGGCATCGCCAAAGAATTGCAAGGCGTAGGTAATATCTTTGATAATGAGTCTTTTTCTGCAGGTATGACGGCCTTAGGCATCAAGTGGCTTTATAATACCTCTTGCAACCCCAGCGAAGGCGGCGTTTGGGAACGCCTAGTACAGTCGGTGAAAAAGGCGCTGTACGTCATGCTAAAGGAACAGGCGCCAAAACTCGATACACTACAAGCCTTTTTAATTGAAGCCGAAAACATGGTGAATTCCAGGCCTTTGACGCATCTACCTGTGACGCCCGAGGATCCAGAGCCATTGACCCCAAACCACTTCATACTCGGCTGCACAAACTCGACCCAGACCCCATCACCCTATGAACCCCGACTAATGTGTTTGAGGAAACAGTGGCGTGTGGTCCAAAATCTCAAAAATGGAATGTGGCATCAGTGGCTACGCGAATACCTGCCAGAATTGACGCGTCGCACGAAATGGTGGCGAGGGCGGGTCATCGAACTTCAACCCAACAAAGATGGTATAGCACGATCCGCCAAAGTTCGAACCAGCTGTGGGATATACCGCCAGGCCGTATCCAGGCTAGCCGTACTTGATGTTGATGACGATATTGTGAATGATGAATCCTCCCCCTCTGGGTCAGTTCACGGGGGTGGGGATGTCGCAGATGGTCACCTTAAAAACACAGATGCTTTATGTAGCGGTCAAATAATTTAAATGGCCAAAATATCCCAAGCCTGGAGAAGGACAGACATATATTGGCCAAAACGGCATTTTGCATTTTTTGTTTTTGTGCCAATTTCTTGTTTTGACACTAGTATAAATAGGACCTTCAGTCACATACTTATTGCCTTTTTGTTATTAACCCAAAAATAAGTAAGTCGATTTTTTACATTTTCTGTTGTTCTTTATTTAAAAGTAAAAGTGTTAAATTTATTTAAAGTATTACATTTAATCATTTTTTAAATTAATTGTTATTTTATTTTCTATTTCATATATGTGCACTGCTACAGAGAATAAACAAAACCAAAACAACAACATAATCCCCATTACAACACAACAAACCAAATCAAATTAAATAAAGCAGTTGATTTACATACATACAAACAAAATATCTTGTGTTTATTTTTTCTGGAAAGCAGCCGACAGCTGGGGATGTTTATTCTGAAAAGGACATAACAAAAAGTGACAGAGGCAACCAAAAAACCGAACCGCGCTAAAAACTCCTATATTGGAAGAATGGCAGAGAATACCTACCAATTATGATATGCCAAAGTTAATTGATTCCATGAACAAGTGGCTACAATGCGTGGTATATGCAAAGGGTGGTCATACGAAATATTGTAAGTTCAAAATATTGTTATTCATTAGTTTACTTAAAACAAAATACACATATCATTTGTGAAAAGACATTCTTGACACTACTAAAAATGAAATAATAGTTTTTTTGTTCAACCTTCTATTTTTTGGCACTAAACTTACTCTTGTTTCTCATCAAACCTTTATAAATACTATATATAATTTAATAAATAAAAAAATATATGTTTTAAAATAAAAAGTGAATTCATTCTGCTAATAAATATGCACATTTTTTTTTTCAATTCGTAAATTCATTCTTGACGTACTGTACTGTATGTATTACTTGTGAACAAATAACACAAGTGACAAAAATTATTGAATTTACAATTTTATTAATTTGAAAAGTGATTGCTTTGAGAGTGCTTATTTAAAGAAGATGGGAAGTGTACTAATTTTTCGACGACTTTGTATGGGGAACTAAGCGATATTAAGCGATTTTAAGTGGCTCCCCATACAAAGTCGTCGAAAAATTAGTTTAGCAAGGAATAAAAACACAGGCTCAAAGCTTGTTTTTTTATTCCCTGCTAAACTAATTTGTCGACGACTTTGTTTGGGGAACTAAGCGATTTTAAGCGGCGCTACATACAAAGTCGTCGAAAAATTAGTTCAGCAGGGAATAAAAAAACAAGAATATTATAATCGCTTAATATCGCTTAGTTAAGCTTATAGTAGTGGTCTTCATGAAGGCTCGAAAGAACCTCGTAAACTCGAAAACATCGTAAACTTGCACAGCAAACGTCAAAACAAACAAATTTCCCACACAAAGCGACTTGCTCAAAAGTGGAAAGTTTTCGAGGCAAATTTGCTGCGCAAACGTGGGATGGAGAAACGTGTAAACTTTTGACATTTCGTTGTCATCTGACTAGGATGGATAAATAAGGTGATAGCACTAGAACAGTAGAAAAAGTACACATACATAATACCATAGAATAACACATACGTAAAAGGTTTTATTCGCTCATCTGACGTTTCATTTCACACTCTCATCGTAGGTTTGTGGAAATGAGAGCAAATTAAATTTAAAATTTACATACACCAGGTGGAGTTACAAAATGTGTTCACTTAACTTTTTCATGTCGTTTTGGTGTAGAACTGAAAAATTTAAATATATTTTGCACTTTTTTGTTGACTTATATCGTTGGTATACATTTGTATTGTATTTAACACAACTAGTTTGCCACAAAAACACGAAATTCGGGTGTAGTTCCTTTGTGGATCGCTGTATACTATTGCCACCATCTGGTATTATTGAACCCATATTTTCCACCCTCCACTGTGTAATTTCCATCGTACCTATGACGTTTAATTTATTGAGCGAATAAAAACTTCTATAGTATGTGTTATTCTATGCATAATACATGCAATTGCTACTGCTACCACCTTATGTATCCATCTTGGTCAGCTGATATGGTTTTGAGCACAACTACGCTGAGCAACTTTACCTGGTGCCTCATGCAACGGTGCGAGGGAAACTTGCGCTGAGCAAAAGTTCTCAGCTTTCACGTTTGCATGAATGCCGCTAATAAGCTTGTTTTTTATTCCCTGCTAAACTAATTTTTCGACGACTTTGTATGTAACGCCGCTTAAAATCGCTGAATATCGCTTAGTTCCCCATACAAAGTCGTCGACAAATTAGTTTAGCAGGGAATAAAAAAACAAGCTTTGAGCCTGTGTTTTTATTCCTTGCTAAACTAATTTTTCGACGACTTTGTATGGGGAGCCACTTAAAATCGCTTAATATCGCTTAGTCCCAATCCACACAGGGAAACTTTTGTCGCCGGCGACACGAGTTCGTTGGAGAGAGAGGGACGACGTAAGTACCCCTCTTCTTATTTCTCGCCTCCCTCTCCGACGAACTCGTGTCTCCGGCGACAAAAGATTCCGTGTGTGGATTGGGACTTAGCTCCCCATACAAAGTGCTCGAAAAATTAGTTTAGCAGGGATAAAAAACAGGTTCATTATGAAAATAACAGTGCGATTAATGCTGCGCCTAAAAGTATACTCTTTCCACAAACCAGGTGACGAGTTGGCTACCAGTACGTTATTTTTAAAAACTATTCTACTACAGGGTAGAACAATCTGGAAACAGGGTGACGAGAAGCATAACTCGTATAAATAGGGGAGGTTTTTGGAATTATGGGTCAAGTTGTGATTGTGACCAACGCGATTTGATAGTAAAACAAGACTTATTGTAAAGTGGTGTAAATAAAGTAAACTGTTGTACTATACAAGTAAAATAAAGGGAAGTTAAACTGTTGTAATTTAAAACCAACCTTGTTTTATTATTGGGAATAAAACAGCGCAAAAACGACGTATAAGGAAAATCCTAACAATATTGTTTCTTTTAATACATCACATTTTAAATCAATGCGAAATGCGCACAATGAAAAAGATTAAAAAATTTAGCTCTATTTCAATAGATCAACAGATTCTAAGAATGCTATTATTTATAATACTGCAAAAACTAACATTAGTTAAGGAAATCTCATAAAGTATGTACAAAAGCTAGGTTATATTGGGTTGTAATGTCGAATAAATTTTCTTATCTATATTAAATGAGCTGTCTTTGCAAAAACACGTGACATATGGCCGTCTTTAAAATGTAGTGGTTCTTTTGTAATACTGTCATAATTTGTTAAATGTAAATGTAATAGTTTCTAATTATATTATTGTAAATAAGTAATTTAGTGAGAAAACATTATAAATGGGCTTGTAAACAAGATGTATATCTATATATGTATATCTGAACAATAGAATCTTTTGAGTTGAAATGCCGTGTACATGAACGTGATTTAAGTATTTGGCGTTTTTCAATTCTCGAGACACACTATTATGCCTTGTTCACGCTGCCGCGAAATTGAAGTCTTTCGCAATTTGGGCTGAAATTGCCCAATTTCGCATATATTTTTACAACTACGAAATTGAGATATTTACAAAATTTCGTTGAAATTGTGGTATACAACGCTGTTTTTACTCAACAAAATTAACTTAGTACTCTTTTTTGTATATATGCAGGGGAACGAAGCCGACAGCAACTTTTCCGGTGTGCCGCCGTCGTAGATAATTTTTTGAACTTCACGCCGCCGTAATTTACATGGGGGTTACACGGTAAATTTTTGCCTTTCAAGTTTCAATACATTCACACTTTTCTACTAATACACTCACACTTTAAAAATTGAAAGGAACTTGCTTTCAATTTCTCTTTCAAGTCGTGTTTCAATTTTCTTTCAAGAAAACAGCTGATTACATTTGTTATGAACAGTTTCTCGTTTTCCTACTTTCAAATATTCTGCCGTCATAATTTTTTGATTTCTACTTTTACAAATATTAAAATACATATTATAAATAACTAAAAAAATTTGTGAGTAGAGGTCATAAATATTTATAATGATGTGTTGCGATTCATAGAGCTATACAGAAGCCATGAAGTTTTATGGAACATGAATATTGCTTTCAAGTTGCGTGCAGCCTACGTCACAGCTATCAATTCATGTGAATTTTGACAAACAGTATGTGTACAAAACTTGAAAGTGTGGTTGCAGTGTAAGTCACGCTTCGACTTAAAATCTTGGCCGATATTATCGCCTAAGCCGCATTTAAAGGCCCGAATTACTAAAAAAATACCTAATTTTTTTACAAAACCAACGAGATGAGCCTAAAAGTAACGTCTGCCGAAAAATTACATTTACAGCCAAAGTCACGATCTCGAAAGAAAACCTAAGCGAACGAAAGCCAGTCACTCACTTTCTTTCTTATCCCAGGCTTTAAATGTTATTGTGTGATTGTGTGTTTGCAAAATCGGAAGCCACTAACTACTTTCGCTGTCATCTATGCGAACGAAAATGTCAAAACCAGTCACTTGTCTTTTGGTTGTCGCATAGCTGGAAATCAAATAAAAGCTTGAAACAAAAACAATTTACATAGAATTCAATGGAAGAAACACAATGGACAGAAAATAATATCGTTATAATAAATTTGTTATTAAAATATATTTAAATTTCAGCACAAAAACGACAACTTTGTGGCACCTGCAGATACTAGTTCTTCGTACTCTCCTCTCTCGCTCCGAAATTAAATGGCGAACGTCTAGTTTATGTTATTGCTAGATTATCGAAAGATACTGACTCGCATTCTGAAACGAAAGTGAGTGCCTGGCTTCGTTTGCTTGGATTTTGAGGGAGAGGGTGTAAGTGGGGTCCGATTTTGTACTGAATTGTATATATTTTCGTTCGCTTGTTAGTGACTCCCAAATCAGCTGTTTGTCGCATAGAAAGAAAGTGAACATTAACGTTCGACATTGTGACTTTGGCTGTTAATAAAAACTCGGTTGCCGCCGTCGATTAATTTTTTTTGTTCCTCCAACGCCGTCGATAATTATGGGTCGGCTTCGTTGTCCGAACACGTGGTTACTAAAATTACAAATAACAACAAAACAATTGTATACCGCCTCATTCATCAAATTGAAATTTTAAGTTTTCATCGACATAGAGTAGTGCAAATAAACTATAAACCGTGGTGAATCAGTGCTTCATGTTTAAGTTCACATACCATTCATTTATTTTATTGTTTTCATTCATTTCCTAACAGAATTTTTGTTGTTGTGACCAGGCACTAAAATTTTACTAATGACAATGTTTGTAAACAAACAGTTGTCATTTTTCAACTATATTCCTCAAATGCCAGTGTGAACGAAATTGTCAATTTCGTGGCAGCGTGAACAAGGCATAATTGGGGTTATCTGGGTCACAGATGGCACTCCACAATAATTAAGACACTATTAAATTGGTTGGTTAGCCACAGTTATGGTTTTAGTTGTCCCTAAATGAACCTCTTTTTCAAACCGTGCAGGTTTTATATTTTTCTCTAATTTTGTGTTCGGTTTTTATCAAGTTTTGAGACTCGCACGAACTCAGCCAAGATTTGTTTCCATCTCTTCCATTAACAAATGAAATTAGAATAAAAGTCCGCTTATATATGTTACAATGCTTATCTTCTCTCTTCTGGAATGGTTCAACACCGCCTTCGCCGGCTTTTTATGTTACAAAGCTTTCTACATGGTCGGTCTTCGGGCGGGCTTATGAACCCTTCTTCTGGGAATTGTTCAACACCGGCTTCGGCTTCACATCAAAAGTAAAACCACCATAGAATTCGTGAGAGAACCGTTTTCCTTTTTAATATTACGTGTCTCTATATCGTTCTCTAATTGTGAATTATTTAAAAAAATATTGTGCTCTACCCGGTCTATTACATTTCTCCAAAATTGGCAACTAAGTACTTATGAGCAATGAAATGCATTATAGTTACTACCATCTGCACATCCGCGTTCGATATTTTATTTCAATTTGTAATATCCTCAACTAACTAATTAGATGTGGAGTTCTACAAATTTTTCAGGAGCATGAAGTCGGAGTTTTCTGATATGGAAAAGGAGCTTTCGGCTTTATCTGGGCGATTTTCCAAGTTTGGGATGTTTAATAAATATCTGGGATTGAAAAAGAGAGCGGGTTCACCGAAAGCTTCCTCGCCGAAAAGGAAGAAGACGGCTAAGAAGGCCCTCCATTGTTGGTAATTCCTTCCTCGCCGAATTTAATGGACGTTAATTATCCAGTTCCAGGTTCAAGTCCAATGAAATCTTCTGCCCCTTCTACTTTTGCTGAAGTCGTTTCTGTAGTTGCTATAGCTTCCACGGATAGCGATAAGTCATCTCCTCCGGGTGGTAATCCCGCCCCGGTGCCAGGACCGGGACCAAGAACGTTGACTGTCGTACCGGCAAGGAAGACAGTTTTTGTGTCTAGACTTTCCCCCGACACGACTGAAGAGGATATACGGCTTTACATATCGTCTAAATTAGTCGGGAATAATTCTAACGATTCCATACAGTGCTTCAAGCTGAAGTCACAATTTTCAGAACGTAGGTCGTCTTTCAAAATTATGGCACCGGATGATCTATTTGTCAAACTGGTGGATTCGGAATTTTGGCCTTACAGAACATTCGTAAGGGAATTTGAGTATCGGGATAATTTTGCTAGATTACCGTCTGGAGATAAGGGAGCTCCAAAAAACTAATTGGGAGTTTGAATATGGCGTATCAGAATGTTCGCGGTTTGAATACTAAATTGTCTAGATTATTAGTTGATAGCTTTGGTAATGTTTTTAATTCTGAGTTGTTCTGCAATAAGTACGTAGTTTATAGAAAAGATCGTGTTGGTAAAATTGGTGGTGGTGTTTTAATCTCAATTGAAAATTCTTTATCTTCTGAGTTGGTTACATTTGATGATATTGGCGATCTTGAGTTTATTGTGGTGTCCATTAATTTAGGCAATTTGAAATTGTTTGTCACGTGTTCTTATATACCGCCATATTCATGCTTTGAGGTATATCAAGAGCATATTGACGCTATTGCAAAAGTTATTGCGTTAGCCAGTAGAAAGGGCCGTATTTTTGTATTTGGTGAATTTAACTTGCCGTCTGTGACATGGGTGTCTTTACCCGACACCAATTCTCTGACTCCATTGACACCATGTTAGTGTTCATCTGATTTTGTTACGCATATTTCCGAACTTGGCTTGATTCAATTGAACGAATTTTCCAATTCTATGAATCGAGTCCTTGATCTAGTTTTAGTGGATGATTCTAACAACTTTGATGTTTCTCGAATTGATCCGTTAATTTCTCCTGAGGATAGTTACCATCCAACGCTGGGAATTAATTATACATATGATGCCATGCAGGTTGGTTGCAATCGCTCTTCGTCCTATGTTGGCCTATGCTTTTCGCGTGCGAACTTTATTCTTTTGAATAATCTTATCTTTGATACCGACTGGCATAGTATATGTCAGTGTGATAATGCTGTTGAATTTGAAATCGCCCTGGATGATTTCTATAATATTATTAATGGCTATATTTCTAAGTCTGTACCCAAGAGGGCTATAATGGGTAATACTGGTCCCCCATGGTCCTCAAGGGCTCTAAATAGTCTTCAGAATGTAAGGAATAGATGTTCGAAAAAGTATAAAAAATATGGACTGCTAGCAGACTATGCTAGGTATATTGTTGCTAGGATACAACTCTAATATAGTAGATACAACTCTAAATCTCGTGAGAGTTACAGATTATATTTGAATAAGTTGAAGGCTAATTTTAAACGGAACCCCAAATCATTCTTTAGATTTGTTCTGAATTTCTGTTATCTAAGATTTTCATAAATGTCCCATTGAGACCCACGAGGTACTATAAACTCATTCACATCGAGTTTCAGCGTTCGAATTATGCGTCCTTTGATCCAGTTAGGAGAATGTGTCGTGACTTTAATGAGCTATATCAGTTTATTGATTTCACTGGTAGTTGGGAAACTACAAAGTCTAGTACAATTTGTCATTTGAACAGATTGCATTAGTGCTATATATTCCTTTACATAAGTAAATTTACTTTATCCTTACTATCTGTCTGTCTGTCTGATTTATAATTTGGTTTTCGTTTTGCTCGTAATTATTATATATTATGAAGTCTGTTATATTAATATCTTGTGATGTACTTTTATACTTATTTATGTTAGTGTAATACCAACTGGTGAAGAATTTCTATAGTTGGTTGCGACGTGTGAACTTATGATCCTTGCTCTCCCGTTATAGACCGGTCTATAATGTGTAGGCTGTCCTCACGTTATGGGGACGTGGCCCTCTCGTTCGGTAGGGGCGGGTAAGAGTGGCGGCGATGGGCTGGCTTGATTAAAAAAAAAAACAAAAAAAGCCCCGTATTCAAAGCCCCGTATAAAATTATCAATTTTACTTACGAAATTTTCGCAAAAACTAAGTAATGCGTTTTATAAACTACCCATTAAATGACGCAACTTAACGCAGGTAGTCACGGAACAGTTGTTTCGTTTTATAAATTAAAAATTACCGAAATAAAAAATGTAACGCGAAGTGACTGATTCACGACTTATAGAATCACCCTAAATATGATCCCTTTTCGAAACAAATGAAACCACGTTTTCTTTGGTTGTTAAGCTGAGTACAGACACATCAAATTTTCGTCTGTAGCGATGCTACTTTATTGAATTTATGATCTTCATGTTAGAAACACGCTTACGTTTTCGCGTACCAAAAAGAATAGAAAGTCCCTACTCGCACATAGAAAGTCCCTACCCGCACATGGTTGTTAAGCTGAGTACAGACACATCAAATTTTCGTCTGTAGCTATGCTACTTTATTGAATTTATGATCTCCATGTTAGAAACACGCTTACGTTTTCGCGTACCAAAAAGAATAGAAAGTCCCTACCCGCACATAGAAAGCATAATCTCGTAATGATAGTTACAGATATGTTTCAGTGTAACAGCTGATGTAGAGTCCAAACATTACCACACACGCTACAGACGACGACCTTCTTTTTTTTTACATATGTTTCTTATGGCAGGGAAAAATCGTGACGGAAATCCGGTGCGGCTGACGACTCGCCGCTAGAATAGAATCTTTTCTAATTTCTTGGCGGCGCTCTCACGAAATCTCTCAATTGAGAGAATGGAGTTGCCACATTTTCATAAAATCCATAAGAGCAACCAACACATACATAAGTTGCAGTATGCGTGTACAAAAGTAAATTAAAGAAAGGGTTAAAAACGATTTATTTTTTAACACAATACAATTAAACTGAATGAATTAAAAGCAGTAAAAACAATTTAAATCCTGTATATCAATAATATTATGTTTCTAAACTTTCAAACAAATTCCAGAAAAGAGCCGTAATTATACACGATGCAGAGAGAAAAACTCAATTGAAGTCGCTGGACGCTCTCTCTCCCATTTCGTTTAGACGCTAGGCATTTTTTTCGTCGTCGTCTGAAGCGTGTTCGGTTCTGTTTGGACTCGTAATCAGTGTTAACAGTAATGCATTTGGTGTTGCCATATTGCAGATCACTACACGTCAAACATTGAGAGTGCATGAGTGTAAGTAATACACCAAGTTTAAATCCTTTTGATTTTCGATCAAACAAGAGCCCATGTTTGAAGCTTTTTGACGTGTGTGTATCGCTGTGGTTCAAACATCATTTTTGCGTTGCCACCGAAGTGTTAACATCGTCGGTATACATTTTTTTATTTTTGATAAAATGGAAGACAAAAGTTTTCTTCTTGAAGTTATTGAGTAAATTAGCTTCTTTTTAGCCATTCCTTCATCCAAATCCGTTTCTTACAATTTTTTTGTTTTTCTTTCTTACATGCTACAGCAAATATACAATCATCAGTGCCTTTAGATTAGAAAATCCGCATATAAATGAATGTTTGAAACTTCATGTTTGATATGTCTGTATTTGACGTCAAACTGAGTTTTACTAATAAACTGTCAATGTTTAACTAGAATTTGACGTGTCTGTACTCAGCTTTAGGATTTTTGAATACCTTGCCTATAACAAAAACACCGACTACTATCACCTGACATAAATGCAACCCCTGGCACTTTGCAACACCAGCAAGCGACAATATCGCGTAGGTGGCATCATTCGGTAACATAAAGTAATCGTTAACCATTTGTTTAACTAATCCACACGGCATACATCTGCGGAAAATTACTTCATTTTTACACATTTTATACATAAAACGTTTTAAAAGATTTGTACAATATCCGTTTGTGCAATTGCCGGCTTTTTAAACAAAGGAACTGTTCAAATTCAATAATATTTAGTGCATATAATTGTATATTCCACGTTTTTCGCACATTACTAAAGGCGAGAGTCTATACTCGTATTTTTTTCTCAGCTTTACAATGCGAAAGTGTCAGTCCATGTAGCCCTCATTGCTACATAATATTTTCACTTTGGTTTGGCGATAATTTCACAAAAAAAAATTCAACACTAGTAAAAAAAGACACGGCGACAATAGTTCCTGCTCGGTGGTGTGGACTATGTCGGTGCACTATAAATTTAAGAGCACGCTCGATTATGACACCATCACGTTCGATGGCCTGCATATATCGGTGGCAGATCTCAAGAAAGCCATACTACAACAAAAGCGGCTAAGTAAAATTACCGATTTTGATTTGCAAATTATAAATGCCCAGACAAAAGAAGGTATGTGGGTATCACAATAACAAGTTTGTTGTATAAAATAATAATGTTGTTCTGTAGAATATCCTCACGACTCCAGTTTGATACCCAAGAATACCTCATTAATCATTTCTCGAGTGCCCTTAACCAATCAGGCCAAAAAGTTATGGGAAGCTTCAAATAAACCTGTACAACCACATCGAGTGGTATCGAAGCCTGCAGAATCAGCCGATTTTGATTTATCAAAAATGGAGGGAAGCGAAGAAGATAAAATACAGGCAATGATGATGCAAAGTACCGCAGAATATGATCCCAAAAGGTTTGCTATTAACTTATTATATGTATACAATATTTGTAAATCAATTTTATGATTAAGCTATCAAAAAATTCGAGGATATTCTCAAACGGGCGAGGTACCTCCAACGTATCGTTGCAATAAATGCAAAAAAGGAGGTCACTGGATTAAAAACTGCCCATTTAATGTAAGCAAAGAGCATACAGAGGTTAAAAGGACAACAGGTATACCGAAATCTTTTAGAGATAAGGATGACAGGTAGGATTTTTATATTTTTAATGATAGTATTTGCTGCAATTTACTTTTTTACTCATAGAGCTATGATGATTGAAAGTCAGGAGCCATTGTTGGAGGAGGACAAGAAACAGGAAATTCCCGATGATTTGGTGTGCGGTATTTGTAATGATCTCTTCGTGGATGCTGTGATGATACCATGCTGTGGCAGCTCATTTTGTGATGATTGTAAGTAATACACCAAGTTTTAAATTAATAACTAAGTTCTGTAACTATGTCTAGGTACTTTGATCGCGCTTTTGAAATCTAGGTTGTAGTGCATTTTATCTTTCTAAAAAAATATATAATTGTTTACATTATTATTTATACTGTGGCCGTCGTTGGTGCAAAATGTGCGGATCTTGTACATGACATCGTGGGTTCAATCCCTGCTCTGACCACAATGAAAAAATCATCTCAAAATATCGTTCGGAACCGGTGTAAAATTGTAGGTCCCAATCAGTGAGTGTAAAAAATTAGAAATCGAACAGTTCACTGGTTGTGAGAGTCTCTCCCCAATCCCTTCATGGAATGTAATGGACAACCATTTTTTATATATATAATAATAAGTACTTTTCTGAAAACTATCGGGCTAAAAAATAACATCTAACATTTTACAGGTGTAAGGACGGCTCTGCTGGAATCAGAGGACAATGAATGCCCGGACTGTAAGGAAAAGGGAAGTTCCCCGGGATCTCTAATACCCAACAGATTCCTTAGAAATTCTGTTAATGCTTTCAAAAATCGCACCGGTTACAAAGCATCTACACAAACCAAGAAAGGTATATTTATTTATGGCTTTAATTTTCTAAGGCTACCCTAAAAATGTTCTTCAACAGCACCTGTTCATGAGAAACATGATGCGGAAAATGACAAGAAACTGAATGAAAATGACGAAAAATCTAAAAAATTGGAACCTATAGAGGAGCCCAAAAAACCTGCTGCAGAAGCTGATGTTGATGACGAGAAACCGAAGAGTGAACAATTTTCTAGTGATACCGAATTAAAGGTGTCGCCGTCAAGAAAAGAGGGAGAGCAAGAAAAAATAAAGTCTCCTGAGGTCAGAAAAGAAAAGGAGAAAAATCACGAGCCTGTAAATCCGACGAGTCCAGCACATGACGATTCAGATTTTGAGGATAATATTGTGGTGAAAGTGCCGCCAGCTTCAGAAACACGTACAGAAAAGTATCTTGGCCGACGTCACGGTAGTTCTCATCCAAGACCTCCGGGTTTGGAATCTAATTCGCCTAAAGCAAAACATCAGGTGAGTGAGACACATGAATAGTAAGAAAAAATCAATATGATGAACAGTCAAATATTAACACTTGGTCTAACTCAACTGCATTTTATAACTGAGAAACAACGATTTTTGTTTATATTATCCATATCCTCTGCTATTCCCATTTTAGTCCTCTTACCAACATGATTCCAATTCTCATCGATCGAATAATGATCACCCAGGATCGAATAACAAGGATTGGGATCGTTCGCCGCGTGAAACATCATCTCGAGATCATGAACGTGATCGAGATCGCGATCGGGAACGCGAACGTGAGCGAGACCGAGATCGAGAGCGTGGTAATGATCATTACATGTACGAAAAAAGTCGATCGCACATAAATAAACCTATGGACAATGTACAACCGCCTGGTGCAGGTTCAGCTCCAGTACCCTTATATCATCCACATCAGCAGTACGAAATGCAGCAACAGCGACCACCCATTAGACCGATGAATATGCATCCAGGATATCACAATCATATGCATCGTCCACCATTATATCCGCATCCAAATATGCAGGCCCATCATCCGCAAGTAGGACCACCGCCTATGCGTATGCCTATAGCGGCAATGAATTCATACGAACAACAATATAATCCCATTGGCAATGTGGTACCAGGGTAAGTGAGTAATAAATAATGTAGACAGTTTGAGAACTTTTTTAAACATATTACACCAAGTGAATCTAAAGAATGGGAGCATCTCGTATGCACATTCACAAACTCGGGAACTTGAAAAAAAAATATAAATTGTAGATTAACTTAAAGACCTCAACTCAAATACTAGCAACTTAAAGGATTTGAAATCCTGTTTATTGAATAGATCTTTATGATTTACAAACAAACATGAAAACAAACTATTACCGATCCAGTATTTATTGTATTAAGTTATCTTGTTTCGATTGAAATCTAACGTCGCTATCTTTGTTGACACACATTATTTGTAAGAAACAAACAAATGTTGTGAAGAGTGATGATCTCGTAGAGAATTGTGTTGTTCGGTTTACTTTGTAAGAAAATCATATATAGAAATATAGTTAAGCTTTAAGCCAAACATATAGTACACATTTTAAACGTAAATTAAGGTTTGCTAAACATCCATTTTTATAAACTGTGATTTTTAATCCATGTCTCTTTATATAACGAAATAAAAAGACTGAATTCAACTATAATTATTTGTTATTGATATATATATAAACTTAACTCATATAGAAGATATCTATAAAAAATAATCAGTTGTAGCAGTTGAGCCTATTCGTTTGGACTACCTTGAGCCCCTGAAATTATGGAAGATAAAACACTGAATTAAGAGCCAGCCTAAAGAGTACTTACAGCCTCCATACAGCCCAATTTTGTAAACTGAAAATATTCCAATATGTTTACATTTTTCATGGGTGTAAAATTGACTTGAATCTTCTATCTATTCCGCTTGGTTTGTGGTAAGTCTTTACAGGTTTAACCGCATATAATTGATCTTCAGATATACGTTTATGGCATAATCTTTGTTGGGGAAGATAAGAAATGGATTTGAAATTCGGTTTGCAACTTTAGAACTCCCATTTGTCATACCATTGCATTTTTGTACCATATAGATGTACTCTTTGTTTAATTCACAGATATCAACGATTTCCCTCTGCAAATATGCCTAATCGTTTCAATTATCCCATGAGGGAGGCAGAAAATCAGAATCAAATGCGCCCATTTAATAACATAGCATCGGTCTACGAAACGGTTGCTGCAAAAGTCGGAGTTGGGTAAGTCATATAAAGCGAAATGTCGTCGATATGAAAGTGGTATACATGTATATATATTTTATTGTATGTTTAAAGCATAATAGATGATCCATTGGAAGCCTTTAACCGCATTATGAAAGAAAAAGAAAAAAAGAAAGACGATCGCCGTTCACCCGATCGCCGCAGAAGATCTAAAGAACGCCACATTAGAGGCAATTTTCGTACTTCACCCTACAATAATCGCAACGCCAAGGATCATGGAGGTAGCGTTGCTTACCACGAGAAAAGAGGACGTTCCCGTGAAAGGGATAATGAACGCGGTATGCGCGGATGGCCTCGTTATGAAAAGACCGGAGACAAGGAGAGAGAAAGGGACCGAGAAAGAGAACGAGATCGTGAACGCGAACGCGAAAAAGATCATGCATATAGAGGAAGACGTTCAAAATCAGCCGGAAGGAATTCTAGGTTGTTATAAAGCTTATCCGAACAAAGTTAATTGTTATATTTTGAAATATTCTTTATTCGTAGATCACGATCGCATTCGCCGGCTACAAAGAGATATAGGTCACCATCCAATATCAAAGCCCATGGTACACAAGATAAGTAAGTTATAATATCCTTTGTTATTCTAATGTAAGGGTAATAATATAACAACTTTCTTTAGACATCTACATCATTATCAACAAAAGGCTAGAATAGACGATCACGAGGAATTATTACATTTAAACAGGTAAACAAAAATATCACAAAAGAAAAGAAAATCAATGTTAGCATAGAATGTGCCATGATTCAGTTAATTGAATCATGAAATAATATGTGATAGGATGACCTTTCAAATTAGAACAGCATAGAATAACTTTTTTTGTATAAATGCAATAATTAATCATTTCAGACATAAGCGGGAAGGAAGCAGGGGTCGTTTAAATATTGGAAAATCATTAGATTCTAGAGGAGCAAATAAGTTGCCAGATCACGAAAATAGAATGACAGATATGAGGTAAAAATCCAAACGTCTACATCATCAGGCTTATTTTTCAACATCACATGTAATTTTCCATTGCAGAAAACCTTACAGTTTGAACGATGAAAACTCTGAACCTCCACCGCCGGGTTTTGAAATTCAACCTCGTAATCCATTCCATACCAATATATCGTCGCCACCTCCTCCCTCTTCCAATCTAAGGGAAATTAGATGTCAACGTAATATCACGCCAGATTTGTATGAAAAATGTGTGTCTCAAGACTTGGAAGAAAATAAAATCTACAATAACATCAATAGATCCGAATTGAGATCGAGGACAAGGTCAAGGACTCGATCACCACGACGATCGCGTTCTAGGTCGAGTATCAGGACAGCAGAGAAACGAAGGAAGACCCAAAGAAGTACAACACCCAAAGGAAAACCGGTGGAGTATCATCACAAAAAGGAAAAAGTATCAAGCTATTCATCTCACAACAAACATAAAAATGATGATCGCCATTCACAAAAAGATAAAGATGATCATGAATTTGTGGATGTTAAGCGACGTAGCATGACACCGCCGCGAGAAAAAGAAGCACATGAACATAGAGCGGTAAGTGATACACATCAGACATCATCTGAGGAAAAATCTGATAGAAAATCTGAGAAAAAACTAAAGGAACGCAAGAAGAAGAGGAAGGATAAAAGTGAACGTAAAAAGCTTAAAAAAGAGAAGAAGTCCAAGAAAGAGCGTCATAGGCAAAAATCTGAAGAGAAATATGACAATGTTAATCAAGAAGAAGAGCACGAACATCGCGAGGATGAACAACAACAACCGGAACATGAACTGGAAGATCCAAGAAAGAACATTGAGGAACCGAACTTAGACAAAGAATTTCACCTTTACGATGACCTAGAAGAAGAAGGTGAATACAGGAGTGTGGAAAAAGAACTAGGGCCTCCGAACTCCACTCCCAAAAAGGAGGAAGGGTCCCGATCAGAGATTACCCCTAAGCAACAATCAATTGAATCCGGTGAGAAAACTCCGCCTTCGGATATTAAGTGTTTTGATGCTGTTTTAGATATACATGAATACGAAACAGATTTCGATGACAGCAGTTTTAAGCAACAGGACAACACAAATAAATTATTACCGGAGGCATCAAAATGGGAGATTGAAGACCATCTTAATATACTTGGTCCCGCAAGTGACGATAAGCAAGATGAAAACGTAGCCCACAACAATAACGCTGAGACCAAGGTCACCAACGATGTAATTGTACGAGCCGAGAAAGCTATATTTGCACGAGCAATCAATGCAATACGACCGCTAGAGCTGAGGAAAAAGTCATCATCAAAAGAAAGGTCCTCAAAATCCTATCCAGATGATCACGATAACATAAGGAATATAAAAATTACATTGCCTGTAAATATTAGCATCGAACGATCGGTAGAAGTGAAAAGTGACAGCAGTGAGAAGAGGAAATCCATAAAAGATCGACTGGGCAGCAAAGTTAATCAATCTCCCGTATATTCCCACGTTGGAGAAACACGAAGAGAAGACCATGGACACAAATCGTCAGCGTACACCACGGATCACAGGGATAACGAACGTCCAAAAAAAGCAGGTGGTATTGATAATAAGATCATCAGCAAAAAGAATGAAAACAATCGTAGTAGTCGCGATGAACGTGAGCGGGAACGAGGTGAAAGGGACCGCGAACGTGGAGAAAAGGAACGGGGAGAGAGGGAACGTGTTGAAAGAGAACGAGGTGAGAGAGAACGTGGAGAAAGGGAACGAGGAGAGAGGGAACATGTTGAAAGAGAACGTGGAGAGAGGGAACGTGTTGAAAGAGAAAGGGGTGAGAGAGAACGGGGAGAGAGGGAACGTGTTGAAAGAGAACGGGGTGAAAGGGAACGTACTGAAAGAGACCGTGGAGAAAGAGAACGTACAGAAAGAGATAGAGGAGACAGAAATCGTGAACGGGAGCGCCAAGACAGGGATCGTGAACGCCAAGAAAGGGAACGTGAACGTCTTGAAAAAGATCGTGATCGGGGAGACCGTGATCGAAGGGAAAAAGAGCGGGAACGAGAAAGAGAACGCGATAAGGATAAAGAACGTGAGAGGGAAAGAGAAAAAGAACGTGCCAAGGAGAAGGATAAACTGCGACGAGACAAAAATGACAGCAACCCAAGAGAAAGAGATAACAAGGATCGTGTTCGAAATCATGAAAGGAATAATGATCACGATAAGGAGCGATCTAACAAAGACTACAAAACGAAAGATAAGTCAGAAAAGGATCATCGCGACAACGATCATAACGCTCGCAAACGAAACCAATCTCCCGTTTTGCAACAAAGAAGGCGCAGCCCTGCTTCTTCGTCCGATTCTGACTCTGATGACGTTGTAGGAGAACGCAAACGAAAACTATCTAAACCCGATAAGAAATCTAGGAAACGATCCGAGTCCCCAGACAGTGATAGTAAGAAATCCAGCAAAAAGAAACCGAAACCGGATAAGAAGAAGAAGAAGAAAAGCAAAAAATAAATGAATAAATGTATTAACTGTAAAAATCGTCATACATAATTAAAATACATACATACAAAGGAGTAGAATGAACTTTACAAATTACACACACACGTATATACAAACATATATAAAGTATATTTAGATTATATTAAGGAAATTTGATTTTCTTTTTAATAAAAAAAATCCTATCATCAAGATTTTCAATGATATTTAACAATTTCGTATGAGGTTTTCTTTTATTAAACATGTTACTTATAAGCAACATTCAGCATGAAAGGGTTAAACATAGGTATGCAACACATCGTCCTCACGCTCCTTGATGGGTATTGATGAGATGGGTTTCTACATGAATGAATGAACACATGGATGAATTTGTTGCCATAACCCATACACATTAGTTACCTACTAAGGTTTCGGTTTGTATCAATTTATTATCTCGTTCATACTGCTTGGTAGTGAGACAATCCTCCAGAAAGAATAATAGAGCCACTAAAAACGATAGGCTGCCAAGTACCAAAGCGTTGATGCGAATATTTTCGGGTACATATTCAACAGTGTAAAATACCATAATACCTATACAAACGGAGAAAAAATAACAATAAAATACGGAAATTTATTCCCATAATGCAATTTTACTGGAAAAGTAGTTACTTTACCTTGAAGACAAAAAATAATCACTCCAAAGCGTAGAAATAATGTGTCAGTGGTAGAGGGCAATTTATTAAAGTTAATTAGCCTGAAAACGGTTCGGGTCATAATCAAATGTCAATATCAATAATCAAATGATACCTTTCTAATAAGCACACTGATATAATAAAGGTATATCCCGCATAGGCAAATATGCTAAAGTCATTACCCTCTTGCGACCATGTAACATTTTGCAATAAATTCCATTCATTAGATATCTTCTGATTGAGCCTTAAGGTCATGCGGGCTTTGTTGTCGGTAAGCTTTTTAAAAATCAAAGCAGCTATGGTGGTTATCTGTATAGGACAATAATTCACATAGTCTAATAGTTTTAGCAAATGGGCGTTGGATTTGGCGACTTACAAGTTGAAGAATTTTGAAACAAACACTGACACCTGACGACCGACTCATTGCGATGATTAACCTTAACTAACATACATATATGTACATTAAATCCGACAGTTGTTTAACACAAAGATGCTGTTTTCCATACATTCCACCTTTAACGTTACACGTATACGCTCTAAAGTTACCTTTTTCCCACCAATTGTTCAACCAGCTAGCAACTACACTGGAACGCGTCATTTGTTGTGGCACGAGTGAAAAGTTCAGTTGTGCATGTATGTATGCATGTGCATTATACACGTAGATCTGCACCCATTTGCTATTAAGTATGGGTCAGTTAAGTATGTATAATATAAAGCCAAATTGAAATTCTACACAGTAAAATGTATAAATACCTAATAATTTTTTGAAAAACAAAATCTAGTGGCCCTCAGCCAAAAGTTTAAATAGAAAAATATTAATGTTTTCCTAAAGGCAATTTTCTTGCTTTTAAGTTTCTTTCTACAGAGAAATAACATTGTCATGTGTCAAATCTAACCGTTTGTGTCCGCCAGTGGTGAAATGGGGACTTGAAGGCGTGTTTTCGCTTCCTCCTCAGGCCACCTTAAATTTCTTTCGACAACTTTCATCTCGGTTAGTGATGTTGATACTATCGAGTAATTAGCGGCGAAAACGCGTTTCAATAAAACCGTTCGGAACCGGTGTTAAACTGTAAGTTCCACTCAGTGTAAAACTAGAAACGGCACAGCTCAGTGATTTTGAGCTTTCCATTGTCCCTTCTTGAGATGGACTCGAAAAATATTTATTTAGTTTAACCGTTTGGGAATCACTGAACTAGAATTTACCACCTCTCTCAGTACTGCAAAGCCACGTAACTAGAAACCCCCTTACCCATTGAAATGTAATGATGGAAAAAATGCAACGTACACATGTTTTGTATAAAAATTACTCGTTTTATTACCTAATAGATAAATAACAAATTATTAAAATTGCAACTCAACATTTTGTGTACCGCAATCAAATAAAAATTTAACTAATGTGGTTATGTTTGATAAAATATTTAAATATGCACTAGATTAAACAAATAAAATAATTTCATGTATGCAATCCCACAGAGATTTATTATGACGCTTTTGTCTTTTTCAATTGCTTAGCTTCATTTGACTTAAATAATGACTTGGGATATGACTCCGTAAATATTATTGTGCCGGTGAATACTAGTAGTGTACCAATCCAATGGTATATGGTAAATGAATTCTTAAAATACACAATAGAAAACAATAGCGATACAAATTTCCGTAGAGTCACTACTAAAGTGACGGTTAAGGAGTTGCATTCGGCAGTTAGTACATAAACTGAACTAATACACACATATTGGGTGATCATATTACATAGTATATATACAATTTGTTCCGGCAAGAAGGTGTTCACGCCCATAACGGCTAAAGGTTCACTAGCGGCACTTATAAGAAAATGCCCCCAGATATTTTGGCCGATTAGCAGAAAACCAGGAAGAGGAAAAAGATGCTGAAAATAAAATAGAAAGTTATATAATTAAGATCACACTGATTAGGCGAACCCTTGCCCAATCTCCTAAGGAGAAGTAAAGCGAATTATTTACCAGCCATGTTTTGTTATGCCTGTTTCAGAGTGTGTATACATAGATAGAATAATGTAATTTTTACCGTATAGTAAAGTGCCTCCCTGGAGCATTTGCCATATTTTTTGTATAAAACCTCCTGATATATACCCATGCAGGCGGAAATCAGCAATGCAACAGTCAAAATTCCAATGCCTACGCACCACCAAAACACTACAGAATAACCTGTTTTTTCTGCAGAGGTGTTTTCTTTCCTATGTTTGGGATTGCTGGTATCTTCCTGAAAAATAAAACAACTTTACAAATATATCAACATTTTTCTCAGAAGGGTGAGGAAGCCCCGTTTGTTACACCTATATGAAAATTCGACCTATTTTAGAAACTTACCACTTTGGATGCTGACACCATTGTGCATGTTATTATACCCACAGTAATGAGCACAACAGATAAGTATTTTGAGAGCCCATAATGCTTTTTAAGTATTAAGATGCCCATTACCATATTGGCCATTAAGGAACCCTAAAAAGTCAGTTATATTAATGAGGTTAAAAATACAAAATTAAAAATAAATTCACTATGTACCGCTCTGAATATCATATGCAGGGGCATGGGTATATTAAAATCAAAGGCATAATTGTTACAAACATTTGTGACAAAGAACATCAACACCAATACGGCATAATCTTTGAAACCTACTACAGGTTTTACAGCACCAAACTTAGAGGTGAATATATAACCCTCGATAGCTATAAAAAGAAATTGGGAGAATGTAATCAGATTACCAGAGCCAGAATCATATCTAAAATAGAATAAAAAACAAATTTAAATTGTTTTATATCATGTCCAGTTTACTTAAATCACCTAACTAAAAGCTCCAAGAATATAACATTGCTACAACAGCCAATGAAAACACCCAGCACCGCGGACCAAGCCTTTAAATTCATTGTGTACTCGCGTGCACGATCTGCGAAAAATGAATGTGAATAGTTAATAGGTCGTCAGTTTAGTTATCATGATTCAGCATATTTTCAATATCTAGAAAGTCTAATTGAAGTGTTCTCCCGCAGTATCTTATCTTGACCACGACATTGGTCAAAACTACTATAAGGAATTTACAGTAATCTTATGTAATCTTTATTAATAAAAAAAAGGAAATAATCACAACAGTCTTCGACGTGTCCACAAAACCCTATCGCACTATATGCGCCAATGGGTTAGAAGAAATAATTCCGGTATATAGCTTAGCTTAAGTAGAGTTCAGAAGGAAATTACGTTAAGTTGATACGACTTTTAGTATTCACAATCTCATTGATCTTGAATATAAAAACTATTTCACATTTGCTTCAATTATTATTACGTTTCAAAAATCAACACGGATAAATCATTTTTAACTCACAAAAAACACACAAATAGTGAACTGTCAAATAATCTTGACACGGTGCTGGGCAGGGCACACTAATCACGGTAGTAGCAGTAAATATGTGTGTAATCATGTGCAAAATCGCACTTGGCTTCTGTCAAACTCAGCTGATAAAAATGTAAACAAAATGTGCATTTTTGAATCAGTTGTGATATAATTGGAAAGAAATATTTGCCAAATTAATGAAAATTGAAATTAATAATTGAAATTGTTTGATGCTGCAGTTGAATTGGGTTTTCCCGGTGTGAAACTCTAACTCGTATTCGCGTCTGTTGTTTAATTCCGCGTCTGTAAACAACTTATAACCAACAAATGTAAACAAATTTGACATTTCCCAAGTGCGTCAAATCAAAAAAATCAAATCAGCTGTTCTAACGATACACCTTTTATTTCAACCATGGTGCTGGGCATGGTAGAAATATAAAGGTAGGTGCAGTACGACAACAAATACAACAAGCCTAAAAACAACATCCATTTTGTTTTTACTCAGGGTCCCACCCATGGTAGAATTATCTATTAGGTAGTCGCATTAGCAATTCCGTTGTTAAGCTGTCAAAATTAGCTGAATAATGAAAAACACTAGTGGTCTTCATGAAAGCTCGAAAGAACCTCGTAAACTCGAAAACATCGTAAACTTGCACAGCAAACGTCAAAACAAACAAATTTCCCATACAAAGCGACTTGCTCAAAAGTGGAAAGTTTTCGAGGCAAATTTGCTGCGCAAACGTGGGATGGAGAAACGTGTAAAATTTTGACATTTCGTTGTCATCTGACTAGGATGGATAAATAAGGTGGTAGCACTAGAACAGTAGAAAAAGTACACATATATAATACATGCAATTGCTACTGCTACCACCTTATGTATCAATCTTGGTCAGCTGATATGGTTTTGAGCACAACTACGCTGAGCAACTTTACCTGGTGCCTCATGCAACGGTGCGAGGGAAACTTGCGCTGAGCAAAAGTTCTCGGCTTTCACGTTTGCATGAATGCCGCTACTATGAACTCAAAATGTGAAAAATTTTATAAGCTTGTCTCAAGCGGCCCTTACACGACACCAGCATGCTGGCGCAATCAAGTGATTGTGCCATCAAGCTCGAAGCATACAACACATCAGCATGCTGGTACAATATTCATTTGTTTACAAATAGTGTGCTGGAAAGGTCTTAATGAATAATGGAAAAGTTTGTGCTGCGTGATAGAAAAAAAGCGTATTTGGATGAAGAAATGTTTAAAAAACAAAAAAGAATTTATAAATAGTTGTAATAATTATAATAATAAATAAATTTATAAAAATAAAATAAATTTATAATAATAAAAAAAAAATATTTTTCTCTCGTATTCATAGTTGCGCGATGTTTGCTGCTTGACAACTTCCTCTAACTGAGCTAATTTCGCAATACACGACACCAGCATGCTGGTACAATCATTAAAATATCAAACCATTTTTGATTTTGCACCAGCGGCTGGTGCAATCACACCACAAGCACATACACGGTCAATCGGCTGGCACAATCACTTGATTGCGCCAGCATGCTGGTGTCGTGTATGGGCCGCTTTACTTGATACAAAGTATATGCTATTAAATTGCATTTTGATTGAAATTCTTTCAATTTTATTAACAAACAAAAAGAAACAAAATCGAATTTGACAGCTTACACACGGAAAAGATGAAAAAACCACAAATCAGCTGGGCTGAACCGTTTACCCGATAGATAATTTTACCATGGTCCCACCCAATCTATCTGTCAAATTCAGTGTATTTTGTTATTGTACTTTTTTGTTTACTTTATTTGGTCATATGTATTTGTGTTGAATTTGACATTTAGAGTCATAAAACAAAAAAAATCCCTGTTGTTGTTGTCGTACTGCGTTAAACTCTACTAGATCAGCCTTGGTCCCACCAATTTTTCAACCAGCTAGCAACTACACTGGAACGCGTCATTTGTTATGGCACTAGTGAAAAGTTCAGTCATAGTAAAATAACCAAGTAGTAGCAGTAGACGTTGTTGTTGTTGTATGCAGCAACAACAGGCATTTTGTTTTTGTTTAAATCGCTTAAGTTGTCAATCTATACACGTAAGTATACCAACAACACACGAAACAAAATGGATCAAAAAAAATGGATCAAAAAAATGGATCAATGAACGAATTTAAAACATCTGTTCTAACGAGTTTACCTTCCTCATTTTACCTTGAGTTCAGTTGTGCAGATTGTACTTATTTGACCATGGGTAAGGTAAACTCTTTAGAACAGCTGATTTGAACTTTTTTCTTGCTTAGGTGGTTCTATTATGTCAAATTCACATGTTTTTCGTTTTTGTAAATTTTTGTTTACTTTTACAGTAGATACACACATATAGAAAATTTGACAGATTAGGAATACCAAACAAAAACAAAATATCTGTGTTTTGTCTAAATTACAACAATTCCTACTGCACTTACCTTACTTATTTTACCTTGATACACATCCACATAGACGAATGTAGTATAGACACATCAATTGTCTCAATAAATTAAACGTCATAGGTATAACTGAAGTTACACCTACCAAGATTATGGGTGGTATACTATAAGTCGTGAATCAGTCACTTCGCGTTACTTTTGTCGTTTTGGTAGTTTATAAAACGTTACAGCTGTTCGGTGACTACCTGCGTTGAGTTACGTTATTTAATGGGTAGTTTATAAAACGCAGCGCAACGTTTTTTATCACTTCAGCTGTCAAATTGAACACGCCACAGTTCTTCGCGTTAGTTGAAGAAATTACAAATTTAAAGAAAACTGTCGATCGAGGATAGGCAGATGGGAGTATTTTGCATTTCATTGTTTATTGTTTATGTTTAGTATTTGTTTATGTTTAATAGTTGCCAATTTTGGCGAAATGCATTCGACGGATAGAGCTCAAACTAAATAATTCAAAATTATTCTGTTTACGCACTGAAATTCTTATTTACAATAATAAAATTAGAAATGGAACGTTTAAATAAATAATGCGTGGCAAAACTATTATAATTATATTTAAAAATTATAGACATCAGTTGATGTTGACCATAGAATAATACATACCATAGAAGATTTTATTCGCTCAATAAATTAAACGTCATAGGTACGAAAGTAAACATTGGATGGTAGAAAATATGGGTTCAATAATACCAGATGGTGGCAATAGTATACAGCGATCCACAAAGGAACAACAACCGAATTTCGTGTTTTTGTGACAAACTAGTTGTGTTAAATACAATACAAATGTATACCAACGATAAAAGTTAACAAAAAAAGTGCAAAATATATTTAAATTTTTCAGTTCTACACCAAAACGACAGGAAAAAGTTAAGTGAACATATTTTGTAACTCCACCTGGTGTAAGATAATTTTAAATTTAATTGCTCTCATTTCCACAAACCTACGATGAAGAGTGTGAAATGAAACGTCAGATGAGAGAATAAGTTTATCTACGTATGTGTTATTCTATGATGTTGACAATAATAAACAAAAGAACCAATACATTACAATCAATACATACCGCCAAATGGCACGTGTTTTTGAAAAGACAACTAATTTAATATAGATGGGGAAATTTATTGGACATTGAACCCAAAATAACATGTTTTTCACACATTTTATGTGAATATTTATTATTAGTCATTTGACCGGTCAATTGACTGTCATTGTTGATGGGTATATCCATCAAAGTTTCTATCACATTCTTAAAGCCGAAATGAAAAACTTGATGGAAACTTTTGTGTACGTGTGATTTTCTATCTCCCTCGAACTTATGAATTCGCCTATAAAACATATATCTGAACTGCTCACTCTAGAGCTGTTCACTAATCAAAGATTATATGAGTATTAGTCACAGTTGATAGATATATCCATCACAGTTGACTAATCATACTTGATGGATATACCCATCACAGTTGACTAATAAATTTGATGGATATATCAGTCAAAGGTGATGGGTATACCTTTTATAATAAAAGACGATGTTATTAATGATTTTATGGTATATTTTTAATATCTAATTGTATAATAAATGAATGAAGTACAAACAATGAATGACTAAGAATGAAAGAATGAGAATGAATGAATAAGAATAATCGATTCAAAATTAATAAAGTAGTAACTGGGCAAAATAAAATACTTATTTACAATTTGTTTTTAATAAATCTTCTGCTTCATCCTATGGTGGCTTCGTTCAATTGTCTTTTCGCACATCTAAAATTTGAAAAGGAGTTATATAAATATATTAATAATAATAAGTATATATGAATGTATATAAATTAATAATTATTTAATCATTTATAGATAAAAATATGTACATACCATGCAGTCTTGTTGAACCACAAAAGCTTCCTTATCGCATGCTTTTCCCACCTCTCATCCCAATTGTATATATCAAGCAGGTTATCCGTGAACATTGGGGGCAGACACTGTTGACATCCTCTGACGGCTCTTTCAGTATATTTTCTGTGAAGAAGTATGTATAAATATCAAAATATTAAAATATCGAACCATAAATTTAGTTTGTTGATATTGCTGAGCAAAATCTGGGGTTCCCAATTTCTGCTCTACCTCTTGCACCGCTGTAATGGTCAGGAAAGGGAGCATGCTGCCGACTTCATTAATGATTTTGTCCTGAGTTTGTCCAGGCATGCCAGACACAATCTTCCACTACTTTTTGATGGCTTTTAAATGCCTTATTTTTTATAATCATTATCTTTGCTTTTTGGATCACATAAGTTTATTCTTTTCCACTGTTTATTTTTATTCCACGATATTTAACGATAATGAACTTGTAACGAAACTTTTGTCGTTGCACTTTGTCGAGGATTTACAAATTTTACTTTTTAAACGTCAAAAAATTTAAGTTTCCATCAACACTGACAGTCGAATGACCAAACCTATTCTTGTAGGGTTGTTTTACTCTTGCAAATGGAACTCAGTATAAAATAGTTGCAAGTGATCAGTGCAAAAATATTGTGTGTGTTAGTTTCCATCATTCATTTCTTGTAGGGTTATTTGGTGTAAATGCCGCATATGGTTGCAAGTAAACATTGGATGGTAGAAAGCATGGGTTCAATAATACCAGATAGAGGCAATAGTACACAACGTCCAACAAAGGAACAACAACCGGAACAACTACAGTTTCGCTAGCGCATGTTTCTCCCACCTCCCGTCCCAATTGAATTGCTGTAGCAGATCATCTGTGAGCATCGAGCGGATGATACTGCTGGGATCATCCTATAAATTTGAAAATATTACAATATTGAAGTGTTAATTTGAGTTTGTTACCATTGCTTGAGCAAAATCTGGTGAATCCAACTTTTGCTCTACCTCTTGTACCACCGCAAGGGTATGCAAAGGGATAATTCTGGCGACCTCATCCAGATCTTTGTCGTGAGTCTCGCCAGTCATACGACAGACCGAATGCTCAACCTTTTTGATTGCCCTTTGCATTCCATCAATACATTGGAGTGAGCCATCATTTCCGGTTTCGATACAATCTGTTAGAAATGTTTATTATTATCAGAATATAACTAAAAATGTAATAGTATTTTTGAATTTTCACTATCTTCACTTTCACATTCCATTTCAACCAATCTCTTATATTTTATTAAATTGGACTCAAATGTCATTCTTTCTTTAGTTAGGCAGTTTTGCATTCTTTCTTATCTTTTTATTTATCTTTTTTCAACAATTTATTTAAACACAATTATTCATTTAAAAACACAATACGAAAACACATTTTTCGGGGACTCAGAGAAATATAACTTTCACTCTCGCATATGCATTAGTTATAAAATACTTGCAAATGTGTTAGAAAACAAACTTTGCATGGGTTAGTATCGGGTATTCATTTCTTATAGGGATTTGATCCCAAATAAAATATACCTTGCGAGATGTATTTAGAACAGGTGCTAGCAGTAGGTGTTGTTGTCAACATCAACAGGCATTTTGTTTTGTTTAGTGGGCCGATGCTGAACAAGTCATTACAAACGAATACCAACAATAACAGTACACAAAAAAGCACATAAACAAAATGCATTTGAGTTAGAAAGTGGGGAACACAACGGCATGAAAAAAACTAAATTAGTTGTTCGAATAGCACAACCTGGAAAATGATTCTACTTTTATATTGAAAAAATGTCCCACACTGTTGAATAAACGATAGTAAACGTTATGAGAAACGTCAATGGAAGTTACAAAACGACAACACAGCACCTAGTGGCAGTACTTGACAACGCCTGTGCGATATCTACTTATTTCCTTTATCTATGACGTCAGTGAATGTTATGAGAAACGTCAATGACAGTTACAAAGTCTGTGTTTCTGTAACTTTAAAAAACTCTGCCGACGTTCTTGGGTTTTTAGGAGAGAGAGGTAAGAAGAACGGGGGGGGAAAAAGTAGCAAGTGCTTTGCAACTCCGGTTTGTTTTCTTTAGCAGTGAAGTTGGCTGTAGAATAATTTGACGCTTTTCTTTAAAAGTTGTTTCTTTTTATGGTTGAAACAACGACGCGGTGTGAATAAATAAATAAAATAAAATAGTGATTTGTAATAAAGTGTAGCGAAGCCGAAGTAATTTGTTAAAAAAAGTGTAACTCCGTCTAAAGAAATAAAAAAGTGTTTAATGCAAATGAAAACAAAAGTTTATTATCTCATTATTTACCATCGGCGTTTCGCGGTTTTTTAGTCTGTATACAGAAAAATGATGTACGAATGTCAGAAGTAACAACATTGAACACAAGATTTTCACAATAACACATATTGCAACTTCAAAGGAGAATCGTAAAGAGCTGCAGCAGAGTTTTTCAAAGTTGCAAACTTAAAGTTGCATGTGTAACCTCAAACAAAACGGCACCACAGCACCTAGTGGCAATACTTGACAACGCCTGAGGGATATCATAAAGCAACTATGGTATAGAGAAGAAAATTTACTCATGGAGTGGAATGCCAACAAAAAAACGAGTGAAGTGTGTCGTTCTCTGCTCGCTCTCTTACTCTCTTCCTTGAATATTTTAATGAAAGAGCAGCTTTTTGATAGTGTAGTTTTATATAACTATACAAATTCCAACCATGTTGAAGTCAAATTACATAAACTATGCAAATAGTATAAAATAATCAAGATATGACGCGTGAGAGAAATACCTTTGAGTGAATTTCTAGCACTTTTTGGTTCTCTTTCACCAGGGTTGCCAAATTGCGCACATCTTCTGGTCGTCTATTTTTTTTTGGAATACAAAACTGAAGTAGACAGTCAAAATTTCTCTTCAATTGAAAGCCAACAAGCAAAACAAGTGAAGCCTATCATCTGCTCTCTCTCTATCTTACTCTCTTCATTGAATATTTCAATACAGCTGTTTAATAGTTTTATTGTATATAAATATACAAATTCCAACCATGTTGAAGAAAAGTTACATAAACTATGTGAAGAGAAACAGGCATTACAGTGAAGAGATATTTTGATTGTCTACTTGGACTCGTTTTAGATACAGGTAGAGAAGAAAAAAGTACGCAATTTGGCAACCCTCGTAGAGAGAACCAAAAAGTCGACACGATTGATTCAAGCGCGTCTAATCTGGATTATTTCATACTTCATACATACTATATGTAATTTTATTTAAACATGGTTGGAATTTCTATAGTTAGATACTATAAAATCATCAACAAATTTTTCTTAGACCGGAAACCAAGAAAAGTCACTGCAAAACCTGGAGCAAGAGTTTTACAGACTTGATAACCCATGCAGAATGAGAATAATCTTTATCTAATAAATTTGTGTTTTAATTGCAATCTCTATAAATAATTTTACTCTAACACTTCATTATATTTTGCTTTATTTCACTTGATTTTCACCCGATTTAATTATCACAAAAATACTCGCAGTTGAAGAGTTTGTACCTTTGGTTCAATGCACATAGGCAAATGTGTGAAAAACGCATTGAGCAACCCTGCATACTTCCAGTCATCTATCGCCATGTCTCTTTCTTACTTGTTTCCCCAACTATAATGCTGCCCTCAGACGTACCAACAGTTGATTCAACTTTTGACGTTTGAGTTAAATAAGAAAGTTAGTCGTTCTCCTCACACGTTTCAACTTTGGAATCAACTTTTCATTCAACTTCATTTAAAAATTATTTTGGAAGCGTCAACATAAATTCGGATGTTCTTGCGCTTCTAAGAATTGATGTAATTTTAGAGAATGAAGAAGAGACAATTACAGGAAAATAAAAAACTTAAGAAAAAAATTTGGTCAAAATAAACTGAAATACATTTTCAAACATAAAACTTTTAAAAACATTGAAAGACAGTTAGGCAAAATATTATACAAATTATTTATTATTTATTTATTTATTTATTTCTTATTATTTATTTCTTATTATTTATTGATTTATTTCTTATTATTTATTTATTGTAATTTATTTATTTATTTTTTATTATTTATTTACACATTTATGTTTTGCGGTCAACGCTCTTGCGCTCACACCGTATGTGTTGCTTGATCAACATCAAGAAAAAATTAAGAAAAGCACTGAAGTTTAACAGCTTGCCCTCACACGTACAAACAGTTGGTTCAACTTCACCAAATTATCAACATTTTTTGATTTTTCATTCAACTAACGACCAACTAACTTCAACTAGCCCTCAAATGTACCAACAGTTGATTCAACTTATGACAGGTTGAATCAACTGTTGGAACGTCTGTGCGCAGCATAAGGTTGATCAACTGTGGCATAGAACCCACTGGCTCCTGTATTGAAATATTCAACGAAGAGAGTAAAGGGGCCTTAGACCTGTGGATAAGTTGCAGCGACTTCAAGATGACATCAACTTATCCGTGGTGTAAGGTTTGTGGTGTAATTTGTAAAAACTAGTTGATGTAAAATGAAAGTGATTCTGATTTTTTGAAGTTGATATCAACTTATACATCAGTGTAAGGGGAAGTTGCATCAACTTTCATAAGCATTTCGAGCGCTCACCACCTTTTATTTCGACATTTGACAAGAAAATGAAGTTGCCTCAACTAGTTTGAGAGTGTAAGGACAAAATCGATGTTGATGTCTAGTTATCGAAGTTGATGTCAACTTGAAGTCGAGCAACTTATCCACAGGTCTAAGGGCGCCTTAAGTGGAGTTCAAATTATCAGACAGATCTGACAGACATATCTGAAGGAGTTATCGATAAAATATCGATTTTTCGTCCACACAGAAATATTTATCTGACAGACTTCATTTGAAGCAACACACCACAGTGTTAACATCAACGGTTTGCGCTTGCTATTGTCTCGCAGCAATTACTTGATTGCCCGCAGCAAGAGGAGACACTGCTAAGAACATTTGTTATGCACTCGTACACACATCCCTATACACACATATGCAAATATATATCTAATTACACAAACTAATTTATAGAAAAAAAATAAGCCCACACATCGTATTTCTATTTCTTTATTTTATCAAGCATTTATGTTTTTCATTAATTAATATTTCATTTGACCAAATTAAATTACACTGGAGATTTGTATTTCTTTCATTTCACATTAAATTCCTAAAATTCTATGTAATTTGTAGTTTTCCGCTTTTCTCTTCGCTTATTCTTTCTGCCATTTTATCTCTCGCTCTCTGTCTTATCGATAACCTCAAATAAAGCGTTTGGTTTTCAAACTGTTTATCTGACAGATTTATCTGACAATAGCTGTTCACATAGACAATTTTACTTCAGCTTCGACAGATCGTCAAATCCGTCTGATAATCTGAACTCCACTTTAAGGGCAAAATCGAAGCAGACTTGAAGTCGAGCAACTTATCAAGACGTTTAATTCCCCTTAAGAGATAGAGCAGAGACACGATGCACTGTTTGAGATTTCTTTGTTGGCTTTTCACTAGTGAGTAAATTTCTCTTCTCTGCCTTTCTTCATCCTCTATGGTATTTGTTCTGCACTGTAAACCCTGGCATTTTTTCAACTCGGCCAACACGGCCATAAAGCTAATGCAAAAAAACAATTTTTTAGAAAAAAAAAAAACATATATATAAAAACATGGCTAATATATTAAATGATAACTTTGATTCGTTAAAACAATTGTTCACTGATTGTTTAAATGCAAAACATAACAGCAAGGATACGGTAGGTCGCAGGAATTGATGGAACCACTGAACTGAAGGATGCTTTACATCTGGTGTCGGCATTACTCTTAACTAAATTATCTGTAATTTTAGAAAATCGACTTGGAAGAGAAGGTCAAGGTTGGTTCTTTGTCATTTGTTTTGATCAAAAAGATAAATCGCCTGGTCAAGTACAAAGTGCGTACGGGGCGCGAGGAATTGCAGTCCCGGAAGACTTTGGTGGATTGTAATCGTTTACACTTGCAAAATCTTCTATACGAAGTTAACTATTTAAAGCGTGAAATTAAGCAATGCTATAAATTCAAAAGTCAAGATGAAGACATCGATATTTATGATGCTCCAGAGTACAAAGCACTGGCTGAGAACAATTTAAGCCACAAAGAACGTATTTCTCGCTTAGAGAGGGAACTGAATTTGAGAAAACAGTTGTCTGATGATTGCACTAAACTTTTAAACGATAAGTCAAAAGTTTGCCAAGATATTATAGTTAAAATGGAAAATCTATCAACATTTGCTCCATCTCTCAGGACATTGTTGAAAGCAACAAGACCGCTGCAGGAAGCTTTGCAACTACCTATTGAACAGAAGTGGAAATTAGAACATAAAGTTCACATGTTGCCACAAAATCTCTATTTAACGTATGTCAATTTGAGGGCTATTGCACTTTTGGAGGGCAATGTTGAACTAAGGGTTTTGGGGCAGGAGGATGAAGTAAAGGAATTTGAATCTAAACTAAGCCAACAACAGAACGATCAAGTGGAACACTCACAGCTCATGAAACCACATCCTCTGTCATTGCAAATTAAGGTAAGAAGAGAAAATGCTACATAAAAATGCTGTTGTTTTTGTATATATGTGTGTGTCTCTACGCAGAGCTGATCGCATCTGCTTCGTGTCGTAATCTGAATTATGAAAGCGACTTTAAAGACGCAGTTTCATGAAAACTTCTAATAATCTGGTACCAGTGAAACCTAATTGGTCAATTGTCTTGATACATGTTTCCACTTGATCCAGATCCCAAAATATTGATTACGATACGAAACGGTAGTTTTAAAAATTAGTTCAGAGAAATTGCGTTCTTTTTATTTGTTAATATATTTTCTTACTAGCTTAAACATGAAGATTTTCCTGATGACTTTGTGACAGTTGATATTTACTATTTGCCAGTTCTCATGATTGCCACGGCTCATAGTGAAATACGTATTAACGAGAACAGTACAAATATGACTGAGACAAATTTGCTCCAAGATTTTCTTAAATTTATTAATGAAGACGATATGGGCGATTCACTACCATACTCGGAATGCAGCCTAAACGTAAGTTTTACTCTTCATTTTATACATTTCTTTCTCTTCATTAATTCACTTTCTACTTTAGCTGCAAAGGCACAATTTATCACTGGAAGAATTCCAAAAATATGTACAGAAAACCTCACTGGGTAAGCCCTATTTGTGGCTGCAAAAAATTATTGGAAATTCATCATTCAACAATACCAAATGTAATGAAATGCAAACCCAGAAACTTAAGGACTTTACCTTGGAATGTGTTAAACGTATACGGCATTATTTGCATACTCGTCTCAATTTTATCTCCCAAATCAGGTCATTTATGAATAAGAATATTGAGCAGTATATCAAAGATAAAGCCAACAACAATACGAAACCAAATTGCACTTTGGTACAATGGTCTGCTGTAACGTGGGAAGAATATGAAAGCTGCCAAACGACGTCACCATTTATTGATTCAAAATTAGTGAATGACTCTGGAAGTTTCTTTAGAGCTGTTATAGTGTTAAGCTCAGCAAAAATGGAATGTTTGATAAGCATTTCCAACAAATTCCCAATGAACACGCCACTGTGGACGATAACCGTGCATTGGAATGGTCATCATAATGCATTGAATAACTCATCGATTAAGGTAACAAAGAAAAAATACAGTTGAAACTAATGCCATTTCCTGCTAACATTTTTTTTAAAACGACTTATTAAAACACGCATTGGCTTGATTTGTTTTTATTCTTATTTTAACTATATTTGTTTGTTAGCTTTTTGCTTACTAAATTGATTGTTTATTACAGATTATGGAGCATTACACGAATAGTTTAAAGGATTCTAAGCAGGAATCAAATCTCTTGGCTCATCAATTATTGCGTACTATGTACAGCTTTGATATATTTCTGGAAACCGAAGGTCCTCTCTATCAGCCTTTAGAGTACAACAAAGAGAAAAGTTTTATCAAGTCATTTTCTAAGCGTTTACGCTTGCGCCCTTTTAAACGCATCAAAAAAGGTTCTATCAACTATTTCAAACAATAAGTAACCCTTTCATGTCCAATGTTGCTTTTAGGCAACACAGGACACAATGTCCATGTTATTTATAAACGGACAAGTATACATAATTGAAAATAATGATACTTTAATTTCTCTAAAATTAACATGCTTTTCAATTTCATTTATGATCCATTCTCCAAGGTATAGTATATTCACACCGGCATTAACATCACGATTCCAGCAAGTACGGCAATTTGGGGAAAATTGGTACCTATGGAGTGATGGTGATGTCTTATTTTCACGATGACAATTGGTGCACAACTTGGTGGTGCGAAATTCATTTACTAGCAGAATATCAGCACGTCTCGAACGCAGAGCAGCAATCAATTTTCGGTTTGGTATTCGTATATATCCACGCATCGGTGAATCAGCTGCAATTTCCGTCGATCCAATGCAAATCAGTGTTTCTCGTTTAGGGCTCAGGAACCAATTTAGCTGCAATTTTGTGCACCGTCTTCTCGACACATATAAATTTCTTCAGCTTCAACCGGGCCGCCTTGCGTTGTCCAAATATACGTTGTTTGTTTGTAAATACAGCCAAGCGATATCGAGTGTATGCAACAGTCGGCTTGATGCGGAGACTCTTGCAAGGATTATGTTTGTTTGAATTTCGTATATTTTGCTAGTTAAATTTTACGCGAATGATGACCGGACATTGCATGATACGGGTCATTCTTTAGTTTGGTGGACTCGTTGTTTTTTATACCACCATAACTCAGTCGTAGACCTGGATCCAATCCGATCTAGTTTGTCATATCTAGCATGATGCCGGCCATGTTTGAATATGGGTATAAGTGCGAAATTCTTGAATTTTTTGCGTTCATTGTAACGTTGTATAATAAATAGATCGAGTTCCAAGTCATTTTTGAGTTTCAGTTTATCCAATTTTTGACCATTCTACATTAATTCAGTTTTAAGTTTGTCGAGTAGGTCTGGATCACCGGCATATTGACTATTGGTCTCAAATAGAAGCGACAACGTTTGTCTGGTTCGAATTTGAAGTTATTGTGAAATATCGTCAGATATTGATTGGCTGAATCGACAAATAAATTGGATCGAAACCAACTGTCGTACAATGGCATCGTCAGCGAATAATGTATGTATATTGACGATTCCACAATTAACGCATACATCTCGGTTACATCGTGCTGAATGCGATTATAGACTGCTTGATTTTTACAAATCGATGCCAACCCCCTTTTGACCACAACAATTTGGGTATTATCGACAGATGATTCTGACGTCTCATCGGAGGTCTTACGTTTCGGCATTTAAAATTACAACTAAGCAAATAAATAAATGCCTTTATACACCGAGTAATACTAGAAGAGTGTGCACTAGTTGCTTTTTGTACTAACGAGTTCCGAGACCTACGAGGAAAACAGAATGAGAGCAATCTTTAATTTTAAAAAACATTTTGATTTTTTTCGCTGAATATCTCTTTTTTTTAGGAAGGTTATGGATATCATCCACAAGTTGCGGCAGCGGGGACAATGATGAAAATTAAATGGCTTATTTTAGTACTGGAGATGTGGTTATGTATCAAGATGGTGTCTTCCAATTTGTAGGCCGTTGCAGCCAGCAATAAATGCAATTAAACGGAACATTCACTCGAATTAATTCTCCTTATTTTAAAAGTGACTAATTGTCTGATAATAGTGTAAGCGTTAAGATAAATGAGTCACGTCATTGCACCGTACAAAATCGTGGAATGAGTCACACAAGTTGTATGCTTGCAGCTGCTGCTCTGTCCAGGGAAAATGAGATTTGTTAACAGTTCTTGTATGTTTTTTCTTTTTTATTAATATTATTAATTATTTATAAAAAGCTGAAATTAAATAGTTTTTGTTTCCATATTTCTGCTTCAAAATACAATGTTTTTCCTTTTGCTGTTGTGGTTGATGTAATTGGATTCTGGGTATAGTGGTTGGTGGTGGTGTTTTGATAGATGATAAAACTCTCATGCATCCTCTTCTACTTTTTTATGCATCGCAGCCTTTTACTGACGGTCAGTGGCGCGCAATTTCTCCTCGACCGCTTCGCGGGAAGCTTCAGAAAGATCGGTAGCTTGTATGTATTTCTGGACACCAACAAGGGATTTCTTCAACGCATCAAAGGAGCTGGAGTACAACATCTTCTTCTTAACCTGAGCAGATTAAAAGAGAGCAAAATAAAAATACAACAGAATTTTAAAATTCAACAAAAAAACTAATACAAATATGCTATGTTTGGGCAGCTAAGCACAAGACTTACTTTGGCGGTATCGGGGCACCAGGACATAAGGAAAAGTTTCTGTTTTTTGGAACTTTCGGAGGTACCTTGACATTGGTGCATATATTCAAAGTCAAAAAGGCCATAACTACATAGCGGAGGAGAGGGTTTGAGCATTAACTTCTGTGTAAAAAGATAAAGCTACATACAACATACCGACACTCTCCAGGACCACATTTTTGAATATCTTCCAAGAATTGATCGTATTCAGCGTTACGTTCACCTACAGTTTCTACGTCGATTTGTTTCTCATCTCTAATATAAAAGATAACATATCTATGCTTTTTGTCCTTCTTGATTTCCTCATAGGTCGTCTTGCAGACATCCGATACGGTGACTCCTGAAGCCTGTAGTATGATAAGGATTAAAGCGGTGAGTATAATGACTATTAAGCTAGTTAGAAATTACAGGGTTTATGTCAGTGCTGTAAATTTTAAGATAAAAAAAAGAAATAAGCGACGAAAGCCATAACGATTTGTCAATAATAAAAAAAAATTTCTAGTAAAATAACCAAAACGAGACCACCTACCTACCAGGATACTCTCCTACTTGTGTATATGCTTTGGTATTATAACGTAAAATGGATGGGTACTGTTAAGCTAATGTGCTATAACACACAAGAAAACAGAAAGATCCAAGTTAGTTTTAATCAAATAATAAACTGTTTTCTCGCCCTTGTGTGCAAAACAGAATCGAGGTACCAACCGGACCGGGGCTTACAAGAACCGAAAACGGTTCATTAAGGAAAGAAAACGGGTTCAAAAGAACCGAAAATACTTCTAAAGACCGAAAAGCGATTCTACAGGAACTGAAAAGAACTGTAAAACGGTTCCTGAATAAGAGGACTCATATCCAAAGGAACCAAAGTGTTAACCTTTGGGTGAGGGTACGAAAATGTTTATTTATATAAAATAGTATACTCTTATAAGATATTTCACTTAAGCCTCTTTGGGGCAGCAATTTGCTGAGAACCGGAGTCGGTCCAAATTCCCGGTTCTTCTCGGAACCGGAGTCCACAGAAAATGTGTATTTTTTTTATTAAATTTTATATTCTTGTAGCTCTTTGGGACAGCAATTTGCTGGGACCCGGTCCAAAATCTTCGGTTCTTCTCGGAACAGGTTCTTAAAATACGCGGAACACCACATCACTAATTCTAATTTAATAGGCTATATTACATTCCACGAATCTCCGATAAAAACATTTTGGTTAATTCATTACATACTGAAGAGTCGTCGAGTCAAACAATTTTCTAAAATGTTATCATTACATTCAAATTGCCACAGATAGAGAAAAAGTGCATAAGAAGCAATTTATAAGTGAAAATCAAGCTTGCTGCTGAGTGAAAAATATTATAAATAAAGCTCAGTTTATTGACAATCTGAGTAAGATATAAAATTATCATATAATCAATAGCAGAATATAGTTTTTCCTAGATATAATGTTTTCTGAACTCAACTAGAATGTGTTTAGTTTCAATGAAATTGAAGTTTGAATTCCAGGTATTGGTATTTTCCAATGGCGATGCAGATCTAATTTTGTTCCAAAATTGCAGACATAAAATAAGTATATTTTTGTTGCACTCCAACCAAATGTGAGTATGTACTTAAATAAAAAGTCATGTACATCTCATAATTTGTGTATATTATTATTGATAAATTGCTATGTATGCAGAATTATATATGAAAAATTAATGTTTTTAAAGTTACTACGAATTCTTCTGTTTCATGAAATGTACCAAAACTAACAAAAATAATTTTCCAAAATAAAAGTTAGATTGAGGCAACATGAAAATGTTAAGAAAAATTACAAATAAATCATGAGATTCTTTCATTGCTCTAAGATGTCTTAGTGAAATTTTATATCTCTGAAGGAAATACCTAACAGGTATTGACTTTTGGGGCCTGAACAATTTTGAGCTTGGCGCAATTTCATTTCGTTTACGATTTGGAAATGGCCCTTGTACCTGTTTCTGGGTTTAGTGATTTGTTAACAAGGACGCCGGAAAAATAAAGAATTTTTAAGATAACTGTGGTGTTAGTTACCGAGATATCAAATGATGAATTTTTAAAAAATATAAGTTTTTCAAGTTTCACAAAAACCAATTACCGTGGGGGGGGGGTATTAAACTCGTTCAAGATGTTCGAATACGAGATTCGTTCGGACTTACACTGACTGCAGTAACTTTATTACTCAGAAAAACAAGAGTAATTTGGAACTTATCTTTTAATATTACAGATGAACACATTCACCAACGTTAGTTTTCATTGTGTTTACCCTAAAAAATATGAGTCATATTGTTAAGGCCATATCTGTACTCCCTCGATTCATTCAACTCCCCCTAATCGTAATTTGATTTTACGCGATTATTTTTTTTTGATCCAAACATTGATTGCCGTCATGAGTCAGCTTGAAGGTGGTTTATTATCAAAACCAACAAAGCTTGTATGCACTTTTATTGAGATACGAACCGGAGTACACTGCGGCGAAGGAAGATTGATAAATAAAGAGTAATTTTAAAAGTATTGGGATCGAAAATCTGTCTCTTCCCATAAGCCCTGTCGATTATAACCACGCCCAATACATATATAACTCTATAAACACGCATACAATTGATAACACATACACACGTTTGAAGAGTGAGAGTCTACTAATGTTGGCAAACACAAACACCCCCCAAACCAAAGGCCGGTCCATTGCTTTGGCAGATCGTGTCCTTTTGTCAACATATATGCACGGCAGTTGCACATTTGGCAGACTTGCATGGTTGGTCGCCGCTGTCAACGGCATTAACACTGGTAAAACATTCATGACAAATTTCCTATTTGAAACAAAAGTAATATAAACGATAACCGTCTACTGAACACTCAAACAATATCTAATCTTAAGAAAAAAAACGGCTTTTTGTTTTTGCAAAAGCCGTGAATTTCGATAATTTCGCCATTTTTATTCTTGCAAAATGGTTGGTTGTTGGTGAGAGACGTCGTACGGGTACATACTCTCTCATCTAGGTTTTTGGTGCGGCGGCAACAATATATTTCTGGCCTTATATGGCTATTTTTAAACGGCGTGTGGTCGTTGGATTTATGAAATTCATATATCTATATGTATACACACATACAATATATATATTTTTAGATGTTATAACCTCCAAAGCGCAAAGGAAACGTATAAATTGTTCGATAAAATCATATGGATGACTGGATGGATGGCTGGTGGGGGTCGTCTTCCGTTAAAAAAGATGTCTCTTTTTGCCATTCGTATTCATTTGCCTGCTTGTATGTATAACACAATATTATGCGTGTGTTTGTGTGTATCACTGTGCGTTTTTTTTTGCCGACACTTTGTCATTTTGGCTATTCCCGATTTCTCACCGCCTATCCTACCGTATAATTAAATTTGATGCTGCATCTATTTCGTTATTGCAATTATTTCGTTGATTGTTCTTACCATTTTTCGCTAGAAATTTGGGTGTAGACGTTATAAAAAAAAATGCGACGACGTGCAGCGTGTAGACGCTAAAAAAATTCCTGCCAGACTGACGAGAGGTGAAACTAAACCCACGAAGAAGATGACAAATCAAATAAAATATAAATCTTCATTCGTCTCGCTCGCACAACTTACAGTGCTGCCAGGCCAAATAAAAATGATGTCAAAGGAAGGGCATGATATTAATTAAAACGCACTCGAACCCAGTCATTTGGGTTGAAATTACTCAATTTCGAATACATTTTCCTACTACAAAATATATAAGCAAATTTCGTTGAAATCAAAATTGAGGCAACAACAACCGGCATTCTGTTTTTGTTTGGGGTGTAGTTTATATTAATATCAACGTACTACGAACAGCGTACACAAACAAACGGTGCGTTTACACGGGACAGTTTGAGACAAGATAGTTGAGAATATGTATTAGTTGTCACAAAGAGAAAAATTGTTTGTGTGACGTTCGCGTCCAGCCAGTTATAAAGACATTACAGTTTTAAGCAACCGCCGACAGTGTCGTTTCGTTAAATTTCGTGCTCTGATTTTTTGTTTCTTCACTCTTTTGTAAAGTCGTTTGCGATGTTTTGCTTTTTTCTCAAATTACTACGAAGCGTCACCGATATGACCGATGGCTGAAGTAGTAGAGGTTGACGCAGTAGGATTTGTTGTAATTGTGTGAACCAACAACACGCATTTAGTTTTTGTTTCATGACTCTAAGCGTCAAATTCATCACAGATCCATATGAACAAACACAGTAAACAAAAACGTACAACAACAAACTACACTGAATTTAACAGATGGAGTCATAAGAAAACAAAATAAGTTGTTCTATTGCGCCAACCTTTACTAGTTCAGCCATGATCTCGCTGCTTATGTCAAATCTCTTGCCGAAGTTAAGCGCCTTGGAGACGTTCAAAAAACTACATCAATCACGTGCATATGTATTAGTGTGTGCCTTCGTGTCTTGCCCGCAAACGTTTACCTGCGGAGCAATTCGCATCACAAATTACAAACCTCATCAAAATGAAGGTAATTTAAAAAAAAAAATTTTTACTTTAAAAAAAAATTGTGAATCTTTTCCCTTTATGAAGACCCGTAATCAGGGAAATTTTCATTATATTTTATTTCTCATTTGGAGTATGTATTTTGTTAATTTCACTAGACCCGGTATAATATGTTAAAATAGAGTATCCAAAACTGAAAAACCGGTTAACCGGTTATTTTGCTGTTAACCGTGTGCCGGTTTTTCAAAAACGTCATTTTCGAATACACCGGAAACCGGTTTTTTGACGTCGATTAACCGGTTATCGGATTTTACTTAATTTGTATTAATATCCCTAAAAAAATAATAATAAATGATATTATTTTCGAATTTTAGTGAAATTTTGGAATTAAGAAACATGATTTCCATTTTGAAATCTGATCTAAATGACATATCCAAACAATTTTTTTTTCAAAATGATTTGATGATTGGAATTACAATTAATTAAAAATGAATTAAGAATTAATTAATCTTTCCAAACATTTTTTTTTATCAAATTTCAAAATGAAAATTATTTGATAACTAAATGATTTAAACTTAATAAGATTTTCATACATGAAAATCCTTTTCGAATTTGAGTATGATTTTCGATTTTAAATCATTTTAATGCGAATTTGAATAAAACTTTTAAAATTTATATTAAACACGCATATATTAAACACGCATCTATGTTCAGAATAGTACAGGATTGTGTGACATTTTTATCAGTAGTTTTTGACAAAAGTAGACGACCAGGATGTGAGCTCAATTTGGCGACCCTCGTAAAAGAGAACCAAAAAGTAGATGCAATTCACACAAACGCATTTCTCTCTCGTGTAATATCTTGATTATTTCATAATTTTTATGTACTTTATATAATTTTACTTAAACATGGGAGGAGTTTGTATAGTTACATGCCCGTGTATTGAAATAATCAACGCAGAGAGTAAGAGAGAGAGCAGAGAAACGAAGCGTTTCACTCACGGTTGCCACAGTTGGTAATATCCAACCAAAATTGGTAACATTTAAACGGCTTGGTGACATGGTAACATATTATTGATTTTGGTAACATTTTCAAATTAAATAATTAGTATAAGAAAAGCCATTTGATTTCATACTCTATTAGAAAATTTGACGAAATGTGATCTAAAATGTTACTTACAAACAGAAGAAAATCTGGCAACACTATTTGGAAGAATTTAATGGTTATGCAAAAAAATGTAAATGCAAAGAAAGTAAAGTTTATGGTTTTTGGTTTATGTTTTGTTATGCCATATTTTATATTTTGTTTTTGGTTTCTGTTTATTCTTTATATTGATGTATGTATGTAATATGATTTTCTATAATGAATTATTTTAAATAAACGTTTAATGTTCTAAATAAAAAAAAAAATTAAAATTTGGTAATTTTTGGTAACATTTTTGGAAAATTCTGGTAATTAAAAAATTATCCATGCGTCAACCGTGGTTTCACTTGTTTTTTGTTTTCTTCTACGATGGTTGCCACATTGCTGTGGTTTTTGCCTGTACATACTAAGATCAATATATCACGTAGTAATTTAAGAAGTCCCCAAAAGAAGCAGAATTTTCCATTTCAAAATTTTTAGTTTAAGTCGAAAGTAAATAAGAAACATGGTTGGAAAAATATAAACGAAATAAATACGATGTGAACAGTTATTTAAAAATATTTACAGAATATAACGTTTATACAATATCCATTGAAGAAATTGTACATGTTAGAATTATTCATCGTTTTTAAATTTTGGTCTTGTTTTCAATTTTGTTTAACCATTTTCATGCAAAATAAAATAACATCGCATTTGCATTAAAAAATTACATTCCTTTATTTTAAATCAGCTCAATATTGATAAAAGTAATTAATAAAACTTAGCTAATGTTATAACGAATTAATATTTCCACTCAAGTCTTTGAGCCAAAATTTTTATCCGCAGGGGAAATTTTTCTGGTCTTTTACGCCACCAGTGTGTTGATATCCACATTACTTTTATCCAGAGCATTTATAATTCTCTAGTAGTAAATGCTCTTTGCATAGCTGTTTTTACTCCACAAAAGGATCTTAGTACTTTTTTTGCATATCGTCAGCTGAGAATTATTTTGGCGCACTTACCAAAAAGTATGTTTCGAGAAAACGGCAAAGAAATTTTGTAATAATTTTTCTCTAATTCTAGTCGAAAAATATTTTATTTTTCGCTTAATCATAATTGGGCATATGCGTTGAACACAAATATAAATTCTCTTTCAATTACATATAATATCTCGAAAGATATTAAGCTTTTACTGAAGTAACATTTTGTGGTTCTGTGGCCCATAGACACTTTTTTTAGAAGTTGATATTTTTGTTAAAGTGTCTATATACGATGATTCGTGAATCGTGAAAATCGGCCCATACACGACACCAGCATACTGGCGCAATCAGGTGATTGTGCCATCAAGCTCGAAGCATACAACACACCAGCATGCTGGTACAATATTCATTTGTTTACAAATGCTGAAAAGGTCTTAATGAATAATGAAAAAGTTTGTGCTGCGTGATAGAAAAAAAGCGTATTTAATGGTTAAAAAACAAAAAAGAATTGATAAATAATTTTAATATTTATAATAATAAATAAATTTATAAAAATAAAATAAATTTATAATAATACAAAAATTATTTTTCTCTCGAATTCATAGTTGCGCGATGTTTGCTGCTTGACAACTTCTTCTAACTGAGCTAATTTCGCAATACCCGACACCAGCAAGCTCATAGTCTAATAATATTATTATTATTATATATTATTACACTATGAGCAAGCTGGTACAAGCATTAAAATATCAAACCATTTTTGATTTTGCACCAGCAGCTGCATAGTAAAAATACCAAGTAGTCGCAGTAGATACAACAACAATTGTGGGCAACAACAACAGGCATTTTGTTTTCGTTTAGGCTCTCCTCGTGTCAAAGTCAACACATACGTATACCAACAAATAAATGTAAACAGAAACAAAACCTTTGAATCTGACAGAAGTGGCCAACTAAACAACGAGAAAAAATTGAAAACAGCTGTCTACCGAGTTTAGCTTCTCATTCTACCATGAGCAGCTGGTGCAATCACACCACAAGCACATACACGGTTAATCGGCTGGCACAATCAATTGAATGAATCACAAAAATCTAAATATTTTAATATTTTAGCTTGATGCGCGATTCTGATGCACTCGTGAATCATCGTGTGTGGCAAAACTGCTCATTTTGTGTGGAAAAACGAAAGTGTAAACATGACAGCGGAAGAAACGAAAAAAATCCTTTTGGAATTTATTGATGTATACTGTTCATCTACTGCTTTGTGGGATGTACAAAGCCGTTTTTGCTTTTCTTTATTCTGTTTTTCTTTAATTACAACGGTCGTGGCAACTAAAACGTCTTTTGACAAAATACATGGACACAATGATTACTGAAGATTTTTACTGGTACTGAAAAGTTTTAACACTTTAATTTTCATTAAACAGTTGTCAATGTGTTTCCACCGACTCAGTAAATTATTTCCATGAAACAATTTTAAACCTGGCCGAACGAGACCCAACGACAAATTTTCTAAAAAATCATCCAGTAACTTAAAACATTTTTATAAAATACAATAAAGCGGCAATCAGGTATACCGAGATTTCGCAGTTTTTGAGATTTCGGCCGAAATGGCAACGAAATCCAGAGATTCTGCATACATTTTCACAGTGCTGGAATCTCCATAATTTTTTTTAGATTTCGCTCAAATGGGCCAGAATGTGCGAAGCTGGTGTCAAAAACGGTGTACAAGTAGACAGTCAAAATTTCTTTTCACTCAATTGCCAACAAACACAACGAGTGAAACCCTAGTCATTCTCTGTTCTCTCTCTTACTCTCTTACTCTCTTCATTGAATATTTCAATACACGAGGAGCATTTTGATAGTGTTATTGTATATAACTATACAAATTCCAACCATGTTGAAGTAAAATTACATAAACTATGCAAAAAGTATGAAATAATCAAGATATAACGCGTGAGAGAAATGCCTTTGAGTGAATTTCTAGCACGTGTTGGTTCTCTTTTGCCAGGGTTGCCAAATTGCGCACATCTTCTGTCGTCTAATTCTAAATCGTCGTTGCTGGTGTCAAAAAGCTGCTATCAAAAAGCTGCTCGTGTATTGAAATATTCAATGAAGAGAGTAAGAGAGAGAGTAGAGAAGTACTAGGGTTTCACTCGTTTTGTTTATTGGCATTTGAGTGAAGAGAAATTTTGACTGTCTACTTGTACATCGTTTTTGCTGGTGTCAAAAACGATGTATAAGTAGACAGTCAAAATTTCTCTTCACTCAAATGCCAACAAACAAACCGAGTGAAATCCCAGCCATTCTCTGCCCTCTCTCTTACTCTCTTCATTGAATATTTCAATACAAAATCAGCTTTTTGATAGTCTTATTATATATAGCTATACAAATTCCAACCATATTGAAGTAAAATTACATAAACTATGCAAAAAGTATGAAATAATCAAGATACAAAGCGAGAGAGCAATGCGTGTGAGTGAATTTCTAGCACTTTTTGGTTCTCTTTTACCAGGGTTCCCAAATTGCGCACATCTTCTGGTTGTCTAATTCTTCATCGTCTTTGCTGGTGTCAAAGAAACTATTTTTGATTGTGCACCAGCAGCTGGTGCAATCACACCACAAATACATACACTGTCAATCGGCTGGCACAATCACTTGATTGCGCCAGCATGCTGGTATGGGCCCTATTACTCTCTTCATTGAATATTTCAATACACGAGCAGCTTTTTGATAGTGTTATTGTATATGACTATACAAATTCCAACCATGTTGAGGTAAAATTACATAAACTATGCAAAAAGTATGAACTAAGCAAGATATCACGCGAGAAAGAAATGCGTTTGAGTGAACTCCTAGTACTTTTTGGTTCTCTTTTACTAGGGTTGCCAAGTTGCTCACATCTTCTGGTCGTCTAATCAAAGACGATTTAGAATTAGACGACCAGAATATGTACGCAACTTGGCAACCCTGGAAAAAGAGAACCAAAAAGTGCTAGGAGTTCACTCAAAGGCATTTCTCCCACGCGTCATATCTTGATTGTTTGATACTTTTTGCATAGTTTATGTGATTTTACTTCAACATGGTTGGAATTTGTATAGTTATATACAATAATACTATCAAAAAGCTGCTCGTGTATTGAAATATTCAATGAAGAGAGTAAGAGAGAGAGAGTAGAGAAGTACTAGGGTTTCACTCGTTTTGTTTGTTGGCATTTGAGTGAAGAGAAATTTTGAATGTCTACTTGTACATCGTTTTTGGTCTAATTGTAACTCGTCTTTGTAAAACCAAGATAATTTGTTTATATAGATGGGAAAAAGATTCCTTGAGTGAACTGCATACAACAAAAGGGATGATAAAAGTTAAATTTATTTCAATAAATCAGCAGTTTTTGGGAATGTTATTGTTCATAATACTTTAAATGCCAACAATATTTAAGGAAATGCTCATAAAATCTGTAATTATATTTTTGGTTGCAATGTCTAACAAATTTTCAGATCTACACTAAATATCTTGTATTTACAAAACCACGTACATTTGGCTAGTTATATGATGTATTGGTTATTGACGTAGAATACGTCTTACCTTACGGTATAGGGAGTCATGTCAGATTGTTATTGTTGTAATCTTTATTTCATTGATTATGAGGAAACGGCGAGATAACTTTTTTTAAAATTTTTTTGTAGGTAAATGATGATGTTATCTTTCGTTTGATATACATTTCATATTGGTTGATATCTTCCTAATATTTAAATTTCTCAAATGAAAATTGTTTAAACACATACACTCAAACATATGTGTGGTGTTTGGTTGAGTGTTTGAGTTTGTAGCGTGAACACAAACTATGCTGCTGTTTCAGTGTGGACACAAACCTTCGGCTGTTGTTTTGATTGATGAAATATTGAAATTTCGTATATTTACTTATGTATTTAAGTGAAACAAAATGTTAAATGTGAATTTGAATTTAACATGGATATATAATTATAAAAAATATAAATCAAATTGATTTGCGTCTGTTATTTATCATTTATCCTTACTCTTTTAATTTAAAAACATATTTAACCTATTTTTCCTACCATAAGCTTATGTATATTATCAAAAGTAACTATCAAATAAATAAATTCATTTGCTTATGTTATTTATCATTTATTGTTATATATGTTTTCTGTCTTATCGGATGGCGTATTCTACGTTAAACTTAATGGCCGTGTCTCTGACACAGCCTGCAGGGACAGTCCGTGGCCGAAGGCCTCGGACAACTGTTTGCTGTTTTATTTTTAATAATGTCTTAAACATTCACTGATGTTTAAAATACAATATGAGTTGCAAACCATTGTTAATTTTAATTTTCTATTTCTAATTTTAATAGTGTAAATAAGACTTTCAATGAGTAAACAAAAAAATGTTTGTAAATAAGTTGTCAAAATGAAGCGAAATCTCGTCGAATGTCAAAATATGTATACGTGAAAACTTTAGATTTCGAAGCCGATTCTAGAATCTTTTAAGCTGAAATGCGGTATACATGAACATGGTTTAACATTTTCCCTCTTCTGCGCCTATAAACAAACTATCTGTTGTTCAACAATTGTTGTTGTATCTACTGCGACTACTTGGAATTTTACTATGGTTCTGGCATTGTGGGTCCGCGTTGCCAAATACATACCGTATAATGTTCAGCCGTAATTAACTTGGAAAAGTTTACTGTAGCCAGAGGGGAATGATTGAATCGGTTTAGAGTCTAAACATAATCAAACACACTACAGGCGACGACGTTTTTTCTGTATAGGTTTCTTATGGCAGGGAAAAATCGTCACGAAAATCCTCTGCGGCTGGCGACTCGGCGCTAGAATATAATTTTTTCCAATTTCCAAAGACGATTTAGAATTAGACGAAGATGTGGGCAACTTGGCAACCCTGGTAAAAGAGAACCAAAAAGTGCTAGGAGTTCACACAAACGCATTTCTCTCTCGCGTCATATCTTGCTTATTTCATACTTTTTGCATAGTTTATGTAACTTTACTTCAACATGGTTGGAATTTGTATAGTTATATACAATAACACTATCAAAAAGCTGCTCGTGTTTTGAAATATTCAACGAAGAGAGTAAGAGAGAGAGTAGAGAAGTACTAGGGTTTCACTCGTTTTGTTTGTTGACATTTGAGTGAAGAGAAATTTTGACTGTCTACTTGTACATCGTTTTTGCAATTTCTTGACGGCGCTCTCACGAAATCTCTCAATTGAGAGAATGAAGTTGCCACAATTTCATGAAAATCATAAAGCGACATTCAGGTATACCGCTCAACTCATAGAATAACACATACCATAGAAGCTTTTATTCGCTCAATAAATTAAACGTCATAGGTACGATGGAAAGTAAACATTGGATGGTGGAAAATATGGGTTCAATAATACCAGATAGTGGCAATAGTATACAGCGATTAACAAAGGAACAACAACCGAATTTCGTGTTTTTGTGGCAAACTAGTTGTGTTAATTACAATACAAATGAATACCAACGATAAAGGTCAACAAAAAAGTGCAAAATACATTTAAATTTTTCAGTTCTACACCAAAACCACATGAAAAAGTTAAGTGAACATATTTTATAACTCCACCTGGTGTAAGTTAATTTTAAATTTAATTGCTCTCACTTCCACAAACCTACGATGGAGAGTGTGAAATGAAACGTCAGATGAGAGAATAAGTTTATCTATGTATGTGTTATTCTATGGCTCAACTGTGCCAGAATCAAAGACAATCTAGAATTAGACGACCAGAAGATGTGCGCTATTTGGCAACCCAGGTAAAAGCGATTCAGAAAGTGCTAAAAATTCACTCAAAGGCATTTCTTTCACACGTCGTTAAATTCTAGATCGTCTTTGGTGTAAAAACCATAAAGCAACTATGGTATAGAGAAGAAAATTTACTCATGGAGTGGAATGCCAACAAAGAAAACGAGTGAAGCGCGTCTGCTCTCTCTCTTACTCTCTTCGTTGAATAGTGAGTTGAGCAGTTTGCTGATGATGTTACAGTATCTAACTACAGAAATTCCAATCATATTTAAATAAAATTACATAAAGTATATAAAAAGTATGAAATAATCCAGTTATGACGCGGGAAAGAAATGGGTTTGAGTGTACCGCGTCGACTTTTTTGGTTCTCTTCTACTAGGGTTGCCAAATTGCGACGTTTTTTTTCTCTACTTGTACATCCTTTTTGTAACAACAAGTCTTTGACAACAATATAATTTATTTATATTCAGTCATTTCACAGAGCGCAATTTCGTTTTGTCCTTCTACAGAATATAAAAAACGCAAATTTATTGCGTATTCAAAACAGTTGGTAAAACTGCAGTGAAACTGACAAATGTAAAGAGAAAATACGAAAAAACACTGCTTATTATATTTTTATTGATCAAAGTATTTTGTCTAGTTTAATAGTACTTTAAAAAATATAATTTTCCAAAACTTTTTCTTTAATAAAACATTTTTTTTAAAGATTTACTAAAGAATTCTCCTTCCTATGTTTAATACAGCACTTGAAGTAATCTAATTGTTGACATTCGTCTAAAGTTACTTTTTTCTTTTAGTATCTAGCAAATTTCTTTGGGGTCCCTTATTTTGTTTTCCTTGTTTCTGTTTTGTCTATTCTTTTCTCATGGAGCTGCTAGATGTTCGAAAATAATGTATTAGTTTTTTTCGTTTTTACCAAAACGTACGAAAGTCATAGAAGCAAAAAAAAAAACGTTACGAAATGGCATTTACGAATTTATTTCGTTTTCGTACGAAAGCCATGACAGGGCTAATAGATTGGAAAAAAGTGGACTGCATACAACAAAAGGGATGATAAAAGTTAGCTCTATTTTAATAAATCAGCAGTTTTTGAGAATGTTTTTGTTTATAATACTTTAAATGCCAACAATATTTAAGAAAATGTCCATAAAGTCTGTAATTAACCTAGTATATTTTTTGGTTACAATGTCTAACACATTTTCAGATTTACTTATATATTAAACCTGTTGCCTTTTAAAAAAAGTCTTTTTAAAATTACGACAAATATAACACTTTACTTCTTTTTATTTTACTTACGGTGCGTTTACACGGGACAGTTTCAGACAAGATAGTTGAGAATATGTATTAGTTGTCACAAAGAGAAAAATTGTTTGTGTGACGTCCGCGTCCAACCAGTTATAAAGACAGTACAGTTTTAAGCAACCGCCGACAGTGTCGTTTCGTTAAATTTCGTGCTCTGATTTTTTGTTTCTTCGCTCTTTTGCCATTGTGTTTTGTCTTACTTCTCCAAATTACAAGGGAACTGATGTACTCTACAAAATTAAACATGTATTCATGTTTATATGTTTGTATTGTCAAACAATATTACAATAAAAATTACCAAAATTTTCAAATACAAATATATTTCCCAATTTGTAAAGTCGTTTGCGATGTTTTGCTTTTTTCTCAAATTACTACGAAACGTCACCGATATGGCCGATGGCTGAACTAGTAGAGGTTGACGCAGTAGGATTTGTTGTAATTGTGTGAACCAACAAGAGGCACTTAGTTTTTGTTTCATGACACTAACCGTCAAATTCAACACATATCCATATAGGGCCGTTCAAGTATTACGTAAGCACTATAGGGGGGGGGGATCTTTGCTTTGCTTATTTTTGATGATATGGGTGGTCAAGATGGTGATTACGTCAGCATGATGGAAGCACAGTAGCTGTTGTTACTGTTGTAGGGCAAGAACAACATGCATTTTGTTTTTGTTAAAGTTAACTTATATTGTGAAATCAATTATGTGCTACTGTGGAAAAACACATACAAACAAAGAAATATGTATACGTGAACAACATTTGACAATTAAGAGCTTTGCTTACTTTTGACGACAAGGAGGAGGGGGGGGGAGTTAATAATTGTAATAAATCTGCTTACGTAATACTTGAACGGCCCCTATGAACAAACACAGTAAGCAAAAAAGTACAACAAAATACACTGAATTTAACAGATGGAGTCATAAACAAAATCAGTTGTTCTATTGCGCCAACCTTTACTAGTTCAGCCATGATCTGGCCGCTTATGTCAAATTTCTTGCCGTAGTTACTGTCGTTGAAAAATCAGAGACAGTGGCGAGGCAAGTGAGAGAAGTGTAAGTGTGGTAGTAAAAATGTTTGAATGTATTTCTACTGTCGGAGCACAACTGTCCCGTGTAAACGCCAGGTTATATAGTACAACAGTTTACTTTATTTAAACTTAGTTCCTGTCTTCTTTGGTTAGCGCGAACATTGTCAACTTTGTTCACTAGGTGCTGTCCTGTACTACTGTCACTTTCATTGAAGTTTATCATCATTTTCATTGACGTTTATACAAATTTGAGCCAAATTTTTGTGAAAGTGATTTAAACAAGCGAAAATCTAACAAAATTTAAATGATTTTATATAATAGCACCATTTTAAGTACATGAGGCCGGTGATAATAGATAAAGTAAACAAATAAATGAAGCACAAGTGTTTAGTGTAACGGGTAATTCTCTAGATGTCGTTGAAAGCAATAAATTGTTTTCTTTTGTTTCCAAAAAAAAAATGTAAATAAATATGATACTGAAATTCTAAAATTTTCAACGTAAAATTCTCTAATTTTCAAGAAAAATATCACTTCGAAACAAGACTACAGCACGTTACTTAAAGTATAATATCTGATGGCCATCGGATTGTATAGTCATGTCACTACCGTGTATGTCCTAATAAATTGGTTATTCCTCTAGTTCAGCTACCATTCCTTTTTGAGAGTCCTCAGACACTCTAACGGTTTTAACATCTGCGACCACAGAAGTTGTTACAGTTTTTGGGCGGGGAAATTTTTAGATTAAAAAGGTGTTCCGGCAGGTTCACCTTTGGGCGGTCTTACAGGTTTTGTCCTATTGATATCCCAACACCGGCCTCATGGCCTTGAAATAGTTTTTATATAGGAAACAAATGCTATTATGTAAAATCATTTAAATTCTATCACATTTTCCATTTTTTGAATTACTTTCATAAAAATTTCCCACAATTTTGGATAAACGTCAATGAGAATTATACCGCGTTTCTGCTGCAACCGAAATCCCGATTTTATAGATTTCATTCACACGAACAGCTGATTTGTGTATGGAAAATCAGATGTTTAGGCCACGAAATCTGGATATCTTTAGATTTCGAGTGCAGCATAAACATGTTTTTATCGGAAACTTCAATGAAAGTGACAGTAGTACAGGAGATCACCTAGTGAACAAAGTTGACAATGTTCGGGCTATATCTATTATTTCCTTTATCTATGCTTAACAGTACCATTGTTTCTCTAGTTGTGGCTCCATTTTTCCAGTAGTGTACCTTCCCATTCCCAAGTCTTCTCTATAACAATTTGAAAAATAAAGGAGAAACATATGAAAATACTGCAGTTATAGAATATTCAAACTCCATCGATTCCTTTGTGCCAGTTTCTATAATTGTATTTATAAAGTTTGCATTTTAAATAAACCATTTATGCAAACATACATTTTGGTTCTAATTTATCTTCCGAGATGCCGGGAAATTCAAAAATAAATCCCGTTTCCCGGAGTAACAAAGAGAATGATTTAAATCATTTTGGGTAGAGTGACTCAAATCTAAACTGAGTGACTTGAATACAACCTTTTTAACCCCCTAGCGGAAATGACCACAACTAATTTATGATTTTGACGGCGTTAATGACAGACGGCGTTCGGGTTTTATCATTAGTCTCTGAACCTTTGTTGTTAAAAAATCTGGACAAAAAGAAAAAAGTTGACAAATGTGAAATAGAAAAAAATGTCCGAATTTTGTGGTAAATATCGTAAAAATGTATATTTTATTGCTTAAACAATTGCATGAATGCGTTTTGGCCCCATAAGCATTGGATCACACGCCTACTGACCATAACAAAGTTTATTATTGGCAAGAAAATTCACCCCCTTGACGCCCCGTACACTGGCAGTAAGCAGCACCCAACACAGCACCACCAGCCAGCGCACATAACGACTGACTGCGACGACGACGAACAAAAAGACTTCCATTTGGGAACTATATTGAGGTCAGATATTTGCCTTTACTCTCACGTTGATTGACAATAGAATAGAATGCATATAAATATGGTAATGATAGCGACAGACGGGACGGGGCTGCATCAAGACATGACTGAAATAAACACATTTTGGGGAGAGATTTTTGGGTGTTACACCTTACAAGGAGGTATATTAACAGCAACTGGATGGTTGCTAAAGGGTGAAGTGATTCAAAAAAACAATTAAATTTATATGAATATGTAAATAAATAGAATCCTAATATGCGGCCTAAGTTGGTTGTTATGATTCATTTTTTGTGTTTCTGCTGCATTTTTTGCTCCTTTTGTCAAATATTGTATTGCGTTTCTTTTTTGATATATGTGAATAGAAAACACATTCATTCTCTTATACATTTACAAATAATTTTCCGTAAAGACACTTCAAACATAAAACATACCTTTATGTTCTATGTGGAATTGGCTGCAAAAATAATGAAAGTTTTTGCAATAAAGTTTATTTTGCCGCAGTAAAAAAAAACCGTTTCCCATTACATCCAATTACGCTTTCTAATTTTTCACTCACTGATTGGGACTTACAGTTTTACACCGGTTCCGAACGGTATTTTGAGAAGCTTTATCATGGCTAAGTACTCGATAGTGTCGCCATCACTAAGCGAGGTGGCCGTCGTCGAAGGAAATCTAAGGTGGTCAGAGCAGGGATTGAACCCACGTTCTCATGCACAATAGCCGCGCCCATTGCATCACCGACGGCAACATTTTGCCCCTGTACTTTCCGGAAAAGATACTTGTCAAAAATTCCTAACAGGACCAAATGTGTGCCTATATATAATTTTCTATACGCCTTAGGTACTATTAGGTAGCTACAATAAATACTGAACACTTAAAATTACACTTTCTCCTCAAAGAATGTATTTATATATAATCTTACACATACAATTATCTCCATTGACCGTTTTTCATTTGGAATTCATAATTCTCTAAAACCAGGAAGCGGTATGTCAGATATGTTTACATTTGTCATCCAACTTTACCTTCTAACATTTTCTTTAAAAACACGTATATTATAAAACATACTTTGCACGAAGCGTTTAATATAAATTTATCTCAGTAGATCAAAGATGAAGAATGAATAAATAAATAAAAATATGCTAGCTGATTAGGAGACTCATGATTTTATATGATTTTATACTAGAAACATATTTTTGCAGGGGCTGCCTATAAGAAAACTTCCTTCAAAAAACTTCTATAAAAAGGCTCTATACGAAAACGATTTGTTTGAACTTAACTATTTTTCTGTACAAAATTCATTAACGATCCAAAAAAATATAAATCCATGACAAAAACGAACTCTTATTTACATTAGTTAATAAGACCCAGCTCAACAATATACCGTTCTATTTATATGCAGAATCTCTTGAGGAGTCTTGTACCCGACGATTAAAAATACTCGAATCAGTCATATTAGAACATGGCATGTCGCAGGGCATGCTCATGGTGGCCGACAATAAGGATAGTGAAGACGAAAATTTACCACCTCATGGTAAAGCGATTTCAGTTGAGACACTATTGGATGCCTTACTACTGCTTTACGATGAGTGCTCGAATTCTTCGCTAAGGCGAGAGAAAACTGTTTCAGATTTTATAAAAATTGGTAAGTTTATATGAAATCGGGAGCACTAGTGCTCAGTAAACACCTTCTTTGTATTTTTAGCCAAATCCGTTGTTTCTTTGGTGAAAAAGTTACGTTTGTCCCGAGATGATTTTGAAATTATTAAAATTATTGGTCGTGGTGCTTTTGGTGAAGTGTGTGTTGTGCGGATGATAAGTACCCAGAAAATATATGCCATGAAGATCCTAAACAAATGGGAAATGTTGAAAAGGGCCGAGACTGCATGTTTTCGTGAAGAGCGGGATGTTTTGGTGTACGGCGATCGACAGTGGATAACAAATTTGCATTATGCCTTTCAAGATGACACCAATTTGGTAAGTTACTGCATCACCATCTGAAAGCTGTTAAGGAAGAGAACGATTGTTTTTAATTAAATTTTTCCATAAGAAAAGTAGAGTTATGTAGTTCACGAACGAACTAGTTCAACTGAATGATTAACTTTTATGAACTAGTGACCCCTGGTCCTCTTTTGATTCAGTACTTCAACTGTTACTCTTTCACACATTAACCAAAAAGTAAATAAAACCCCATATTTCGGTAGCGAACCGCCCAATGGTGGAATGTATCTTATTGTTCGGCTCATAACTCATATACTTATAAACTGTTGAATTGGTATGTCACAATAAAATACATATCAGTGAACTCAATGAACGAACTAGTTCATTTTACTAAGCTGCCTAATTCTAAAGAAAACGAAGTACATAACTTTTTCCGTAATTTCCTAAAATTTTCTGTTTATTCCTTAGTATTTAGTTATGGACTACTATTGTGGTGGCGACCTGCTGACTTTGCTAAGCAAATTCGAAGATCGTTTACCCGAAGATATGGCTAAATTTTATATAGCCGAAATAATATTGGCCATACATAGCATTCATCAGCTGCGTTATGTACATCGTGATATCAAACCCGATAACTTAGTGATTGATGTTAATGGTCACATTAGATTGGCTGACTTTGGTTCTTGCTTGCGTCTTGGCAACGATGGAAAAGTGCAGTCTAATGTGGCCGTTGGTACCCCCGATTATATTTCACCCGAAATACTGCGCGCAATGGAAGATGGCCAGGGCAGGTATGGCGCCGAGTGCGATTGGTGGTCTTTGGGTGTGTGTATGTACGAAATGCTATATGGTGAAACGCCCTTTTATGCCGAAAGTTTAGTGGAAACATATGGAAAGATTATGAATCATCAGAATTGTTTTGATTTTCCGCCAGAAGATGGCATACAGAAGGTATCGGATGCAGCCAAGGACCTGATAAGGCGTTTAATATGCGCTCCAGAATTTCGTTTAGGGCGAAATGGCATCGAGGACTTTAAGTCTCATCCGTGGTTTGAAGGATTAAACTGGGATCATGTAAGACTTGGTTCGGCTCCTTATGTTCCGGACGTGTCGAGTCCTACGGATACGTCTAATTTTGACGTTGATGACAATACTATCAGGCATTCAGATTCTGTACCGCCGGCCGCAAATCCCGCCTTTTCGGGATTTCATCTACCATTTGTGGGCTTTACATTTACCCAGAATAGTTTTCTCTCGGATCTGGGGAAGTTGGATATCAATTGTTTAACATCTAAAGATAGCAGTGAAGGAATAGATAGATCCTTCCTCAACACCCTCAAACAGGAACTCCTCAACGAAAAGAATCTCTCGCCGGAATGTACGCGACAAATCCTTAACGAATTGAAAATATTTACCAAAAAGAAACAAGAACTAGATAGTAGTAACTCAGGTGATAAAGAGGCAGAGCAAAAGAATAACATTTCGAAAGTCCATATACAAGAATTGGACCGAGAAATTAATGATCTTAAGCGGGAGAAGATGGAGATAGTCAAAGAATATAACGATGCTATGGACCGCATAAAGCAACAAGATTCAGAGTTGAAGGATGCAATAAGCCAAAGAAATCTGGCCATGATGGAATACTCAGAGGTCACTGATAAGCTGTCGGAATTGAGAAGCCAGAAACAGAAATTGTCCAGACAGGTTTGTTACTAAATCATTTCCATTGTAATTTATTGTAAACTCGTTCTATTCCCTGTAAGGTACGCGACAAGGAAGAGGAGTTGGAGACTGTCATGAAAAAAATTGATAATTTGCGCCAAGACTTAAGGAAGTCCGATAAAAGTAGGCGAGAATTGGAAATGCGAATTGAAGATGCTCTCACGGACATAGCGACAGAAAAGAAACAACGCGAACGCACTGAAGAATTTTGTCGCCAACTCCAAGAGGAACTGAATAAGAAAAAGAATTCAGATGTTGCTTCATTTGGAACAGGAGCGAATAGTTTCAATGCTGACGCGTCCCGCTATGAAATAGAACGCATCGAAATACAATGTACCGAGAAACTTAATCAACAACAGGGAAGATATAATCTAGAGATATCTGCCTTGCGGGAACAACTTAAAGAAGCCGAAAGATATCAAGAAACCCTTCTCAAAGAACTGCAACAGTCCAGAGAGAAATATGAGTCTAGTAAATTGGAAACACTCAGCGATACCACAGATACAATAAGTGAGTTAAAGGAAGACTACGATAAGGACCGAAATATGTGGATAGAAGAGAAGCAAAGACTTCTAATGGAAATGGAGTTGCAAAGTCAAAAATCTATGCAAATTCAGGCCAAGCACAGCGAATATGAAGATAACGTAGAAGAGCTAAAGTAAGTGATTCCCACATTGACGGTCATTTAAACTTGTACTATATATTTATTCTCCTACACAGATCTAAACGTCAGGCAATTTGCCAATGGGAAAAACAAATGTCTGAAATTATCCAATGGGTATCCGATGAAAAGGACGCTAGAAGTTATTTACAAGCTTTGGCTACAAAAATGACCGAAGAACTGGAATATCTTAAACATTCTGGTATGATTGGAATGACAATTCTAAAGCATTCAAACGTTGACACAATTATTAATAATTCTTACGCAGGACCCTTCTATAAGAAAAATAATGATAACAATAAAAACTGGCGAAATCGGAGGTCCCAGAAATTAGATAAAATGGAATTACTTAACTTGCAATCCTCCTTACAATCTGAAATTCAGGCGAAAGCAGCTATATCTGATGAATTGAGCAAGACACGGGCTGAGTTGATAGCAACGCAAAAGTAAGTTAGAATGATTTGTCATGGAAATGTTTAAGCGGTACTAGTTTGGTACTACAAAATAGTAGTAAAGTCAGACGTTAAAAAAGTTTAAGGGTAATTTTCTCAATGTTCGGTTAAAGTGTCTGTTTACGATAGTTGGCTTTAAGGTTTTTAATTTTCTCATACTCCGTTTAATTTAACAGCGTGTTAGATGTTTTACGCTGGAACTCTTATGAAATGTATGACTATAAATTGGCATCACTGCAAGAAGCTAGTTGTTTACTTTATTATAGATTTTGCTCAAAGCGTAATTTATGCAAATTATGGTGGAAAATAATTAAAAAGACACCATCGGAAGAACTTCTCCGTTGCCGAGGAGCATGTACTTGTTGACCTGGTGGAGGAACGCGTCCATTTTTTGAAAGCCAAATACTTAAATAATATCAACATGAAAACAAAATCTGTTGTCAATAGTTGTAAGCTGTTTGCATTTATCGTTCCGGTAAACTACTAACCGGCGTTAGACCGCCTTTTAATATTATAGGCCGGATACGTTTTAAGTTTACATTAACAATATGAAATTCTGCTAATCGGCATTCCTTACGATAAAAAATAACCGAACATTGGGAAAGTGGCCCGTTTGAACCTTTTTAAAACAGCTCTAGATTACATTGTATTTAATATAAAAATTAAAATTATATATTTAATATTAAAATTAAATTTTGAATAATACTGAATAATGTTTCCTTAATTATTTTTAAACAGAGACTTAAACGACTATCGTAAACGCTGTGAATCGGCCATGTACGAACTTCATTATAAGGAAAGCCAATTACGAGATATCCAAAAGGGATTGGAATCTTCCAAAGGATGTAAGTACATTTATGGTTTTCCTCAGTCTATTGTCTTCTAGTTGAACTTATTAGCCATACACTTTCGGATTTACTTTTAATTAACATAACCCAATGAAGAAATATCACTTATGTTGGCACTAGATGAGAAAGCTTGATAGCTTGTTCTGCTATTCCTAAACCAAAAAAGCAATGCTACTACTAAAGCGTATCGTATTACATATATTGAATGTGAAAAGCATTGCGTTATTTTTCCAATCAAACAAAAGCAAAAAAGAGCTGCATGAATTCTACTTCCTCACATTTTGAGTTGGTATCTTCTTTAATGTGTTTCATAGAAATTAAAGGTTTTTTTCATTTGATTTTTCTTTCTTGACTTCACATTTAAAGCCCCTGTTGTAGATGCTATTGTTGTCGAAGAAAGTAATGACGATTTAAAAAATTTGGAAAAAAGTACGATTACCGATAGAAAACCAAATCGTTCAAAATTTAGTATGTGTGCCAAATGTAATCAGTATACGCGTACAAGTGAACATTTAATTCAGAATATTATAAGAACCGACAATGAGCCAGAAGTGCAGCCTCAGAGCTTTGCCAACAACAATGAACATGAGGGCGGTGGTTCTTACATTAGGCAACGAACGAATGAACCTCCTACCACGTCTACTCCTTCTGCGCGTCACAGCAGCTGCAGTAGTCAAAGTGATAACTCGAATGATTCATCAATGTCAACGTCACATTTGACTGCGAAAAAAACCATAAAAGAAATAAAATCTCATAATAATAAAGTCTACACCTGGGTTGGATTTACTTCATGTTTCCTCGGCATGTTGTATCTCTTCTTTCGCAATAATATACAATAGAAAATTGAGCAAAAGCACTTAAGTACAACTGAAATTATAAATGTTTTTTTTAACGAAAATATAGTTCTTCTTTTGTCAATTCTTTCAATTCATCTCTATTTTAACACACTCAAATTTCATTTCATTTTGGCGACTAAATATGAAAGTGTCTTAAGTGTTTTCCCTGCCCCTAGGATTAGCAACTAAAGACAGAGACGGTAACGTATTCAAACCAGAGATTGAAATCGGTTTACATTCCCTTTAATTTAAATTGCGTATGTAAAATAATTTATTGTTTTACGCTTAAAATGCCTGACAAAAACATTTTCGGATTTTTTTCGATAAACCTTTCAATCGCTGGCGTGGACTTTGTTTTGCTTTAATTTGTTTCTGTTTGCTTTTTGTTTTTAATTAATGTCTACTGTTCATTCTTAAAATTTCCTTTGCGATCTCCTTTAATTGAACCAAGGGCACACGTTATCCTACAATATTAAACCATATATACACACTGCTCAACAATCTTAATTAACTTTTTAGCCGAAGCATACTGTTTCATATCTTAAAATTGAAAAGAAATGGCTAAAATTCACTATTTTGTGAAACCTTATAGTATTTTGTATCAATCCTTTCTTGAAGAAATATTTGGATTAAATTAAAAGGCTTTACCAAAGTCTTCTTTGAAATTATTAAAGTTGTATAATTTTTAATTTTTTTTCTCAAATAGGAAAACCCTAACAATTCTGCGTAATTTCGTTTTTGTTGAACAGTGTTAAATCAATAATATTTAGAGAACTTATCATGCTTTTACTAATAATTTTCCAAGAGAGTTTAGAAATTGCATGAAATAAATATTTAGTGAAGGTGTTTCTTTTCTGTATTAAATCTGAAGTCGTAAATGTTTTCTCCACAAATCCCATACATTTTGTTGCCATTGTTGTTTGAGTATACAGTACACCCACCCACCTCCTCGTTATTTGAATTTGTTGCAACATGTCATCATTCTTCATTGGGATTTTTTTTGTTACGAAAATTGAAATCAAGAATAAGAAGAAAATTTATAAATGAACTTTAAAAGTGTCTCATTTCCCTCCTCAGATCTGTCCATTGTTCTTTTTTGTAACTAAATATTTGTTCTTTTTTTATTTATACATTCACATACATACTACATTCTATGCTTGCACAACATAATTTTGTGTGTGTGTGTGTGTGTGTGTTTGTTGTGTGTTCTTTCTGCAAACAAACAAAAATCATTTCCATCCCACAAAATGTACTACTACTACGCAGTTCTGGAGAGATCCAACTCACAGGTATCTTATAATTATTTCAATAAAGAAGCGGCAGCTATGTTCAAGGAATCCGACCCCAATATATGCGGTTTGTCGATGGGTGATACAGTGGTAAGTTTAAATATTAAAATATTTACATATACAAATCATAGAGTAATGACATCTAGAGTTGCGATTTGTCTCAGTAAATTCACGAAGTTTGGTGTGGTTGCATATGGACGTTGCATGTTGGAAAGTATTGCTTTAATAATGCCAGATAGAGGCAATGGTTCAAACCAACCAACAAGGAAATAGCACCGGCATTTCGTTTTGTGCGTTAAAATTTTTGTGTATATATACTAACGTTAAAATATATCAAAAAAGTTCAAAATATGTTTCACAGTTTTTATCGAAACGACATGAAAAATTTAAGTCAACAATTTTTGTAATTCCACCCATAGAATAACACATACTATAGAAGAACTTATTCTCTCATCTGACGTTTCATTTCACACTCTCTCGGTAGGTCTGTGGAAATGTTTACATACACCAGGTGGAGTTACAAAATATGTTCACTTAACTATTTCCTGTCGTTTTGGTGTAGAACTGAAAAATTTATATGTATTTTGCACTTTTTTGTTGACTTTTAACGTTGGTATTCATTTGTATTGTATTTAACACAACTAGTTTGCCACAAAAACACGAAATTCGGGTGTAGTTCCTTTGTGGATCGCTGTATACTATTGCCACCATCTGGTATTATTGAACCCATATTTTCCACCCTCCACTGTGTAATTTCCATCGTACCTATGACGTTTAATTTATTGAGCGAATAAAACCTTCTACGTATGTGTTATTCTATGATTCCACCTGGTGTAAGTCAATTTACGTCAATTAACTCTATATCGCACCGAGTGTGAAAAAAGGAATGTCAGATGAGAAATATAGCAGCTCCAGATGACATTACTCTATGATACAAATATTTAAATAGTCATGTTTTCAAAACATCAATCTTATGGTAAATAATAGTCATATATGTAAATATCAATATGTATTTACAAATTTTGATATGATGAAGTATGCTAAGACTGGCTAGTATTGGAATACCTCGTACCGTTAGCTTTTTCGTAATAGGAAACGTTGTCTTAGTAAAACTGAGGAATAATCTATCTAAGAAAAATCTTGCACTCAAACTGCGGCAAAATTGTATTTGCCAGTTTATAAAATGGTGAAAACTATAAAGATTGCAAAGAAGAAAGCACGAGGAACAAAAAAGATAATCATTTGTATTCTTCAGCATTTGTAGAAAATTTGACACGTAATCATTCACTACGTAGCAAAAATGCTCCGATTTATACACGGGCTGAATTTATTTAGTAACTGCTGAACATCCTCTGTATGCTTTTGTATTCTTAGAGAAGGTTGTCACAAAACGGAAACCTACTGTCGCTTATTACTTACAGAAGAGAAATCATTCGCGATTTTTACGATACAGACCACTCAAATTCATATTTCTTACAGATCCCCATTAGGGATCGATTATTTTGGAGACACATATTTTATCAAAACATTTGCAGACAACGAAAGATACATAGATCCAATATTGTAGTGTGTATATGTGAGAATGTGTTTCAGGTTTGAATTTTTACACATTCATAAAATTTCTTTGATAGCCTTTTCTATTTGAATTATGACTACGTAATACTTTACTTAGATACAGGTATATTTTTATATACAAAACTAGTATTTGTCTCTAGTCTCATTGCAACATACATATAATTATATGAAAACAGTATTATAATATTGAAGTATTGAAGTATTTCATTATAAAATCTTATTACACCTACACGTTTTTTAAGGGATACTTTCACAACCTATATTGTTAATACACAAAATACATTAGTAAATAAATAAATAAATAAATAAAATATGTATAAATATGTATTGTCCTGTTATGCCTGTCTCCCTTTAGATGAATTCTTCCTCAAACATATTCTTCTCGGATGACTCGGATCAACGTCAAACAGTACCTATGTCATCCGCTGTTTTTAGCGGTAGCTATCCCATGAATTTGTCTCCCGAGCATAATCTCTCGTATGGCGAAGATGGTAAAACTTCCCCTCTTGTAAATAAATCCCGTCCAAAAAGTAATTTAAGTTCCACACCAACAGAGCCTCCTCCGCATCATCACCAGCAACAACAGTCGCAACAGCAAACGCCCAGTGTACACAAACAAAAGATACATCAGTTTTTGGTTCGTACCTTTAGTAGTCCTACCAAATGTAACCATTGCACTTCGCTAATGGTTGGTTTGACGCGCCAAGGTGTAGTGTGTGAGATTTGCGGTTTTGCCTGCCACACTAACTGTTGTCAAAAGGTTCCTACAGTATGTCCTGTTCCGAATGATCAAACCAAACGGCCTCTGGGTATAGACCCTACACGTGGAATAGGAACAGCCTATGAAGGATATGTTAAGGTACCCAAACAGGGTGTGGTCAAGCGTGGTTGGGTGCGGCAATTCGTTGTGGTGTGCGATTTCAAGCTGTTTTTGTACGATATATCTGCCGACCGCAGTGCATTACCTTGTGTCAATGTTTCACAGGTATTGGATATGAGAGATACGGAGTTTGCGGTAACAAGTGTGAGGGAGAGTGACGTCATTCATGCCGCCAAAAAGGATGTGCCATGTATTTTCAAGGTGAATTTTCAATTTCCAATTTCGCCTTATAATTGTTGACTAAACACGGAAATGTCGTTAATTTGTTACTTTATGGTTTTCAGATAAAGACGTCTTTAATTGAAGGTGGACCCTGCCTAAATACACTAATGCTGGCCGACAATGAGTCAGAGAAAACTAAATGGGTTGTGGCTTTGAGTGAATTACATCGCATACTGAAGCGTAATAACCTACCAAACACAGCTATATACAAGGTCAATGAGATATTGGACAGTACTTTGGCTCTGATGCGTAATGCACTGAGTGCTCTGATCGTTTATCCTGATCAATTGCTACTGGGAACCGATGATGGATTGTATTGTATTAATTTCGAACAGTATGAAATAGCACGAATTGGTGATAGCAAGAAGATCCTGCAAATCTGGTATATTGAAGAAGAACACATTCTGGTATTGCTATGTGGCAAACAGAGGCATATTCGATTGCTACCAATACGTGCACTAGAATGCAGCGATGTGGAATGGATAAAGGTGGTTGATTCAAAGAATTGTGTGGCCGCATGTACAGGTATTATAAAACGTATTCCAGCGCTGGTCTATTGTTTTGTAGTCGCACTAAAGAAGCCTACGAATCAAACACAAATAATTGTTTACGAAATTAACCGTAATCGATTAAGACACCAAAAAATGTGTGAGTTCACCGTGGCATATACGGTGCAATGTGTTCAGATATTATCCGACATGAGATTAGTTATAGGACATCAAAGTGGATTCACTGCCTATTTATTGCAAGGAGAAGCAACGGCCATGTGTAGGTTTAACAACATTTAAGAATTGGAATGGTAATTGAATTACTTGTGTGTGTGTGTTTTTTTTTTTAGCTCTAATACATCCTGAAAACCAATTGTGTGCCTTTCTCAATTATTCGGGAGTGGATGCAATACGGGTCATTGAAATACAGTGTGCAGGAGGTGGTTATGGCGAATATTTACTAGTGTTTCAAACTTTAGCCATATACGTGGATTTGCAAGGTCGGAAATCAAGGGATCGGGAGATTATGTATCCAGCTGTTCCATCGAATATAAGTAAGTGATAACACCAATCATATGTTTGAGCATTAATGGAAATATCTACGTGGTATTATTGGTATAAAGGTTTATCATTTGAATACTATATCTTTTATGAATATGTTTTTTTTTGAATACAAGTGTATTTCTCCTGTGATATAGGTTATATTAGGTTTAGGACATGTCAAATACAAAACTCGAAGATTCTCACCCATTGTGATTATCATGTGAGGACAAGATAGGTAGTAGTGAGATTGGGAATTATACACAAAAGGACATCATGCGAGTCCAACAATTGATAATACACTCTAAGATATGCAAGTGCAGGCTCAAAGTTCAAAGGGAACGGACATTTTGCAAGGGATAAGATGCGAAGACGGGCAAGTGAGTGGTTGACCAATTACCGCCTGAATTTCAAGTGGTTTGTACATACTTTGTAATTTGGACACGAGGGACTTTCGGTATTCATGAAGACTGGTAATTAAATCATCCCCATACCCGTTGGCAGAACCGATATTTCCACCGATGTCGATACTTTTATAATTCGGGAAGTGAGTTTCCATGTGAAGCTCAATTGTCTCCGAGTCAAAGTTGGCTCATCTAATGAAACCAAAAACCTTAGGGCCTTTAGATAACACTCGACGAAAGCGTGCAGCACCATTAACCTCATTATACACTTGGTCAAGTGGTTCGTTTTTGGGTCGATTATGGATGGCAACCGAACTTCAGTTGAGTTGTCGACTGGCAGTGCCACGGAATTAAAAACAAAATTTGCCACTTCGGCAACTGTAAATATTGTAAGCACACAATAAATCTAAAGTGAGTTTGAGAAATAAAAGTGTCTTAAGGAAAAAAAGAAAAAACTTTTTTAATAACAAATACATATGCGGATAAGTAGCTCGATATCAAGTTGACATCAACTTCGATTTTTCCCTTACACTCTCAAACAAGTTGAGGCAAGTTCATTTTCTTGTCAGATATCGAAATGGAAGTTGGTGAGCGCACTACGAAAATGTCACCAATTTAAAAAAAAATATTATTTTTATTTTCTTTAAATATTTTTAAATAACACTACAAATCGTATTTATTTAGTTTTTTTTCGATAATGTTTATGTTTTATATATTTTGTGGTTTATTTATTTACGTTTTGCCGACAATGTTGCCTCATGAATGTTTCTCATCGAAATGCGTATGCAAGTTGATGCAACTTCCCGTTACGCTGATGGATAAGTTGATAGCAATCTCAAAAAACAAAATCGCTTTAATTTTATATTAACTAGTTTCTATAACTTCACCTTACAACATGGATAAGTTGATGTCAACTTGAAGTCGCTGCAACTTATCCACAGGTCTAAGGGACCCTTTACTTGATGGTGTTCGTTTCATAGATTCATTTATATATAGATTTGTTATCCGTCTCATCTGACGTTTCTCTTTGCGCTTCTTCAATGAGGAAACGAACTCTGTCAGCTGTTTAAGTACAACTATTTGTGCGAACAAAATCCTCCATTTTTAGTTTTATGCATTCACGATGTTCATATATTTACATATTTTGAACATTCACAGTAACAATTTCAGCTGTGTTGTCAAATCTCAGCGACAGAATTGAACTTCCACAAGTTCGCTTTCCTTCAATCATTAAACCGATGAGCGAGTTTACAAATATACAGCTGCGGTCAAAATAATAGCACCACGCACAAATTTATATTGACTCCGTTTACATCTGTTTAACAGTTGGGCCAATTTAACTCAAAACAAGATAATAAATTCTTTGATGTTAATGGTTTATTATCATAAGAAAATTATTTGGTTTTTTCAACAGTTTATAATTTGCTAATTAATTTAAACAAAAAACTTAAAAACTACCCAGTCAAAATAATAGCACTTCATTTCATTTTTAACAAAAAATAGTGGTCTTTCTTAAAATAAATCAAAAATTGTACTCAGATATCTTGTTGATAAATTAATTGTATTGTTTCAATACTTTGTCGCGTGACCTTTATTTGCTATTACCGCGGCACAACGCCTTCCCATGGAATCGACTATATGCTGGCATCTTTCAACTTTGATGGAACTCCAAATTTTCTGCACAGCCTCCCAGAGCCCTTCAACGTTGGTTTTGTTGGTTTTATTGTTGATACACCCTTTTTTATATCCGTCCACAGATTGTCGATAGGGTTCAAATCTGGGGACTGTGCAGGCCACTCCATTACATTGATAGAGTTATCGTTGAACCATTTTTTGCCATTTTGCTGGTGTGTTTGGGGTCATTGTCTTGCTGGAAGACCCACACCAGCGGCATTTCGTAGGAAGCATACGGCAGCGTAATTTCATCAAGGATAATTACATAAACCGATGCATCCATAACGGTTTTAATCCAATATATGGGACCCACACCTTGATATGAAAAGCAACCCCATACCATGTTTTATAGTTTTTGATGTGAATTTTGGCATGTATTCACTGTTAGGTGGCCTACGGACAAAAGATCTGGAACCCTTTCCACCAAAAAAGGACAATTTTGGATTCGTCAGTCCAAAGCACATTTCTCCACTTTTCCTTTGGCCAATTTTGATGTGCTTTAGCAAAAGATATCCTTTTAGCAACATGCTTAGAGGTAAGGAGCGGCACTTTTCGAGGACTACAGGCATTGAGGCTGTTGTCTCGAAGTTTGCGGCGAATAGTTTCCACGCTTGCCGGCACATCCAATGTTTTTTTGAGCTCCGTGGCTGTCATAAAGGGATTTGCTTTAGTCGTCCGTACTAAACGCTTTACCATTAAGGGTGACAAAACTGGCTGCCTACCACGAGATTCAACTTTTTGCTCATATCTTAGGGCATTTATTATCATTTTATTGGAACATCCCAGCAAATTCCTTATTTGGGAATAAGATTTACCCTCGGACGCAAATTTTTTTATTAGTTCACATTTTTCCGGCGAACAATGCTTTCCGCGACCCATAACTGTACAATTTTTATAAAATTATTACCTGATTTTCAAGAAAGTATATTAAAAAATTTTTATTACCTTTTGTTTTCACTTTTTTTCACAAAATTTTGCAAAACAAATTTAAAAAAGCCTGCTGGTGCTATTTCATTGACTGCACTGAAGTAGATCCTTTTGTAAATGATCGATCATTTCTAGAGAACCGTTAACTATCTTGAGGAAAAAAACTTCTCTTAAAAAGAGTAAACAGAGGTACTACGTCATCGCTTAGTTAAGTTCAAAAAATAAGCACAGAATTTAATTTTTTATTGGAATGACAATAGTTTTCGACGTTGGTGCTATTTTTTTGACCGGCACTGTATGTATAAATTATAAGGCTCGTTTACTCCAAAAAGCCAGTATCGAGAGAGCAAGAGAGATTATTATGACTGTTCAATGATATATGTAAACTTACAAGTTTTTACGGGAGAAATTTTTGCCAGTAAGAATCATACATGGCAACATAAGTAAGGTAGAATCAGTAGGAATTGAAGGCATTGTGTTTTTATTTCAGGAGCTGACCTTGTCAAATTCAGCCGATCAAATTGTCAAGATGTATTTATTTCAGGTTATATCAGGAGAAATGGTTGTCATTTTCGGCAACAACCAAAAGGACAAGAAAAAATTTAATCTGCTGTCTTAACGCTACCACCTGTACTAGATAAATCTTGGAAACTAGAGATGGGCACGTGAGTAAGTTTTGACTCACGCACGCTCACGAAAGGAAGACAGTCACTCACGCACGAAGATTTTTTCGGTACTCACGTTCAAGTGAGCAGAATTTGATTCTACTCACATTAACGCGTGATAGTTTGAGGTTGAGTTCATAGTGTACGGATGTGCATATAAAAACGCTCTAAACAAATTGGATTTTTTTGCCGAAAAAAAAAAGAAAATTTATATATCCACTGTTTAAGGACCTAATAGTTATATTTTTTCACTAACCATTGCATTCCTAGGGAATCATGGCGTTAAGTTGTGGAAAATGTAATAATACGTGTCGGGATATGGAAATTCGTTGTGTCGGTTTTTGTAAAAAATACTTTCATATGAAATGCGTAAACCTCTCAAATATGAGTGCGATGCGATATTTAAATACCCGAACATAAAGTTTATGTGTGATGATTGTATTAACTTCATCAATATAACAAATGAGAATTATAAAAATTTTTTTAAGCTTGTTAAAGAAAACGAATTGAAAATTTCTGAAGAAATAAACAAAACGAACGAATTGGTGAAGAAAAGAGTTGAGGAAACAAAAACTGAGATTGTAAACGAATTGAAAATAAGTCAAATAAGCTCAGAGAGAGAAACATATGCGAGTAAATTAAAAACAACTAACAGTGTGTCCGTTATTTTGAAGCCGAAAAATAAGCAAAACAGTGAAGTAACAGAGAAAGAAATTAAAGAGAAAATAAAACCTTCGTCTCTTAACTTACAAGTGAAAGGAATAGCAAAGCGAAATGATGGAGTTGTAGCTATACGATGTGAAAATGAGAATGATAGAAATGTATTGACAGACGAAATTAAGGAGAAGATGGGCAATGGATACGAGGTGCAAGCTCCAAAGATGAGAAATCCTAAAATTTTGGTTACTGGAATGAATGAGGAACTGAATAAAGAAGTCATTATAAATGCAATTAGAAAACAAAATGATATTGAATGTGATCATTTGGAGTGTGTAAGTAAATAAACAAATCGGGATGGAATTAGCCAAATTATGAAAAAACAAAAGATTAACATTGAGTGGGACAGATGCCCAGTTTATGAAAGCTGTAATGTGCTTAGATGTTTTAATTGTTGGGGATTCAATCACACCTCTAAGTATTGCAAAAGCGAAAACCAAATATTTGCGAAATGCAGTGAAGTGGGGCATACTTACAGAGATTGTAAAAATAATATTACGAAGTGCACTAATTGTGAAAAGGCAAAAGAAAGCCTGAACTTGAGAGACATTGACACAAATCATGATTACAGAAGTACAGAATGCCGCGTTTTGCAAAGAAAAAACAAGTTAGAGGCGGAAAGAGTGGCTTATTAGCAACCAAAGATCATCCGTGGATTATAGTTAAATGTTGGTGGTTTGTGTTCAAACTTTAATGATGTGGAAGTTATATGCTGTGAAGAATATTTTGACTTTATTTGTTTAACAGAAACCCATTTACCTGAAGATATATCTGATGGAGAAATTGCATTGCATAATTTTAATGTTATTCGCTGTGACAGTGTATCAAGAAATACAGGAGGAGTATGTTTTTACATAAACAATAAGTGGCAAATTAAACATATAGACTGCATATCTGTTGTAAAGAAAATCTGGTGGCTTAAGATCGAAGTTCGGTGTGAAAACGAAAAATGTTATCTTGTTGGTGTCTATCGATCGCCTCATAAGCAAAATTCACCTGAGGAAAATGTTATTGACTTTTTTGAAGCGGAGATGAAAAAAATTGCTGGAAATGAAAGCTATTTAATACTCGGTGATTTCAATATAGATTGGTATGAGAACAATAACCATAAGAGGAGATTAGAAGAAATAATATGTGATACACATTTCAAACAAATTATATCAGAGCTAACAACAATAACGAGTACAACGTCAACCCTAATAGATTATGCCGTAACTAACATTAAAAGCATTACAGTGAAAACAAATGTTGATATGAAAATTAGTGATCACGAGTCATTGGAAATAAAAATATCAACAAAAAAATGAAATGAAATTTCGTACATTTTAATAATGAGGTTTTTAGGAACTAAATTCTGAGTAGTGAAATCAATAATAGCTCAACCAATATCGCGGTGGCCGTCGGTGGTGCAATGGTTAGTGCGCGCGGCTCTTGTACATGAGATCCTGGGTTCGAACCCGGCTCTGACCACCTTAAAATTTCTTTCGGCGGCGGTCACCTCGCATAGTGACGGCGACACTATCGAGTATCTAGCCATAAAAAAGCTTCTCAAATTACCGTTCGGAATCGGTGTAAAACTGTAGGTCCCAATCAGTGAGTAAAAACTGGAAAGCGCACAGCTCAGTGATTGTGAGAAGTTCTCCCCAGTCCCTCCATGGGATGTAATGGGAAACCATTTATTTTTTTTTAATATCGCGGTAAATGATTCTGCAACAATACTAGTAAATGATATAAACAATGCACTTAGTAGATCCATGATAGTCAATAAACGTATTTGTGTGTCAAATAATACAAAACAGTGGTTTAACAGTAATTTAAAAGAAATGAATAGCAATACAATAAAACTTCATAATCTGGCTATTTGGTACAATAATGATTACAATTGGATTATTCTTAGACAGTTTAGAATGAATATATATCAGAACTTGAGAAAGCTAAACGTCAATTTGTGAACTATAAAATAAATCAATGTGCGAATCAAAAAGATATGTGGACAGCGATTAAAGAACTGGTATTAAAAAAAGACTATTCAAAAATACAGGAAATTGAGGTGAATGGAAAAAAAATTAAAAACGATCAAGAAATTGCGGAAGAGTTAAACGTATTTTTTATAAAGAGCGTAACAAACATTGTTGAGAGCATACCTTTCGTAGAATATGAGAACCTTATTAATCTAAACCATCAACTTAATTTTAAATTTGAAATAAGAAATATGTCTCAATTAAAAGAACAATTAAAACAATGAATAACAAGAAGGATCAATATTTCCTAACAAAACAAATTTTACTAGACAACTTCGACATTCTTGGTACACCCTTACATCGGGTAATTACTGAATCGTTGCAAACAGGCGTTTTCCCCGACTGCTTGAAGGAGTCCTGCATTGTTCCAATACAGAAAGTAAAAAATACAAAAGATCCAAACGAAATTAGACCAGTAAATATGCTAACAACCATAAGTAAAATAATGGAAAAAAGACTTGAAACGAGCATTTGAAACTATTTAGACTTGAAACGAGCATTTGAAACTATAAATAAGGACATTTTGATACGAAAACTGGAAAAATATGGTATTAAAGATATTGAATTGCAGTGGTTTGAAAGTTATTTGAATAACAGAACTCAGAGGACGAAAATTGGGCAATACATATCAGGAAAAAAACAAGTTATGGGAACAGTTATGGGAACATTACTGTTTCTAATATACATTAACGATTTACAGAAAGCTCTTATTTATTCTTATTTATATCTTATTTATATCGGAAAAAACCCAGATGAATGTATTCATAATTTAAATGAAGAATTAAAAAAGGTTGAAGCATATCTACAAATGAATAAACGCAAATTAAACACAAATAAAACAATGGCTATGGTTATAAATGGATTCGCTAGTGAAAATATATGCATTGAAGGAGTACAAATTGAACATGTCAAGGAATTAAAGTATTTGGGCATAATATTAGATACACATCTGAAATTTGACCTACACTATAATTATGTTTGTAAAAATATTTCGAAAAACTTGATTTTCTGAGACGAATTCGATACAAGGTATCAACCATGACATCCATAAATATTTACAACACAACGATAAAACCGCATTTTGAATATTGTTGTTCGCTACTGTTTTTGGGCATGAGGTGTATTCTTCGGTGTCATAGATTGACACACATACATGAGATGCTAAGCAGACTTCAGTGGTTATCAGTAAATCAGCGCCTGGTGATGAACGCATTAATATTTATATTTAAGATGAAGAATGATTTGTTGCCAAAGTATATGAGAAATTATTTAGTTTATGTTGCAGAAGCTCAACCTTACAGTTTACGATTTTAGATTAACTTTTAGCTCAACAAACTTTTGCCAGAATTTGTTACTTCACAACGGCCTTAAATTATTTAATGAAATGCCTGAAGACTTAAAATTAGAAAAAAAAATTTTTATATTCAAAAGAAAAATTATTTCATACGTTAAACAAATGTTTTAAATCATTAAAATCCATATTTGTTTATTTTCTATTAAACTATATATTTAATAGCGAATACGCTAAATAAAGAACGAAATAAAAGGTGACTCGTGCCCATCTCTAATATAAACAACATTTGACAAGGTCGGATCACAATCATAAAAAAAAATGTAAATCAGCTGTTCTAACGTTTCCACCTGTAATAGATACATCTTAGAATCATAGAGCAATTTAGTGTAGAGTAATTTATTCTCTCAATATATTTAACGTCATAGGTAAGTGAACATTGAGAGGCAATAGTACACAAAATAGTTGTGTTACAATCAAAATGTATACCCACGTAAAAGTAAAAAAAAAATCAAATTAAATTTAAATATCATTTAAATTGCACAGTTCTGTACGAAAACGAAATGAAGATCACCTTCCAGATCAAAATCGCAAAAAACTTAAAAAAATTCGATTTTTTTTAACCTTTTTTCCCGTGTTCAGGTCAAGGAAACAATCAACTACAAAAATTTACCTAAGATCTCAATAAACAAATTTCTAGAACATATAAACTTCCTGGGAATTATTCTTAACACCGTTTTTTAATTTCATTTGTTTTTTATTTACTTCAACATTGAGATACTATGCTATCTATTACAAAAATATTAAAAAAAAGTGTTCGTATTATGTTTATAATGCTGATGGCCCTGGACTTGCAAATCGCGCTCTCTTAAGTTGTGGATCCAAATCGTCCGAATCTGACTGATTCAGCAATTATGGTGTCCACAGGCACTGATTTTTGTCTGGTTTTGTGCGGCGACTGAATGTCAATAATTACAGCAAAATTGCAAAATTTTATCTACCATACCTAAATTTATTCACCCAATTTTACGACGGACTAAAAAATACACAAGGAAGATAATGAACAAATGTATAAGGACCATGCCTCGCAAATGTATAAGGACCATGATTTAAGGATATGTACCAGGAATGTGCGAACGCTATACAGGACTGGTGTCACTTTCCAACTGGCGGATGTCCTCGGAGAATGTAAACATATAAAATCAAAAAACTTCACTTTCCAGATCAAAATCGCAAAAAACTTAAAAAAAATCGATTTTTTTTAACCTTTTTTCCCGTGTTCAGGTCAAGGAAACAATCAACTACAAAAATTTACCTAAGATCTCAATAAACAAATTTCTAGAACATATAAACTTCCTGGGAATTATTCTTAACACCGTTTTTTAATTTCATTTGTTTTTTATTTACTTCAACATTGAGATACTATGCTATCTATTACAAAAATATTAAAAAAAAGTGTTCGTATTATGTTTATAATGCTGATGGCCCTGGACTTGCAAATCGCGCTCTCTTAAGTTGTGGATCCAAATCGTCCGAATCTGACTCTGATTCAGCAATTATGGTGTCCACAGGCACGTTGCTTCCAGACTGCCCTCCATCATCAGCTCTTTCTTCGTCAAATACTTCATTAACATCATACAGGGTGATCTTGTAACTCCACCAACATACCTCTGCAAGCAATGCGTCGAGGTTTTTGCCTTTGTACCGTTTTTCCATGGGCATTGTGGTTTGGTGAAACCGTTCTCCTTGCTCATCGGATTCGGTAGGGAGTTGTTTGATAAAATCGTCAAAATGAAAATGAAGAAAATGCAGCTTTAATGTCATCGATGCGCGGATTATCTCAAAATAATGCAGCATTTGTTTCACCCATTCTCTTGCTTCCGGTTCCGCGTCTCGATCCCCTCCCGAGACTCTGGTGCATACACGCTGAAGGTAAATCCATGCCATTGAATGATTTTCATCAAGCGATGAATCAAAGTTGCTCTTTAATAGCTTTCTAATGACAGGGCCATTAAGTACGCCTGTTAAATGAAAACAAAAAATAAAGACAGAAAAGAAAACATTAACATAGTGTAAATAGTACAATTAGGTGAACAAAAATTCGTTTTAAATTTACTACAATACCTTTTTTAATTTTGTCATCGCTACGCTTTGGGAAAACGCTTTTCAAATAGTCGAATGCGTTTGGACAATTTACAACGGCCACTTCGATGAATTTTTTAACAATTCCCAATTTTATGTGGAGCGGTGGCAGCAAGATGTCTTGAGTATTGTCAATTAAAGGTGCATTCTTCAGTCTATGTTGTTGTATTTGTTCATCCACACTTCCTCTTGGCATCCACGAGTTACATTGGAATTGATTCAGAGGTGAGCGTTAATCCCAATTACAAAATGTTGATGACCTTCAAATCACAGCAAATCTTCCATTTATTTTCGTAATATTTGATTTTTTCCATTATATCTTTCAATGTTTCATAGCTTTCTTTCATGTTGATACCCATTGCTAGCGGAATGGAAGGTTTTCGGTTCGACACATGCAACAACACTGCTTTCAAGCTTGAAACAGAACCATCAATAAATAATCTCCACTCACTAGCGATGTAGTTCATTCCCATTTTTACCACCAAAGCTTTTATATCGTTGCAGTAAGCGAACGAATTGTCATCATTTAGAGTGTAGAGCATCTGAAATTCAGCTTGTCGTTTGCGGTACGCCGTAGAGTTAACATTAGCATGTGTGAGTTTTCTTTGCTTTAAAAAAGCTGTCAAAAATATTGCAAGTCGCTGCGATAATCCCAATATGGCCACAATGAAATCCATTTCCATTTGTGTTATTAGTTGTGGTCCATCTCTTCCCTGTTGAGGCTCATAATCGGTATCAAATGGATCTTCATAAGTAACACCACTTGCTGTACTCATTGCTGTAAATTCTGTAGTACGATCTGGAGTTGGCGGCCTTGGTGATACAAAATTTTCAGGTGCAAGCACTGGTAGTGTGGCTGTTGCAGTTGCTTTATAAATTTTGTTCTTCTCAGAATGTCGATTTAGACGACATGTGTAATTTACGCATGCATAGCAACTGGTTGCATCATGATCACCTGGGCGATTAATCCAGTTTACCGGCTTAAAATACTTCATAGTACCTCTGCCTCCACTCAACCATGCCATGAGATTGTTATAACATTGGCGACACACTGTATTAGGTGTGTAATTTTCACCGGTCAAGTCCACTTCGTCGAAAAACAATGTATATGCTCTTTTGAATTCACTAGTGAAAAGATTCTTTTCCTTCTGAAATCTTGTAGATGTTTTTTTTCTGGTTTGATGACCGCAAACGTAGCAAAATAAATCAATATTTTCACACTGCATATTGAAATTGTCAGTTGCCAATGTTGTGTGCGAATTATACTGTAGCACTTTCACTTTTTTTACTTTCACTTTCACCGCTGAGCTCTCGTTGACGTCGCGCTGTGTAATGCCTCGATGTGAGCGTCGTGTCGCTTTTATATTGGATGCTGCGTCCCTTGTTGCGTGTGCTGAGCTTACTGCATTGCCTGTGCTGCTGCTGTCGGTGCATGATCGCGTGATACCTAACCGCTACCTAAACGGTGTTAACCCTTGGACAAACACATGGTTCTGGCCAGGCATATTTAATTTTTTGCTACCTATGGACCTGAACAGGAGAAAAAGGTAAAAAAAATGAAATTAAAAAATTTTCGGCAAATTTTTCACTTTTGCGTGCTACCTAAACAGTGTTAAGAATCATCTCTAGGAAGTTTATATGTTCTAGAAATTTGTTTATTGAGATCTTAGGTAAATTTTTGTAGTTGATTGTTTCCTTGATTGTTTCCTTGAAATTTTTGTTCTTTATGACAAGAGCTACAACTTTGCCTCAGAGAGTAAATCGAAATTCTGAACGGTTTGCAAGATATGAGCCTGAGAAAATGATCACATTTTTACGAAAATGATACCGAGGCCCCAAATCTTTGGCGGCCCATAAAAAAAAAAGTGCATGACTTTGGGAAAAATTGGGAAACACGGGTCTTTTTGTTTTTAGTCTTTTATCACGTAGTGGTGTCCGTATATGGTTATTTTTCCATGACTTAAAAATTTACACACAGTGTATTTAAAAGGTTTCGTTAAAAAATAACGAATTGACAATCTGAAAAATTTTTATTTATAAAAGGATTTTGGAGGTGGCGCTAACAACAAGGTTAAAGTCAACATTTGCTAGACATGGTATTCCGAGCCTCTTTATTTCTGATAATGGACCATCTTTTAATTCTAGGGAGTTTAAAATTTTTGCACGGAATGGGCCATTGAGCATAAAACTTCCTGTCCATATTTAGCTGGGTCAAACGTTTTAGGTGAGCGAACAATCCAAATGGTCAAGAAATTGCTGCTTGAGGCACATGAAACTAATTCTGACCCTTATATAGCCTTGTTGCATTTTCGAACGACTCCAAAGGGTGATCTTCCAAGTCCTTCTGAGTTGTTAATGTTTTGGTTTCTGCGTACTAAAGTTGCTTCAGTACTCAACAGTTTAACACCAAGGCTAGTCAATCGGCAAAAATATAAAGAAAAATTTGAATTACATCTTGAGAAAAGTTGTAAGTATTATAAAAAAAAATCTAAAAATTTAAAGCCAGTATGTGTTGGAGATAAATTAGTGTTTAAAAAAAACACCTTCTAGGTTTTGGTTCTCCGGTTAGTTGTGAAAAGTTGCAAAGAGCCAAGAGCATTAGTAGTATCTGATAGTAGCGGATCACTTTTTAGAAGAAGTTTAGAACTCCTGATAATGGAGAGAATAACATCACTGAGGAGAGCAGTGAATATATTGAGATAAACGAAAAGAAATCTCCCCGAAGGTGAAAATGAATATGTCAAAAATGATGATCAAAACCAATTATATGTATCGCGGAGTGGAAGAATTATAAAACAGCCGATAAAGCTCGACTTGATGCACAACTCCATTCAATGCAACTATCGAAGAGTACTTTGAAATAAATACTTAAATAGGAAAGACGTCTTTTATTAAAGCGATCGATCAAGCCATACAAGTAACAGATCGGTGGAATCTCAAATCAGCAGAAGTGCATACTGCTCTAACAGGACAGTCTGCTTCAACATTTCTTAGTTTTCCGGACACTACACTGTTCAAGATCCGCTTTCAATCTCTAACCAATTTCGATTTACATGACCTGATCACACTGAGGGCTGGCTTACTATCAACGCAGATGACAAATTCACCCGATGGATACAAGCACGAATCCATTATCTCAGTCGCAGCTCGCGTAATCGCCACGTTTTCCTCTTGGAAGACACTGCAGTTCGAACCCAATCTCGTTGAAAGCCCGAGTTGAAGGTCCTCACTAAAGATCCCCACTCCTGTGGCTGATTACATTTTGGAGCCATCTGTAAAGATCAGATGACCAGAGAGTGAGGAAGGTATACCTCCCACCGGACATCCCGCCAAAGTGCATCCGGGCATCGCCCAAAGTCTACAGTCGGCAGCATGTAGTCAGTGGCCTGGCTCAAACGCTCGTCCGGGTGATTCTCAATCAACTCCTGGAGAATGTTAGCGTGTTCTTCAGGGGCATGTCTCCAGATACCCAATTCTCTCATGTGAAGGGCGCTTCTAACAACACCGTGTCGCGTAGACATCAAGAGTAGCCAAATTCAGGATTATATCCAGCGCCGCCTGCGGAGTGCTTCTGCTCGCCCCACTGATGCACATCGACGCAGTGCACTGAACCTTACTGAGCATTTTCAACTGGTAGCTGTTCCCCAATGTGTTTCACCATACTACGCAGCCTTAGGTGATAATTGGGAGCACGGTAGGGGGAAAAAGCCAATGTACAAAGACCCCAGCTTTTGCAAATCGTATTCCGACAGGCGTGGAGCACGTTCAATCCTTTATTCATTCGCTCCTCAGTATTTCGCTTCCAGTTCAATTTCTGATCAAGAACGATACCGAGATATTTGGCCTCTGAAGACAGAGATAGATCTACGCCCTCCAACCTTGGTTTCCTAAAATTTCCAGTCGTCTGCTCGTAAGAAGAACCAGCTCTGTCTTTGTCGTGTTAACACCCAGGCCCAGGCCCAAACTGACAACTCACCCAGGGCATACTGCATGAGGTCGCTGATCGTAGGCAAAGATTTTCCACTGACAAGAATAACGTTGTCCGCATAGGCACCAATTCTACGGCCTCTCAACTCAAAGTCCTTAAGAATGCCGTCAACCACTAAAATCCACAGCAGAGAGGATAATACTCCACCCTGCGGCGTCCCCCTTGAATTTACAATGCGATCTCTAAGTATCTTCGCAATCCATTCGACTAGAAGTGAAGGCACCCCTGCGTACTCCAGAGATTCCCTGATAGCGCTAGGTGACATATTGTTAAAAGCACCTTCTGTTTCTAAGAACGCAGCCAAAGCCAAAGTGAAACCCTCAAACTAAGTTGCGCTTAAGATTACCCAGAACATCGTGCAGAGCTGTTTCCACAGCTTTACCCTTGAGGTAGGCATGTAGTCTACCACTCAAGTAGCACGGGCTAATTCGATTCCTGATGTACAAGTCAAATATTCTCTCCAAAACTTTAATTGGAAGGGATGAGAGGTTTATTGGTCTGTAGTCCTTAAGAGAGACATGACTAGTCTTTCTCGACTTGGGAATAAAAACGACTAGTACTTCCTTCAATTTGTCTGGTATCAGGGAAAGTCTGAGACAAGCCCTGTACAAGATGAGGGGTGACCAAAGCGTCACATTTCTACAGCATAGCCCGCAGGATCCTGTCAGGACCAGGAGATTTAAACGGCTTGAAGCTATGAATAGACCAAAACTATGTCCTCCATCACACCCAGTTGTGAGATATAACACACAGTTTGGAAAGTGGGTTTCCATATGAAGCTCAAGTGTCTCAGCTCCGGAGTTGGTCCATGACCCATCGGATTTCCTAATGTCGCTGAGGACTCTAGGGTCTTTGGACACCACGCGACGAAATCGTGCAGCGTCATTTACCTCGGTTATGGAGTCACAGAAGCTGATACAGGCGGCCCGTTTTACCTTTTTATATCCTTCTTGAACTGATTATAACTGTTTTTGTACACAGTCCCGTTCGATTCCCTTTTCGATTTCTTGGCCTTATTGAAGTCTCCTAGTGGATTTACGCAGATCACACAACTCTCGTGTCCACAACACAGGATGCCTCCTCTTACCCGGGAAGGTAAAAGAGCAGGTATCAATAAAGCATTTATTGAGAAGATATGGTGCAGCTCCGGAGTTGGTCCATGACCCATCGGATTTCCTAATGTCGCTGAGGACTGTAGGGTCTTTGGACACCACGCGACGAAATCGTGCAGCGTTATTTACCTCGGTTATGGAGTCACAGAAGCTGATACAGGCGGCCCGTTTTACCTTTTTATATCCTTCTTGAACTGATTATAACTGTTTTTGTAAACAGTCCCGTTCGATTCCCTTTTCGATTTCTTGGCCTTATTGAAGTCTCCTAGTGGATTTACGCAGATCACACAACTCTCGTGTCCACAACACAGGATGCCTCCTCTTACCCGGGAAGGTAAAAGAGCAGGTATCAATAAAGCATTTATTGAGAAGATATGGTGCAGGGATTGGAGTCCAACCCCGACATCCAGTGACGAGTTCTTGAAATTTCATCCTGTAAGTTCTAGGATTCCTAAAGGGACCTTGAGATCCCGTCACGAAGTCTATAGTGAAGGCAATTGTACTATGGTCAGAAAAGGAGTAGTCATCCAACACCCTCCAATCCTTTACAAACAATTTCTGAAAATATAGAGTTATGCCAATGACACTCACTCAATTTGAATAATAAAATTGATTGAATAATATAATCCAAAGCAGACTCATCTCTATTATTTAGTATCTCATCTCTGCCCCACTGTGTATAATAAGCCGGATCACACTCCTCATACGGCAAGTACACAGCCGCAAGTATCAAATTTGATCCAGTCTCAACATCCATGCACACTGTGCCCACATTAACCGTACTCAAGTTAGAGGAAAGGATAAGTTTTACATTTTTTCTAGCTGCTATGCAAGCTCTTACCTCACCAGCTGTTCTCACTACAAAGATATTCACGTTGACATTGCCCATACCTTTCACATTGTTCTCGTTGTCAATCCAGTGCTATTGTACCAGGGCAATGCCAATCTCATGGTTCGTGAAGGAGGAGTGGTGCAGATTGATATGCTCCACGCGAAGTCGCCTACGTTTATCTCATTGCAGAGAAGCTGGAGTGGTGGAACCTGACGGTTCTAAGACCAAAAATCATCTTCTCCTGACGAGCTTTAATCCTTTCGAGTGACTCCGAGTCCTGAGCGATTCTAGGTGGTATTATCAGCTATCAAAACTGGCGGCGGTTTTCAGACGGATACAATGGGTCGGAGCAGGAGTAAGGACTGAGAAATTACCTCTGGACTCAAAATTGGTCCAGCTTCGCCAATACCGGCGATTGTGTTTTTAAGGAAGTCTACAGACTCCTTATTGACTCAGACTCAGCCAGTCGACATCACAGAAGCTTATCTCACCGATACTCCTGTTATCTTCCAACATTGTATCCATCACCCTTCTCTCAACCTGCAACCAGTTGGTAGGGCTAATCTTTCCATCGGGATCAGCTCTATCAATGATTACAATCCCAAGGGACGGATTTGCTCCTAAAATGTTTTGTTTTCTGGGCTCCTTCGAGCCTACGAGGGGTCCTTCACCGGATCTAGCTCTCTTGACAAACTTCCGGCTTTTAGGAAGTGGGCCAAGAGAACCGGATTGGATTATACCTCCTTTGACCCCTGAAGTAGAGGGACCCTCCACAGATTGCGTTGGAGGATGCCCCCCACTCTCAGACAGCAGGCATCCCTGTTTGCGGACTTTGCAGCCGGTAAACCTGTGGCCTGTACTCAGGAGTTTGGGGTGGGACCAGAAATCATTGCATTTCCTAAATTTTCGACAGACGGGCTAGCCATCACTCAATAAATAGACCCATCTCTTTTTATGAGCACTGGATCTATTCCGGGAGGTGGAGGTAGGGGTTTGTCAACCTCCGCATCTTGTCTGCAAAGTGTAGGAACAGATACTGACTCCAAATTAGACAGATAGAGAGTTATTTGGCGTAAATTGACTTATGGAATTTCAAAAATTGTTGACTTTAATTTTTCATGTCGTTTTGATGAAAAACTGAATATTAAAGGTATTTTGTAATTTTTTTTTATTTAGATTTTATTGTTATTATCTTCTATATATATAAAAAATTCGTGTCACGATTTTGTGTTCGAACTCCTCCGAAACGGCTTAACCGATATGTATGAAATTTTGTGTGCATATCGGGTAGGTCTGAGAATCGGCCAACATCTATTTTTCATACCCCTTATTGATAAGGGTAACCCAGGCTGTGCCACGCCCCCTTTTCAAAAATTGCCCTGGCCGCTTTTCTAATATACCGATTGTTATGAAAATTTCACAATGCGGTACTGATGACCTGCTGACAATCCTTGGCTATATTTGGAAATGTTTGGATAAAGGGGCGTGGCACCGCCCATACAACTTGAAATTTAAAATGGTAGTAACTCATGAATTATCACAGGTAAGAAGATGAGATTTTGTATGTATGTTGTTGGTACAGTATGAATTACAGCCAGGCTATAAGTAGGCGGTGCCACGCCCCCTTTTCAAAAATCGCACTGGCGGCTTTTTTAATGTACCGATTGTAATGAAAATTTTACAATGTGCTACTGATGATCTACTGATAGTCCTTGGTTATACTTGGTAGTGATTGGATAAAGCAGCGTGGCCCCGCCCATACCATTTGAAATTTCAAATGGCTATATCAATCATACTATCAGAGGTATGAAGGTGAGATTTGGTATATATGTGCGGTGTACCAGACCCATTTTAAAATAAACCGTTAAAGCAGTCATAGTAATAGTTTGATCGTCCTGAAAATTTCACAGTATCTTACAGTTGGCCTAGATATACGAACAGGGTCTTTGGAAGCAAGTTGGCAAAAAGGGCCGAGATGCTGCCCACACCCATCAATATTTGACTATTACATATACTATATCAAACAATTGTCCGTAAACCAGGCACTTGACAACATATTTCAATGTGTCTCAAAAAATATACGGCCGATTCGATTTAAATCATTTTGTTTTAAAGTTCACTGTTTGATGACAACATATTTCAATGTATCTCAAAAAATATACGGCCGATTCGATTGAAACCATTTTTTTTAAAGTTCACTGTTTGATACAGTGTAGGAATGTGAGGTTAGGTAGGTATACTACTGATATGATGCAAATAACTTTTTGGGGAAAACCAATAAAAATACGGCTATTAAAAAGGTCAGACTATAACGCTAAGAAAGTGACCACAGGTACGAATTAATATGAATATCATTTTTATTTTTTTATCATTGAGGTCAGTTTCGAGAGCATGCTAAATATCGTAATCCCAATAATGCATTTTTTAAAAAAAATCTGAATAATCTTATAGACGCTACTATAATCACTGGAAATTATAATGGAACCGATGCCCTGATTCCGCGCATTCCCATGATACCTACAGCCATGCACATCGATTTCAAAAAATTCCAGTCTCCGATTCTGTTACCATTTGCGATGACCATTAATAAAGCGCAAGGGCAGTCGCTTAAATTTGACAAATCCGTGTTTCCCACGGACAATATATGTTGCATGTTCACGTGTAGGTAAACCTTCCGACTAATATACATTTGCAACAGATGGCAAAACTAGACATATTGTATATCCTAGAGCACTTGAATAAATAGAAAAAAAATAACAAAATTGTGAATCATTAAAATTACAATTCAGGGGGTACCAGCTATTATAGTATAATGAGAAGCGTTTTAGACAAATCAGCACACGATCGAAATCTAAACAAATACTTCTAACAAATTGTTATTTTACATTCTACAGGTTTACTTGCCCATTGTCAACTAAACGTAATGGAACAAAATAATTTTGTTCACCCTTGGGCATTACAAAAACTTTGAAAGCAAAACGAAGTTTGCCAGGTCCAGCTATACTTATATATGTATAGATAGATATTGAATACTGGCGCTCCTCCTAGAAACTTCCCATTAAACAAGAAATTTCCCTCCATATGTTAGTCTAGACACAAACCAAAGCAAAAGAACTCAATATAGTTGATAATACTGGGATGTAATAAAGTTGATAAAAAAAGTTGTTTAATTTTTTTCATTTAGTCCATAACTTCGTTCCAAAAAAACATCGAAAAATATCTACGCATTTCCGGCTTGCGCACACGTTTGTGATGATGTGTTTTCCTATATAAAATGTGTGAATTAATTTGTGGCCATGATATGATTGAATACCTTTTGTCGGCAGGGCGAAGTCTGCCGGGTCAGCTAGTATATATATATTTGTCACAAATCGAAATTCCGTTGTTGATTTATTTTTGGTTGGTTTGAGCCATTGCCTCTATTTGGTATTATTAAAGCAATATTTTCTAACATGCAACACACTAAACTTCGTCAAATCTGAGTCAAATCGTTTCTCTATACGTCATTTTTCTATGGTAGCTATCAAATAGAGAGCAATTGTTTACAAACCAATAGTCTATAATATTTGAATCTAGGGTAGCCTTATAAAGAGCTCTCTTTTTAAATTTATAGTAGTAGAAAAGGTCAGGGAAACCAGATAGGGTGGTAAATAGAGTAACAAAAAATGCAATAATGGAAATTCTAGGTATTTAAAAGGAGAATGCAGCACACAAACAAAACGGGTCATAACTAGAATTAAAGAAGTAAACAAAATGCATTGAAAACTTCCAAATGATATCCCTAATGACGTTTACATGGTAACGGAAATAACCAATGAAGCAGCACTTAAACAGCATATTCAGTTCGTTCTCTGAATTTTATATCTGTTAATTAGCCTTAAAAATCTTCTCCAAAAAATCGTTCGGTCCCACTCAGTGAGTGTAAAAGTAGATAGCATGCAGCTCACTGATTAGTGACAGGGTAAGTGAGACGTCCGGTCTCGATAACGACAGCAGGGCGTTAATGCGTTTCAAGTTCGGGCAGGGCCATAAATAAATAAAAAAAAAAATGGTTTCCCTTTACATCCCATGAAGGGACCGGGGAGAACTTCTCACAATCACTGAGCTGTGCGCTTTCCAGTTTTCACTCACTGATTGGGACCTACAGTTTTACACCGATTCCGAACGGTATTTTTGAGAAGCTTTTTCATGACTATATACTCGATAGTGTCGCCGTCACTATGCGAGGTGACCGCCACCGAAAAAATTTTTTTTGAAGATGGTCAGAGCAGGGTTTGAACCCAGGATCTCATGTAAAAGAGCCGCGCACACTAACCATTAGACCACAGACGGCCACTACAACCGGCCATAATAAATAAATAAATGGTTTCCCATACATCCCATGAAGGGATAGGGAAGAGGGAAGAGCTTCTCACAATCACTTGAGATGTGCGTTTTCCTGTTTTCGCTCACTGATTGGGACCTACAGTTTTACACCGATTCCGAACGGTATTTTGAGAAGCTTTTTCATGGCTATATACTCGACAGTGTCGCCGTCACTATGCGAGGTGACCGCCGCCGAAAGAAATTTTAAGGTGGTCAGAGCAGGGTTCGAACCCAGGGTCTCATGTACAAGTGGCGCCCACATTAACCATTGCACCACCGACGGCCACACTACAACCGGCCATACCCACCGTTAATTGCCATAAGGACACAATTCCTCAAGAAGAGTTTGTAGGTTGCTAGAGGTATGCCCACCCAAATAAGGTGAATACTAAATGAATAGAGATCTGCGACAGTCGGGGGCAGATATTGAATTCAGGAATACAGTTTTGAGGGACTTGATAACAGCTTGACTATCAGAGAAAATATTCGCCCTTATTACGATTGTCGTCGTCGACGTGTTTGTCGCTTTTATGTCAACATCACTTCGTTTCAACATCGTCGTCACATCAACGCTATTTCGGTATTCTGTAACTGCCTTGGGACGACGTCGACTGTTTATCGATAATTTATCAAAAACATAAACAAAGTTGTTAATCTTAGTGAATGAAAGTAGGACGAAGAAAATTTTCCGTTTGTGCTTCAATTAATTTATTTAATTTAGTAAAAGCTATTAATTACATTTAAACAAAAATGAAACTGTTGCGCGTAATATTTAACATATATAAGTCCATTTAATAAAACAAATAACAAACGTTGTCTTTTAATCTTTAACTCGAAATCACTACTGAGTAAATTGAGTTTGTCTTGTCCTTATCTTCCTTATGGCCAGTTTTTAAGTGGGTAGTTAACTATCGGATTACTTAATCCTAATTGGAAGGTAATTAGAAGTTAACTTTGCATTTTGTTTTTCAGTGGGAAGTTAAAGTAAGCCGTCATATTGCTAACGATTATGGCAACCCTTATATTCTTATTGGACAAAACATATGTGTTGGGCTAAACACCAAAACAATAAAGAGGAGCAACCAAATGGAATTATGTAAAATAAGAAGTAAATGCATAAAATCGAAGTCATTTTATCATAAATGTATAAAAAATAATGTTGCCGCAACAATTTAACGATCTAGGCTCAAAGTATAAGTACAAATACTCAAAACAGAAACATGTATTTTATGCAATCTTACATTTCTCATTTTGACAGTCAGTAATGTGATTGTCAAAATCATATTGTCAAAGTTAACCAACCAACATTGGGTGGTTAAATAATTGATAACCATTGACTGAAAAACAAAATTCGATGTTTAACCAAAATTTAACTAAGAAACGAAGATCACCACTGACTGAAAAACTGGCCATTAGTGTTCATTGTTCTTGTCAAATGTTGTTGTATTCTCAAACTCTCTATTATATATCTTGTATTTGTTCTTCTCTCTTTGTAAAATACTCTTAACGTTTTCAAAATCAGCTTTGTGTCCATTCTCTAAGATATGTTGTGATAGTGCTGTGTTCATTTTCCTGTTTCTGATGCCGCTTGATGCTCTGATATTCTCACTCTAAGTGCTCTCTTTATTGTGCTCTATGTATATTTGTCCACATTTCCCATCGTCGTTCCATTGCACTCTATTTCGTAAACGTCATGTTGTTGTTGTGTGTCTATACCATAGACTAATATAGGTATAGATACATTTATTCTCTCATCTGACGTTTCATTTCACGCTCTTCGTCGTAGGTTGGTGGAAATGAGAGAAATTAAATTTAAAATTAACTTACACCAGGTGGAGTTACAAAATATGTTCACTTAACTTTTTCATGTCGTTTTGGTGTAGAACTGAAAAATTTATATTTATTTTGCACTTTTTTGTTGACTTTTATCGTTGGTATGCATTTGTATTGTATTTAACACAACTAGTTTGCCACAAAAACACGAAATTCGGTTGTTGTTCCTTTGTTGGACGTAGTTTACTATTGCCTCTATCTGGTATTATTGAACCCATGTTTTCCACCATCCAATGTTTACTTTCCACCGTACCTATGACGTTTAACTTATTGAGAGAATAAATGTGTCTATACCTATATTAGTCTATGGTCTATACGATCTTATTCGATTTGTGTGCGAAAATTGTGCTGTCTTGAGTTATTGTTACCTTTAGAGTTATTGTTGCCTTTCATTCAAATATTTGTATAAGTTGTAATTATTAAAAACAACAAATTAACATTAAAACGACTCCTTCTTTGTTCATTGCATTTACTGTCAGAAAATTACATTTACATACTCGTTATACGCAAAAAGCGGCTCCTGCATGACCTTGGGATTTCCCCTCCACCTTCATAAGTTCTGCACTCTACATTTAAATTTTGTTAATCCATAATTCAAATATAAACTCCGGAAATGTTTTTAATAAGAAAACAAAACAAAAAATAAAATTTGCTTCAAGTCGCTACCAAAAACTGTGTCGACTGAAATAGAGTCGTTTCAGCTCAACATCGACGTCCATTCTACTTACATAATACCAAATGTGTATTAACAGTCGTCGTTAGTGATCGATAACGACTTCGCAAATACCGATTTTCACCCGTCGACACAAGATGACGTCGTTTTGTGCGCTTGCCCACATGTGATGATAAACATTGACACCGCTGCAAACTATTAATTTCTTTCGCCAGTGATGTTAAGGCAGATTTTAAGTTAGAGTTACAGTTAGAGTTACTAGACTCCGTGCTGGCTGCTACTACATCTTCGCTACTGAAAGAGGAAAGAAGATAAATATTAGGATTGCTCCTAGCAAGCATACAGGCCATATGTCTCCCATTACCTGTACTTTGAAGCAGCTTAAACCCAGGCGTCCTAAGACCAAGAACCATATCCCCACTCACCCGTAGTTCCTGGATCAACAACAACAACAAGGTTTCCCATTACATCCTATGAATGGATTGGGGAGAGCTTCTCACAACCAGTGAGCTGTGCGCTTTCTAATTTTTCACTCACTGATTGGGACCTACAGTTTTACACCGGTTCCGAACGGTATTTTGAGAAGCTTTTTCATGGCTTAGTACTCGATAGTCTCGCCATCACTAAGCGAGGTGGCCGCCGTCGAAGGAAATGTTAATGTGGTCAGAGCAGGGATTGAACCCACGTTCTCATGCACAAGAGCCGCGCACACTAGCCATTGCACCACCGACTGCCAGATACCAGAACCAGATATGTTGCTCCTTGCATTAGGAGGTCTTTTAGGGCGGTAGAAGCAGCCTTACAGTGATGGAGGTTGTTCTGCAGAATCCGGTTTCGTCACCACCGTTAAATCTGTCTCGTCATTGCTGTCGCCAAGAATGCATCCTCAAGTGACGCATCCGGTCCTGCGATGAAGTGCTTCTTCACGCAATGGGGAAGGAAACGGTGGTATCCTCCAGATGTATTACAGAAAATTGCGATAGGACAGGTTGCTTTAAGAATACTACACCAGGGTTTTCTGGTGGAGTATCTTTCGCGTTGCATGCCTTATCACTATTGTACACCTTACGGTGGATCCTACGATACTAAATCCGAATGAGACCCGACCACCTAACGACGGGAGGCAGACTTTGCATTCAGTATAAATTCAATCAACCGACCTTCCATTTTTTGGTTGGGATATCGGGATTACAGTCTTTAAGCCGTTTTATGATTGAATCCGCATCGGATGGTGTTGGCGGAATCCATGAGTGGCCCTGAGCTGAGACGGGATGCCATATTTTATGACAACTACCAGTGCCGCACCCGGCCAGATTTCACATATTTTCCCCAGAGCGCAGCGATAGCAATCAACAGAGCTCCGAATCGCATTAATTTTATGTAGCCCTGGTACTGCGTCCCCAGAGTCGGCAAATGGACACGCAACTCCCTAAGAACATCAGAGTATACCGAAGACAGTCCGTTTTCTATGGCTCTCCATTTGTCCTTAGGGATGTTGTCGTCTTCATTCCACCTGTTGATGACCGCCAGCAAAGGACTTTTTAATCTTTTTCATTCTGCGCATTTCACTCAAGATAACTTTTTCTAATCTATAATTGTTTATTTTAGTTGGGCAACTCTACAAACCACAAATGTCAGTGACTGCTTTCGTAAGCGAACGCAAGCGCAAGTGATGGAAGCGTTAGCTTTTTCTTTTACGTTCACTTTCTGGATTTTTGAATACTACCCTAATTGTAGCGGTAATTAACTCTTTAATCCATATTAGAATACAATTTAATTTAGTGCTTTAAAATTTGAAATTTGATATATTTCCGATATATTTTGGTTGTTTTGTGTCTAAACACGGCGCCACAGAGAATTATACATAGAACTAAATACAATTTTTAATAATAAATACGAAATATATAATTCCTGTCACAACCCCAAATCACCTAACCAAAAAATTGAACCCTATTTTTACAAAAAAAAAATCCCCAAATTGTAGATAAATTCCATAAACTGACAACTTTTAAATTTGTGATAGACAGAGAGGGAGTGAGCGACCAATTTGTTTTGACGGCGCCTTATTTAGAGTGTAAGAGCTTATGGTCTCCCTTCGCTTTTCAGCAATTACAAAAGGGAGAAAATGACACAGTGTGGCACATGACCACAAATGTGTAAAATTTTAAAGAGGAAGCTATTTCTATTTTAGTTATCTTCTATTGTGACAGAAGTATCAATCAATATAGTTTTTTAAGGGTGCAGGATAGCTTGGGGCAATAGCGCTGATGATCTGGGTCCCCAATTTGGAAATTAATACAGGAAATTATCCAATTCGTGTTATATGTATGTCCATTGGCTAATTTATCACATGCATTTCCCTAAAGCACGTTCAAGTGCATACATACATGTTTTTATTCTCTATGCTATGTCGTTCCCGAAATATTTGCATCCGATATTTTGTTCACCGGTCGTCAGTATTTCCTTATGTTGTTTATATGTTGGTAGTGATCAGTGAGTCTTTAATTTAGATAGCACACAGCTGACTGAAACTAACACCAGTCACTCATGGTACACAGCTTAGGTAAAATGATATGAATTAAAAATCGTTAGTCAGATTATAGTTTGTGGATAAGTTTTTAAGTTAAGTTTATGTTCTAAAATATGGCTGTTTCATATTGACGATTACTCTTGTTATGCTCAATTTATTTTTAATTTCTGTTCTTGTGTAGCTTATTCGGATGGACATTTGTTAGTGTTTTCGGAAACTCATCTCGACATATTCAATACCCAGACAGCGGAATGGGTTCAATCAATTGGCCTGAAAAGGTCATCACCTCTAAGTCAACAAGGGAATATTGTTCTTACACACATTAATGATACTCCCAATGTAGTTTATTTAGCTAATATTCATACAAGTAAGTTCATATTTTCTCTATGACCGAGATTTTCATAAACATTTTATCATCGTTCCTTCTGTAGAGGGTCTGTTTCAGTCGAAGAATCTCAAACGCATAAGCGGCATTAATACGAAACGACGATTTTCGATGAGGGAAATTAACAAGACGATAAAAAAGTAAGTTTATCATTTTGAGTCTTTGCATCATAATAACTTTATTTTACTTTTCTTTTGAACTAGCACTGATAGGAGATCGAAAATGATTTCAGCTCCCACCAATTTCAATCATATATCGCACATGGGTCCTGGCGATGGAATACAAAACCAGCGTCTTTTGGATTTACCAACCTCCATTGAGAGTCCTAATGAATCTCGTAGTCAATTGTTAAGCATGATACAGCCTGACATGGCCTCTTTAAAACAATTCAGGCAACTTAAAATAGGTCACAATAATGGTAACTATTGATTTGCGATGTTTTATTTGTAAACCTCGACCGAAGTCTTAAACACCGTGTCCACTATAGATTTTCAGACGGTTGACATGTTTTGTGACCGAAATCAGCCGATTATAGTATGCAAAATCATCTGATTTCGGCTCAAAAGATGTCAAACGTGTTAAAAGCGCTAAGTGGAAACGTAGCCTTGGTTGAATTTCGCTAACAGACATTAAATTTTATAAGAAAACTATTTTCAATTCGGTCAAGTTTTATTATGATTTTTTACTTTATTTGCTGAGTTTTTCTTTCCGTTAACCATTTAAGCACATTGAACATTTTTACGCTTTATTATTTCCCTACATCAATATAGGTATAATGCAGAAAAGCACAATGCATGACCAGCAATCTGAACATTACTCAGAATCTCGTTCACCCAGTCCATTTGGCAATGAATCATCTTCATTTAAAGATATGTTCGATGTAAGAGACGTTTTAATTAGCTTGTTTTAAGTACCTGGTGAATTAAGTTATAAATGTCATTAATCTTTTTTAATTTTTAGGATGATTTATCATTCAGTGCTCAACTTATGAATGATGGAAATCAGCAGTGACACTCATTACGTTCGATATTGTCCATATTTTCTGAGCAGCATACCTAAATTTGTGCAATAGTGTGTGAGAGAGAGAGAGGGCGGAGGAAGATACCTTATCCGAAATTCTGAAGGAGTTATAGTTAAACTGATCTCATCAGGCTAAATAATCAGAAACACTAATTCGGAAAGGTGAAGGAAAATGCTATCCAAAACATTGAACTACATACATATTTATACACTTGCATATAACATTTATAAAGTAATATACATATATTATATAATACGGTTATTTAATTAATATTAATATTATGTTTATGATTAATTATTATTTGTCATATTAATACGCTATTACGATCAAAACGAGAAAAGGAATATTTATATATAAAATAATCTATAATAATATTGTACAATATTGATTTGGTTTTTTAAGCGTATATACCATATACAGATATATATACCTACAACTATTATATAATATATACCATTATACATAGACTAATTCCATACTATCTTCACACAAATACACATACATATAAAATACCATAGAAATGATTTCTCAGAGATCGTTGTACTGCGTATCAGGGTTAAGACGATGACGTGTTACAAATGTGTGCGATTCTCAGTCAATCTATTGCAAAACAATGATTTCTGATTAAACAGGTTGCGATAAATGAGTTTTAAACAAAAATAGATCCATTTACGCTAAATTTCGAAACGGAACAAATAAAAAGTAGACGTATTCTTAATTGGAAATAGAAAAAAACTGTCATTTCGCTTGAATATTTGTACCAGGGCTGTGGAGTCTGTCCAAAATTGAACGACTCCGATTCCAGAAATTTAAAAATCCATGACTCCGCTTCAACTCCGACTCAAGCACTTTGAAAATAAACGACTCCACTCTGACTCCAATATTAAATAAAACCATTTTTTAAGGTATTATTTTCATTAACAACGAAATAATTTGAGTTGCATATAATATCATTGTTGGAAGCACTACACACAAGCATTTATATTGATTTCGGAAATGCATCACTGCTCTGCAACTGATGCGCAGCACGTTCGTAAATGCAACATCTGACAACTTTGCAGGTGTTTTGAGACCGTAATTGCAAACAAAATGCGCAACAAACAAGCATCTGCAACAGTTGTTGCATTTCCGAATAGGCCCTCGGATACCCTTTGCAAAATAGTATAAAACGAATTCACTTTTCAAAATAAAGTGTATTATTCTCGAATTGGAAAAAAAGTTTGAAGTTAAATCTTCTGTTTTATTATTGCAAATGGCAAGCACTTCCGTTTTATATTTTCAAGTATAATTTAGATGTAAGTTGGAACATTTTGAACGATACAAACGGCCTTATTCATAAAAAGTTTTGAGACGTTTGCGAAACGATTCATCATACAGAAAACATCTCTCAAACTCAGCGGTGTTCATTTTGAAATGCTTGATTTAAGAAAACCTAACAGCGTAAATAATATATAACACTTGGTTCAACGAAAAAAAATTTATTTAATTTAAAAATTTAACAGTACAAGTTTTACTTGTAATGCAAATTAAATTTATCAATAAAAATTTATTTTCACTGAAAAATAGTTTCATGAAACAAGCCCACTACTTCGTACACAAATCGACACGTTTATTTTTCCGTTTACCCAATGTGCACAAAAACGGATGCGGATCCGTTTCGAACCCGTTACGGGTCCGTAAAATCACAAAACAGCGAAAAATGAGTTCTCGAACCCGTTACGAGTCCGTAAAAACCATAGATTAATTTATACATAGTTTTGTCAACCCGCTCATAGGTTTAATGACTTGTGTTTCAACGTCAAGAGGATTTCGTTCGACGTTGCTGACAGAAGTTCATTTCTTCATTGAAAACGCGAAAAGAGAAACGTCGGATGAGACGGATAACAAATCTATGTATAAATTAATCTATGGTAAAAACAAGAAATGAGAATTAGTGAAATATCACTGAAAGTTTTTGGCAAAAATTTTCCTAGGTTCGCGTTTACACATACAATTTTCATTGCAGCAATTCTTTACGATTCTCATGAGGATTCTCTTTTGAACTTGTCACTTACGTTTACACGTGCAATTAGTCCACGTTTGAATTGCTGCAATTCTAGTTTTTAATATTTTTGCTTCTGATATTCGTATAAATTGAGACGCATACAGACAAAAATTGTGAAAATAAATGACTCTTTTTTAACAAACTCCTTTTTTATTTAAACCACGTTGTTTCAACCATCTTACTTTACTTATCCGGTCTCGAACAATCCCGACGGGTCAGTGACCTTACAAAACGAAGATAACATATTTCGCCAACCAGTTCGATCTTTTGCCTTATCTCTCAAGTTGGCAATACCAAGGGTATGCAGGGATTTGTCAACCTGATCCCTCCAGCGGAATCTTGGTCTTCCTATTTTTCGTCTTCCTTCGAGTTCGGTTTCAAAACCCCTTCGTGCTGGTTCGTCTTCATCCATTCTACTGACATGGCCTAGCCAGAGCAATCGCGGTATTTTGATCCGCTTAACTATTATCAGCCCGATTCTCAATACTCCCCGGGAGATAATTCCCGGGGAATTATTTTTTCCCGGGAATAAAATCCTATTCTAAACAGACAGGGAATAGAATAATAAGGGAGAGAGAATTGCGAATTTTCGAAGTCAGCTGTTTTGCTTTATGACGTTTGGTTTTGGTTGTTAAATGCAAATCATTTTAAGCAAATAAAACTTAATTAACAATCAAAATAAGTGAAAATGTGCACCACAGCCTTTAGAATGGCAGCAGAAGAACGACCGGGGGCAGGAGAAGCAACAACAAACGTTTGCAAGGAGATAGTTACTCGATGCGACGAATTCACTGGAGCTGCCGCAAACTTTGTAAGTAAATATGGGAACGTACATATTTACTTGGCTAAACTCTAGTTCAGGGGCATTTCTTGGAATGGAATAAAAATTTTATCATCAATATAGATTTTTAAGAGGAGCTGAAATATATATATTTTTTTGTACGATCGGCCCATCTTCTTGAGATATGGGCTTGCAAAGCTTGAGTGTATAGTCGGCTATATCTCTGAAACTACTTTTCCGACGTTGCTGAAATTTATGTCATTAGAAAGGCCTTTTTAAACTCCACAAACGCGGTTAAAAATATTTAACTTTTTATTAACCCATTGTGGAATAATTTAAAAAAAAGATTTTATAACCTCACTTTTTTCTTTAAAATCATTCTTTTTCAAAAAAAACTGTAGTGTTGCTACGTTTTTTCTACATACCGGTAATAGAGAAGATTTCAGGCTTTCTTTCAAGGTATAATACGGCTCAGTAGCCCTTGAAAGACCGGGGATATAAAAAGTTCAAGTTTTGTTATCAAACCTTCAACATAATATGAGGAACTGTTTTCATAAAAATATCAAAAATTATTTTAAAACAATCGCGCGATTTTACTGATTTTGCCACACATCGTCTTAAGGTTCAGAGGAAATTTGTACCCCCTGCCTGAGCCAAGGTGAAATATAAATTTAACGAGTTTCAAAAATTTATTTCCATTTCAACGTTGCGGAAAAGAGATTAAAAATAGGGCGCTGGTCTATATTTTCCGAAATATAGACCTCCATAGCTTGAATATATAATCGGGCATAAGTCAGCCATTTATTATCCGATCAGTACCATTACACAGGCCTTTTTAAACCCTATAAATCTGTGTATAAACATTTTTATCTATATTAACCAGTTGGTGCGAGTGCGAGTCCAACACCCGATTCGTGGCTTTGGCATAGTATTTTTGTGTTAAATCGCGTGATTTTTTGTAAATAATTTTTTAATTTTGGTGCAAAAAGTGGCAAATGTATTCAAAACTTTCAACTTAAATGTCTCCGGTCCTTGAAGGGTTATTGGTGAGAATTATACATTAAAAAAGGCAAAAGTCTTGTCTATTATCGGAGTCTACCAAAAAACTACAAATTTTTTGAAATAATAAATTTTTATTAAAAATGGGAGGTTAACAAATATTGTTTTTTAATTAACAATGGATTAATAAAAATAAATATGTGTATACACAGATTTATAGAATATAGAAAGACCTTTGTACTGATACTCATTTCTACTAACTTTGATAACCTCTTTTAAAACTTTTGAACTCAGTGCAGACGCTTTTCTCGGTGGTGACATTTTGGTGTAGATCTGAGAGTTGACTAAATTTATTCCGTAGAATAATGCCATAATAGTGGTGAAAATAAAAGACATTATTTAATTTTATATAGAAAATGTTAAATACTTACATTTTTGCGGTGCACTCCCTAGCAATTTGTTGGGGGAATTACTCCCAAAAGTTGTTTTCACATTCTCCATTTTATTGACATTTAGAATATCTACTTTGTTCCCGGGAAAAAATTTCCCTTTTTCGAAGTTCGTTTAGAATAAGGGAAAAGGGAATAGGGAAAAAACTCCCAGGGAGATTTTATTTAGAATAGGGGAACAGGGAATGGGGAAAAAACTCCCAGGGAATTGCTATTGAGAATTAGGCTGTATGTCAATGTCGGGATATAGCTCATACAGCTCATGGTTCATGCGTCGCCGATACTCGCTGTTGTGCACTATAATGTATAGCCATACATTTTTCGGAATATTTTTATCTCGAAGACTACAGATGTTTCGTCTGCTTGCGATAACACCCAGGATTCTGCGGCATAAAGCAAAACAGGTTGTATGAGAGTTTGGTATAGTTGGACTTTTGTTACTCGAGAGAGGGCTTTATCTCTAAAGTGCTTGCTTAGCCCAAAATAACATCTATTCGCAAGCACAACTCTCAGCTTGATCTCAAGGCTGACGTTGTTGATTTTGTTTACGCCAGATCCGAGGTATATAAATTCGTCCACAACCTCCAAATTATAACGGTTATCAGCGATCACACTGTGGTCTAATCGCGTGGAGGCCCTGCTCGTTGAAACCATTAGTTTTGTCTTGTCCTCATTTACCGTCAGACCCACTTTTCCTGACTCCTTCTCAATTCTCGAAAACACCGCAGTAACTTCTCTAACTGTTCGTCCAATGATATCTATATCATCAGTATACGCGAGCAGCATGGGATTCCCCCGTATTTGGCGTAGCGTGAAAATCTGGTCGGTTGTCGATTTTCCAGGCCTAAAGCCACACTGGCATGGTCCAATCAGGTCAGCGATAATTGGTTTTAATCTTTCGCACATTATGCTTGATAGAACCTTATATGCTATGGATAAAAGGCTTATTCCACGGTAGTTGGCACAGAGACTCGGGACACCTTTTTTTAAATATGGGACATAGTACTCTGAGACTCCAATCGCCGGGCATGCATTAATCTAACCAAATTTTGCTACTGAGCTGATGCATGCACCTTATCAGCTCATCGCCGCCAGCCTTAAACAGCTCCGCCGGTAATCCATCGACTCCTGCGGCTTTGTTGTTCTTAAGCCGGGTAATAGCTTTTCTGACCTCGTCTTGGTTAGGAGGGGGCAATCGACGTCGTCGTCCAAATTTCGACCGATTGTCTCGTCATTGGATATCTTAGGTACCAATAGCGCAGATAAATGATCTCTCCATATTCCCAACATACTCTGCACATCTGCGATGAGATTTCCGTCCTTGTGTTTACAGAAGGGGGGGCCCTGAACCATGTCTATTAGTTCCGTTTTTGACTTTTTGGTAGAATTTTCGGGCTTCGTTCTTCCTTCAGTATGACTCAATTTTCTCACTCTCGCGCTTTCTCCACTGCCGTTTCTTACGCCTAAAGAGACGGTTTACCTCCTTTCTATTCTCCATATACCGCTCAGTCGCAGCTCGCGTTGCAATTGACTGAAGCATTGCCATGCGTGCAGCGTTCTTTTCATCATTTGCAATGCGACACTCTTCATCGTACCATGGTTCGCTGCGAAGCGGTTTTTCAAACCCAAGTACGGTTGTTGCGGCAGTTTTTATAGAGTCGGAAAATGGGTTGCGAGAGCTTCCTTGAGTAGGCTTTGGCTACCTCTGGTAATTGCAGCTTTCCGATGTCCAGCTTTCTCTGCGTCTGGTTTCGTACAATTTTCGGTCTACTCAATCTTCTGCGAACATTTGCTGCTAACAGGTAGTGATCAGAATCGATGTTAGCTCCTCTGATCACTCGTATGCCCATTACACTGGATGAGTGCCTTCCATCAATTACCACGTGATCAATTTGGTTCTTCGTTCTTTGATCAGGGGATACCCAAGTAGCCCTGTGGATGACTTTATGCTGGAATCTTGTACCACTAATGACAATGTTTCTTGCCGCGACAAAGTCAATCAGTCTCATAACGTTTTCGTAACTGTCAGCATGAAGACTGAAATTGCCAATAGTTGGATGAAACACATTCACCCTGCCTACTTTAGCATTAAAATCTCCTAGTACAATCTTAATGTCATGGCCAGGGCGGCGGTCATACGTTTCCTCTAGGAGCTCATAGAATATGGGCGTTTTCGGAAATGCATCACTGCAGAGCATCTGATGCGCATGACGTTCGAAAATGTAACACTTTGCAACACTGCAAGAGTCGCATGTTCTAAAAGTAATCAACACAGCGTATGATGCGCAAACAAGTCGCAAAATGCGCAGTAGCAAAATGGCTGATGCAATGAATGAGTAAGTACGGAATTTGATATTAATTTATGTTTTTTTTTTATAAAACTTACTATTTCAAATTAAATCAAAAATTAAATTTCACAAATTAATTTATTTCACAAATTAATTAATTTCACAAATTAAATTTATTAAAAAATTTTCCATTGAAATATTTTCGTGTTCGGAATTGCAAATCAAAATAAGCAACAATCAAGCATCTGCATCAGCTGATTGGCATCAGCAGTGCAAACGCATCACAGTTGCGCATCAGATGCTCTGCAGTGATGCATTTCCGAAAACGCCCTATGTCTTTGGCATCATCATCTTTCTCTTCTGTCGGGGCATGTACACAAATTTTTTTTTCGCGAAGACCAACACTCAGGGTATGTCCCCTATAAATGCAGTGCATTGCATTGGGCTTAGGAAAAGGGGATAGGAGTAGGGGGAAAGAGAGAGAAGTACTTGTTAATGTATGACTTAAAACTTGCTGATGTTGTAAGAAGTGGGGAATACACTTGCCGGAAGCTTATTCCACATACGGACTGTCCGGCTGAAGAACGAATTGTTTCTGTAATGCGCAGTTCTATCTAACGGTCAGGAAACATAAAAGGGATGAGTTTCACTTGAAAACCGCGTCGTACGGTTAAATACCCTAACTTCTGGAACGTAACTAGGCGGAACACTTTCCATGAAAATACCTTTTGCACGCGGCCTAGAAGCTCCAAGGTGGACGCTGTATGAGAGTTGAATTCCATTTTTGGCCGAATATACGTGGTGTAGATATTGAGGAGATCGGGTGGGGTGAAAAATCTTTTACACCACTTTAAAAAGCCCAGACACTTGAATGCTTCTTTCGACACGTTGAAAATGTGATTATTCCAACGAATGTCACATTGTATCTTCCTGCCCAGAACGTCACGAGCTTCCGATTCACCAACATCTAAACCACCCATTGAAATCATTGGCAGGGTCGAGTCACCAGTGTGCTTGTGCGATATTCTGCAACACTGTGTTTTTTTGCGTGCATTAAATTCGACTCGGTTTTCTCTGCTCCACTCACTAATTACATAGATGCAAGTTATGATTAAGCATGTCATTCATTGTTCTTCTCTTTCCTTGCACTACGGAAAGATTGGGTCGACGATCGAACGAATATGAGTGACATCAATTACTATCATCAGCGAAGGAGTAGGTCGTTGATGAAAATAAAAAGAGAGGGAGAAAGCATTAATTGTATACTCATCGGAAGAGATACCGTCTATTACAACTCGTATAAAACGGTCTCTGAGAAAATTCGAAATAAATCCAGAGTAGTTTCTACTTAAACCAAAAGCATTAACCTTTGATATGAGTGTCTGGTGCCAAACTCTATCAAATGCTTTAGAAATATCTAAGGCCACTATTTTGCTCTCACCCAGTGTATGTACGGACCGATTCCACTGTTCCGTGAGGAACGCCATCAGGTCGCCAGTTGAAAGGTTTCTGCGAAACCCATACTGACGATCACTGAGTAGACTGTTAACTTCCAGGTAACTCACCAAATGATAATTTACCATGGTCTCCATCACATTTGAGAGCGTAGAACATATCGCAATCGGCCTGTAGTTATCGGGATAATCCTTTTTTGGGGATAAATTAAGTTTTCGACGACTTTGTATGGGGAGCCGCTTAATATCGCTTAGCTCCCCATACAAAGTGGTCGAAAAATTAGTTTAGCAGGGAATAAAAAAACAGACTCAGTAAGTACTAGTGTTGTTGTTTTTCCTTCAATGAGCAGTGTTATTCCTTGAACATGAAAGGGACATACAACACAAGTAAGAACCGTTTATGCCGCACAGGAGAGGAGACTATAGCAACACACTGATGGATCGAATATGTTGCGTTGGGAACGGTGTGATATCGCGAGCATTTGGTGTCGATTATTGCTTTTGTTGTTCTTATTGGGTTATGTTATTGCACCTGTGTTTGGATCGGTTTGGTGGCGCGAGGTTATGGCGGTGTTTATTGCTGTTGTTGTTTTATTGGCTAGCACTTTAATATTGTAATGATGTTTTGTATTTTGTTTTCACTATTTGGTTTGTGGTTATGAAATGTTTTAAATTTAAAATTTCTTTTTATTCTGATTTGGTTTAAATTATTACATATTTATTAAACACGACAAACATTACGACAACATTAAATATTGAACGGGACGCGGCTCAAAACCAAAAACACGTCTGAACGGGACCAACCAAAACGACATGAAAAAGGCGGCGACAAAAGTTCATTTGTTTGGTACTCAACTCTCTGTGAAAATTTCATTGGCAAAAACAATTACAGGGCTGTTATGCCAAAGTTATTTCGTAGGAAAACAATTGTTTGGGACCGGAATTTTGACATAATTTTCCGATTAGAGATAAATGACATAATTTGTTACGGAAATTTCGCTAGGGGCTTTATGCAGAAAACAGTACAACGGACAAAAAAAGTACGCATACTGTTGAAAACAGTACGTCTGGTAAGCCTACGTACATACAAAAAACGATTCGGGGTTTCGTGAGGAATTCCACACGCAAACGAATTCGTTATGAGTTGTATGAGTCTATAACGGATGTCCGTTTCGGACTAAATATACGAATAAACGGATCCATCGCGAATTCATAACAGATTCATATGGCACACTGGGCGGAGATATTAAAGTAAAATTACCGTGTGTGACCACAGACTAAGATCGATCAACATCAATTTGTTCCTGAAATTCAGTTTCAGCTGAGTACTACGCTTAAACAACGATATGTCAAACGAAATTAAAATTGTTCGTGTGAACGGGCTGAAACAAATTTTAAATTGAGCAATCAGTGGAGATATGGCATAACTTTTGGCTAGCAAACTCGAAAGTCTTGGGCGAAAGCCAAGGGTGAAATGCATGTTGTAGGTACTTTTCACAAAAAAATGCAATACAATTCAAATACAAGTTATGCCGGTATGTTTTTTCAGTATCAACCGTTTTGTGTTGACTTTTAAAGCCCCGTATTCAGTTCTTATCAATCAATTACAAGGTTGTTATGCCAAAACCATTTGCCACGAACAAAATTGTCTTCAATAGAAATGTTGACATTTCGATAATTTTGAAAAACAGTATCAGTACATGCGTTAAAAATAAAATGGAGTGCGATTAGGATATCAGGGATAGTGGTAACACACTGCAACAAAAATTTCCATTTTTTTTTGCTTTATTGGCTTGTAATTAGAAGCCTAGTGGCCAATTAGAGAAAAATTACGATATTCTTCAAAAAAATAGTTAAACAAAATTAAATAAGATAGATAAACTACCACAATGAGGACTACTACCCACAAATGTGTCATTCTTAGGTATGTGTAAGTCTAAACAAATTTCAATAAGTAAAATATATAAGTGTATATAAAACCGTCGATAGGACCGTCGCATAATGTTTCCAACAATGGATAGTATAGTCGCATATTGTCCCAATAATGGAGGATAAACAGGCTAAAATTTAATTAAAATATATGTAATTATATAACGTTAATATTAAAGTCACAAAGTTCGGAAGTGCTGCAGAAGATGTTTTCGAAAAGTTAAAACTGACATATTAAAGTCCTTAACACTACTAGGAAGTATATTATAAGACCGAGCTACTCTAACAAGAAAAGATTTGTTCATGTGGCATGTTATTTGAGGTATAACCAAATTTCTAACTCTTGAGGAGTGTGTGATTGTGAATGTTTCAGCTAAAAATAATGGGCACTTATTTTTATAAATTTTATAAAAAAATAGGAGAGACCTGAACTCTACGAACTTGCTAAAGGTACACCCCAGAAAATCTATTACGAAGGGAGTAACATGTTTATAACGATTAAGTGAATACAAATAACGAATAACTGCATTAAAAGCCACCTGTACTTTTTTTATATTACGACTACAAGTTCCAGCATATACCTCTAGACAGTATAAAAGATTAGGCATGACTAGAGCATGCGCCAATACATTCTTTACAGCTCGAGGTAAAATGAGATCAGTATTATACAAACTACGAAGACAATTATAGATACATTTAACTACCATGTTCACGTGAAGGTCAAATTTTAACTTGTTATCAATAATAACTCCTAAACATTTAATATTATCAACGAATTCTATAGCCACACCATTATAAACCAAATTTAATTTATTGTCGCCGTGCTGCGAGAAAAAAATAGCTTTCAATTTGGACGGATTAATACTCAAGCTGTTATTAGACATCCATAAGCTTAGTTTATGTAATGTGTAATCAACTTTGGCCTGCATGACGTCCAAATAATCTCGATCGCCATTGAATACAATTTGAACATCATCAGCGTAAGAGTACATTGTACAAAACTCACCTAAACTACCAAAAAGGTCATTAACAAACATAATGAAAAGGAGTGGGATAAGAACTGAGCCTTGAGGGACTCCACTTTTAACAGGTAAAACATTTGACGACATTCCATTTACAGATACAAACTGACTCCTTCCACATATATATGATGAAATCAAATTACAAGCACTACTACCGATCAACAAATTGCAACATATTTTACGAAAAATTCGCAAGAACTACAGTGAACCTGAATTTCAGGTTGCCATATAAACTCTATGTACAAAAAGCAATCTGAATTTCAGGTTCGGCAATTTTCAGCTGAATTTCCGTTTGGAAGTACGTTACTACTCCATACACAAATCTAGACGTTTAATTGCCGTGTAGAGATAAACGACAATTTCTCAACGATGCGTCGAAAAAATTTCAATCGGCTTCCGTCTGTCAAACAATTGATTTTTCGTGTATGTTTTTATTATGGTTGCCTTTTTTAAATACTTAGCAGAATTGCATCAAATTGTACAGTAGTTTAAATAGATTACAAATTAAACTTCAGTTTTACAGATTAAAATTTTATGAGTCATATTCTGGTTCAACGTTGGTTAACGGAGTTAACCCTCGAAAAGCGATAGTCTTGGTCTATGTAAATGCCGTGCTACGGACATAAATCCTATTTTTCTTTTATTTTTGAGGTTGTAAGATATTAAATTTTAATACAAAGAATAAAAAAAATACAGCAGACAGTTGTCCGAGGCCTTCGGCCATGGACTGTCCCTGCAGGCTGTGTCAGAGACACGGCCATTAAGTTTAACGTAGAATACGCCATCCGATAAGACAGAAAACAAATGTGACGATAACCCAAATAAGTTTGGAAACCACTGATCTAAACGATTGGAATAGTTTTGAACAAGATTTATTAATTTATTTTTTAGGTTGTGTGCTCGAAGACTGTATGCCATATGTTTAAGAATGAGACTATATCTAGTTTAACGTATTACATTATAGCGACATCTTCATTTGAAGTACAGCTACAGCAATACATTCTATGATATGGCAGCACAATAGATTTGCTGCTTTCCAACTACTTCCGAATGTATTCACAGAAATGTGTTTAGGAAAAACGCCATTGATACAGTGAGCGTATTCATCACCAATCCTTTGTATTAATGTACATACACACACATTTACACGCTGCTCGATAAATAAACAAAGCACAGCAAAGCCAAAATCATTAGATTTCACAACAACAATAAAAACAACAGCGGCATTTACAAACCAACAACAACAGCGGCATGTACAAAAAACGTCTAAAATATCATGCTCTTAAATATTTATTTCCTTAACTACATAAAACTTTTATATATAGACATATAATTTTTTTAATGTAATTCGAAACAAAACATATTACCAAAACTGAGTAACATATAAAAATTGCTAAAATATGTTTTAATATTTAAGTAAAAGTGGGTGAAAGTTGACAAACATTTTCTCAAAATTTTGTGCTCCAGATCAACACCCCTACCTTACCGTATAACGTATTCTACGTTAAAAAGTTGAAAGCCTTTAACGATCGGATATAATGACCTATTTTTACTTCTTGAAATCCGATGGATACATTTGGAAAGCTCGTTACAATACCTTTCAAATTACATATTCATATCGTAGTTCGTTAACCTATTGTGAGCCGACAGCCATTTCTAGATTTTGTAATCTAACCGTTTAAGAAACCTTAAATCGTGCTCCCACCTTAAACCGTGCTCCATATTAAGATAAATATTACCGAATATACATTGAAGCTTTCAGTTCATATATTCGTTGGTCAAATAAACCTTTAATAAACACAAATATTAAAGATCATAGTTGCATATGTTTTTTGTGGCTGTCGGTGGTGCAATGTTTAGTGTGCGCGGCTCTTGTATATGAAACCATGGGCTCGATCCCTGTTTAATGATGGCGACGCTATCGAGTACTCAGCCATGAAAAAGTTTCTCAAAATACCGTTGGGACCGCTGTAAAACTGTAGATCCAATTAGTGAGTGTAAAACTTGAAAGTGCACATTTCACTGATTGTGAGAAGCTCTCCCCAATCCCGTCATGGGATGTTTATGGGACACCATTTTTTTTAGTTGTATATTTTGGTATTATACGTATGTGTTTACAAGCAAGTGTATGATATTTTCAAACTCTCGATCTCAGAAACTATTTTGTAGAGCACCTCAAAACAATCATGAAATAAATATAATACATACATCGCTTGGTCATCGAAAGTTTAAAATATAAAAACAATTTTGAAAATTATTTCTTATAGAAAATTAATAAACAAAGGAAACAACATAAATTAAAAAATAAATAAATGTAAAGGTTGACATATCCTCTTTTACTTTATTTATTTAATCTTTTAAAACTATTTCTAAGTATATATTTTTTTATAATTTGGCAACCCTCGTAGAAGAGAACAAAAAACGAGTGAAGCGCCTTGTTCTCTGCTATCTCCCTTACTCTCTTCGTTGAATATTTCAATACACGAGCAGTTTTCTGATGATGTTACTATAGAAATTCCAATCATGTTTAAATAAAATTATATAAAGTAGGTAAAAAGTATGAAATAATCAAGTTATGGCGAGAGTGAGAAATGCGTTTGAGTGAATCGCGTCGACGTTTTGCTTCTTTTCTACGAGGGTTGCCAAATTATGCAGTTTTCCCTTCTCGACCTGGACATTCTCTTCGGTCACCTGTTTAATAACAAACACACAGAGAGCAAAATAAAGCTAAAAAATTAGACGACCAGAAGATGTGCGCAACTTGGCAACCCTGTAAAAGAGAACCAGAAAGTGCTAGGAGTTCACTCAAACGCATTTCTCTCTCGCGTCATATCTTACTTATTTCAAACTTTTTGCATAGTTTATGTAATTTTACTTCAACATGGTTGAAATTTGTCTAGTTATATACAATAACACTATCAAAAAGCTGCTCGTGTATTGAAATATTCAATGAAGAGAGTAAGAGAGAGAGTAGAGAAGTACTAGGGTTTCACTCGTTTTGTTTGTTGGCATTTGAGTGAAGATAACTTTTGACTGTATAGTTTTTGGCTAAAACATTTGACCAGTGCTCGAAAACCTCGATAAACGTTGGGAATTCAACTATTTCAATGTCCACCATATCATCAACTCTAATCTCCACAAGTATTTGGTTATATCATAACACATCATAGGGATAAACAAAATTTAATTTATTGTCTCAACTTCCACTTGTGCCAAAAATATTCACAACAATTCTTTGCAATAAATATCAATCATTCTAAGATTAAAATAATTGATGAGCACCAGCAGCTACGGGTATTAAAAAAAAAAATGGTTTCCCATTACATCCCATGAAGGGACTGGGGAGAACTTCTCACAATTACTGAGTTGTGCGCTTTCCAGTTTTCACTCACTGATTGGGACCTACAGTTTTACACCGATTCCGAACGGTACTTTGAGAAGCGTTTTCATGGCTAGATACTCGATAGTGTCGCCGTCACTAAGCGAGGTGACCGCCGCCGAAAGAAATTTTTTTTTGAAGGTGGTCAGAGCCGGGTTCGAACCCAGGATCTCATGTACAAGAGCCGCGCACACTAACCATTGCACCATCGACGGCTACGGGTATTGGCTTTTGAAATATTTGAAGTCATTTGCTTTAATAAAACTGTAAATGCTATTTATGTTTTCAATAGACGGAAGTTAGTATGGCGATTGCTGTTTTGTTTCCGAACAGTCCTTTTCCCTTTCGCAATATGTCGATTCTTTCAAGAGTTGGTTGGTGATTAAAGGAGTGGCGGCGGCGACCTTATTTGCTTCATCGTGGGCTTTTGTACTAACATAGTTTGGGAATATTCCCAAAGTTTCCCAAATCAAGGCCAAGGGTTCCCCCAAAAAGTTAATTAATAAGTTCAATCTTAATTTTATTAATTTTTTAAGGCCAAGGGTTATTCTTGACTAATTTTCCAAGCTTAAGGTCACTTTTGATTTTATAAAACTTTTTGTTTTCCTCTTATCTCTCTCAATATTTCGATTTCCTTTGGAAATCTTCTTCAGGATAGTTTTTAATATTAATAATAACAAACAAACATCAATACAAATTAAAATGAAAATTTTTGACAAATTGTGAAAAGTAATACTATAAAATTAAGATTGAACTTACTAATTAACTTTTTGGGGGAAACCCTTGGCCTTGAGCTTGATTTGGAAAACTTTGGGAAGATTAAAACGGAGGCCGAATAAGGAAAATATATCAACACAAAGTTTGGAAATTTTATTTATGTATATGAGAAAGGTTTATTTACATTCCTAAGCAACGATTGACAGTCGGTATAATCACTGTTTTTTTTCCTCCATTTTGACTTGGAGTACGGCGCAGGCTTCCGCAGTGAAGACTGATGACCAATGAATGAACTAAGATACTGGAGAAGGACAAATCAATGCAACAGTTGCACTTCAAGGTGGTTTCGGGTTAACGCGTCTTGTAATCGTTAAGGGAACCTGAAAATCATCGGATAGCCGTTTGTGTGTTTTTACAGAGATAGTGTTGAAGATATGTCCTTGTATATAATAACATTTGTGTTGGTGAATATCTTTGGAATAATCCTGTCTTTTCTTCATAAATTCCATTTTCAATGGATGGAAGACTATGTATATTCTAATAAAATATTATTGATTGGAGTGGTTTGATAACATAGTTTGTTGCTTGATGGAAAATAGGACTGATGATGTTTGTAATTTTGCAGCTGTTACCATAATCGAGTTTGTTCAGTACGAGCGTTCTTGTTTGGTATGATAATTAAGTTTAATCGACTTAACAGAGAGCTTTTGGCCGTCGGTGGTGCAATGGTAGTGGCGCGCCTCTTGTACATGAGATCCTGGGTTCGATCCCTGCTCAGACCACCTTAAAAAAAATTTCTTTCGACGGTGGTCACCTCGTATAGTGACGGCGACACTATCGAGTATATAGCCATGATAAAGCTTCTCAAAATACCGTTCGGAATCGGTGTAAAACTGTAGGTCCCAATCATTAAGTGAAAACTGGAAAGCGCACAGCTCAGTGATTGTGAGAAGCTCTCCCCTGTCCCTTCATGGGATGTCATGTTCATATTACATATTCATATTACATATTCATATTACAAACTTACAAGGTCAGGTTACATTTTCTTAATGTGAAAAATGGGTGACTTTTGTTCATCCATCGTACATATACAAACTCAAATATGCAATTTACATATGCGAATTAGTATCGATTGGAGATCCCTAAGTACCAATACACACTCAAAGGTCCATAATTCCAATACAAGATGAAAATTCTTTTTTCCTGCATGTTCTTCTTTTCCTCGAGCACACTCGCATTGTTGCAGTGAGTTGACTTTTTAATTTTATTTGAATTATTGTTTACTAGAGTTCACTGACGAGAAATAAATTTGGAAGGGTCCCAAAATGCATACGGTCTGATATTGGTTATTGAATGTGGAATGATATAACTGGAAGGATGAATTGATACCTAGTAGAAATGTCGCGTTATCTTCTAGCAGGGGCTGGAATACCGAAGGTATATTGGGTAGAGGCTATTAAGCATGCCAAGTATACAACTTCTATACCATGTACTCCATATGAACGATGTGAATGTTCTAAACCAACTATAGTCAACCTACAAATATTTGGTTCCAAGACGTATGTATGTATGTTCTAAGAAGTCGGATACCAGATTCATACTATTAACCATAGATAAAGGAATTAACTAGATATCGCACATGCCTTGGGAAATTCCTTGTTCAATGGGATATTTTCTAGATGGAGCTGGATGCAATAATTACAACGTTTGATCCCAAACAAAATATACCTTGCAAGATGTATTTAGAACAGTGCTAACAGTAGGTATGGTAGGCAACATCAACAAGGATTTTGTTTTTGGTTTGTGGTCCGTTGCTCTCAAATCCAACACAAACGAACACCAACAATAACAGTAAACAAAAGATACAGTCAAAATAACAACATTTTAACATGAAAGTGGGGAACACAACGACATGAAAAAAACTAAATTAGTTGTTGGAATAACACAACCTGGAAAATGATTCTATTTTTGTATTGAAAAAATGTCCCACATTGTTGAATAAACGTCAGTGAATGTTATGAGAAACGTCAATGAAAGTTTCAAAACCACAACACAGCACCTAGTGGCAGTACTTGACAACGCCTGTGGGATTGGTGGGATATCTAATCGGCGTGAAGTTAACAAACCAAAGTTAACAAACTAAATTATTTGAGAGAGAAAGAGGGAGTAAATTGTGAGAGATGGGGGACACTCTCTGAGTATTTATGATTATTCTCTTTCAGGTACTGCCAGGCCATAATGATGTTCCATTAACTTAATTAGGTGGTATCACTGTGGTTCCATAAGGAATTGCCATTTAAATATATTGTGTCCGTAAATTTATTAAGTATGGTAGCACAATTCGATTTTGACATTTCGTTGCAAAATATTCCGAATTTCGTTTTAGAGCCGTGCCGTGAAGTTAACAAACCAAAGTTAACAAACTAAAAACGAAAGGAATTGCTGAATTATGTCAATAAATTAAATAAAAGATATAATAAAGCATAAATATTTAAGAAAAAAAATTTCAGATGTGTCTTATTTCGCTTTGGTGTCTACACACTGTGTTTAGCTGATACTCATATTATGTATGTACATCCATATATTCTATGGACTCTGGAGAGCTGTAAGATTATTTGAAAATTCATAGGCTTCATTCCTGCGCTTGATAACGAGGCAATAATCATGATTGGAAGCGACAAGTTTGGCTAACAATTGCCTATATCGCATGTGGTGCCCAGAGAATTAGGGAAAAAGTTTTAGTACAAAAACTTTTTCGTCTTAATGAAACACATATTTTTTTTTTTGCTGGATTTGATAATTTCTGGTCACTTGTTTCCCAGACTTACGAAAAATGCAATGATGGAGGTTGAAAGCGACGGGTCTGGGGAACAATTTGGTATATCGCATGTGGTGCCCAGAGAATTAGGGAAAAAGTTTTTAGTACAAAAACTTTTTCGTCTTAATGAAACACATATTTTTTTTTGCTGGATTTGATAATTTCTGGTCACTTGTTTCCCAGACTTACGAAAAATGCAATGATGGAGGTTGAAAGCGACGGGTCTGGGGAACAATTTGGTATATCGCATGTGGTGCCCAGAGAATTAGGGAAAAAGTTTTTAGTACAAAAACTTTTTCGTCTTAATGAAACACATATTTTTTTTTTTTTGCTGGATTTGATAATTTCTGGTCACTTGTTTCCCAGACTTACGAAAATGCAATGATGGAGGTTGAAAGCGACGGGTCTGGGGAACAATTTGGTATATCGCATGTGGTGCCCAGAGAATTAGGGAAAAAGTTTTTGTACTTTTTCCCTAATTCTCTGGGCACCACATGCGATATACCAAATTGTTCCCCAGACCCGTCGCTTTCAACCTCCATCATTGCATTTTTCGTAAGTCTGGGAAACAAGTGACCAGAAATTATCAAATCCAGCAAAAAAAAAAATATGTGTTTCATTAAGACGAAAAAGTTTTTGTACTAAAAACTTTTTCCCTAATTCTCTGGGCACCACATGCGATATACCAAATTGTTCCCCAGACCCGTCGCTTTCAACCTCCATCATTGCATTTTTCGTAAGTCTGGGACTAAAAACTTTTTCCTAATTCTCTGGGCACCACATGCGATATACCAAATTGTTCCCCAGACCCGTCGCTTTCAACCTCCATCATTGCATTTTTCGTAAGTCTGGGAAACAAGTGACCAGAAATTATCAAATCCAGCAAAAAAAAAAAAATATGTGTTTCATTAAGACGAAAAGTTTTTGTACTAAAAACTTTTTCCCTAATTCTCTGAGCACCACATGCGATATACCAAATTGTTCCCCAGACCCGTCGCTTTCAACCTCCGTCATTGCATTTTTCGTAAGTCTGGGAAACAAGTGACCACAAATTATCAAATCCAGCAAAAAAAAAAAATATGTGTTTCATTAAGACGAAAAAGTTTTTGTATACTAAAAACTTTTTCCCTAATTCTCTGGGCACCACATGCGATATACCAAATTGTTCCCCAGACCCGTCGCTTTCAACCTCCATCATTGCATTTTTCGTAAGTCTGGGAAACAAGTGACCAGAAATTATCAAATCCAGCAAAAAAAAAAAATATGTGTTTCATTAAGACGAAAAAGTTTTTGTACTAAAAACTTTTTCCCTAATTCTCTGGGCACCACATGCGATATACCAAATTGTTCCCCAGACCCGTCGCTTTCAACCTCCATCATTGCATTTTTCGTAAGTCTGGGACTAAAAACTTTTTCCCTAATTCTCTGGGCACCACATGCGATATACCAAATTGTTCCCCAGACCCGTCGCTTTCAACCTCCATCATTGCATTTTTCGTAAGTCTGGGAAACAAGTGACCAGAAATTATCAAATCCAGCAAAAAAAAAAAATATGTGTTTCATTAAGACGAAAAAGTTTTTGTACTAAAAACTTTTTCCCTAATTCTCTGAGCACCACATGCGATATACCAAATTGTTCCCCAGACCCGTCGCTTTCAACCTCCGTCATTGCATTTTTCGTAAGTCTGGGAAACAAGTGACCAGAAATTATCAAATCCAGCAAAAAAAAAAATATGTGTTTCATTAAGACGAAAAAGTTTTTGTACTAAAAACTTTTTCCCTAATTCTCTGGGCACCACATGCGATATACCAAATTGTTCCCCAGACCCGTCGCTTTCAACCTCCATCATTGCATTTTTCGTAAGTCTGGGAAACAAGTGACCAGAAATTATCAAATCCAGCAAAAAAAAAAAATATGTGTTTCATTAAGACGAAAAAGTTTTTGTACTAAAAACTTTTTCCCTAATTCTCTGGGCACCACATGCGATATACCAAATTGTTCCCCAGACCCGTCGCTTTCAACCTCCATCATTGCATTTTTCGTAAGTCTGGGAAACAAGTGACCAGAAATTATCAAATCCAGCAAAAAAAAAAAATATGTGTTTCATTAAGACGAAAAAGTTTTTGTACTAAAAACTTTTTCCCTAATTCTCTGGGCACCACATGCGATATACCAAATTGTTCCCCAGACCCGTCGCTTTCAACCTCCATCATTGCATTTTTCGTAAGTCTGGCAAACAAGTGACCAGAAATTATCAAATCCAGCAAAAAAAAAAATATGTGTTTCATTAAGACGAAAAAGTTTTTGTACTAAAAACTTTTTCCCTAATTCTCTGGGCCCACATGGAATATACCAAATTGCCCTAATTCTCTGGGCACCACATGCGATATACCAAATTGTTCCCCAGACCCGTCGCTTTCAACCTCCATCATTGCATTTTTCGTAAGTCTGGGAAACAAGTGACCAGAAATTATCAAATCCAGCAAAAAAAAAAATATGTGTTTCATTAAGACGAAAAAGTTTTTGTACTAAAAACCAAATTGTTCCCCAGACCCGTCGCTTTCAACCTCCATCATTGCATTTTTCGTAAGTCTGGGAAACAAGTGACCAGAAATTATCAAATCCAGCAAAAAAAAAATATATGTTTCATTAAGACGAAAAAGTTTTTGTACCAAAAACTTTTTCCCTAATTCTCTGGGCACCACATGCGATATACCAAATTGTTCCCCAGACCCGTCGCTTTCAACCTCCATCATTGCATTTTCGTAAGTCTGGGAAACAAGTGACCAGAAATTATCAAATCCTGCAAAAAAAAAAATATGTGTTTCATTAAGACGAAAAAGTTTTTGTACTAAAAACTTTTTCCCTAATTCTCTGGGCACCAAATGGAATATACCAAATTGTTCCCCAGACCCGTCGCTTTCAACCTCCATCATTGCATTTTTCGTAAGTCTCGGAAACAAGTGACCAGAAATTATCAAATCCAGCAAAAAAAAAAATATGTGTTTCATTAAGACGAAAAAGTTTTTGTACTAAAAACTTTTTCCCTAAATCTCTGGGCACCACATGGAATATACCAAATTGTTCCCCAGACCCGTCGCTTTCAACCTCCATCATTGCATTTTTCGTACGTCTGGGAAACAAGTGACCAGAAATTATCAAATCCAGCAAAAAAAAAAATATGTGTTTCATTAAGACGAAAAAGTTTTTGTACTAAAAACTTTTTCCCTAATTCTCTGGGCACCACATGGAATATACCAAATTATTCCCCAGACCCGTCGCTTTCAACCTCCATCATTGCATTTTTCGTAAGTCTGGGAAACAAGTGACCAGAAATTATCAAATCCAGCAAAAAAAAAAATATGTGTTTCATTAAGACGAAAAAGTTTTTGTACTAAAAACTTTTTCCCTAATTCTCTGGGCACCACATGCGATATACCAAATTGTTCCCCAGACCCGTCGCTTTCAACCTCCATCATTGCATTTTTCGTAAGTCTGGGAAACAAGTGACCAGAAATTATCAAATCCAGCAAAAAAAAATATATGTTTCATTAAGACGAAAAAGTTTTTGTACCAAAAACTTTTTCCCTAATTCTCTGGGCACCACATGCGATATACCAAATTGTTCCCCAGACCCGTCGCTTTCAACCTCCATCATTGCATTTTCGTAAGTCTGGGAAACAAGTGACCAGAAATTATCAAATCCTGCAAAAAAAAAAAATATGTGTTTCATTAAGACGAAAAAGTTTTTGTACTAAAAACTTTTTCCCTAATTCTCTGGGCACCAAATGGAATATACCAAATTGTTCCCCAGACCCGTCGCTTTCAACCTCCATCATTGCATTTTTCGTAAGTCTGGGAAACAAGTGACCAGAAATTATCAAATCCAGCAAAAAAAAAAATATGTGTTTCATTAAGACGAAAAAGTTTTTGTACTAAAAACTTTTTCCCTAATTCTCTGGGCACCACATGGAATATACCAAATTGTTCCCCAGACCCGTCGCTTTCAACCTCCATCATTGCATTTTTCGTACGTCTGGGAAACAAGTGACCAGAAATTATCAAATCCAGCAAAAAAAAAAAATATGTGTTTCATTAAGACGAAAAAGTTTTTGTACTAAAAACTTTTTCCCTAATTCTCTGGGCACCACATGCGATATACCAAATTGTTCCCCAGACCCGTCGCTTTCAACCTCCATCATTGCATGTTTCGTAAGTCTGGGCAACAAGTGACCAGAAATTATCAAATCCAGCAAAAAAAAAAAATATGTGTTTCATTAAGACGAAAAAGTTTTTGTACTAAAAACTTTTTCCCTAATTCTCTGGGCACCACATGCGATATACCAAATTGTTCCCCAGACCCGTCGCTTTCAACCTCCATCATTGCATTTTTCGTAAGTCTGGGAAACAAGTGACCAGAAATTATCAAATCCAGCAAAAAAAAAAATATGTGTTTCATTAAGACGAAAAAGTTTTTGTACTAAAAACTTTTTCCCTAATTCTCTGGGCACCACATGCGATATACCAAATTGTTCCCCAGACCCGTCGCTTTCAACCTCCATCATTGCATTTTTCGTAAGTCTGGGCAACAAGTGACCAGAAATTATCAAATCCAGCAAAAAAAAAAAATATGTGTTTCATTAAGACGAAAAAGTTTTTGTACTAAAAACTTTTTCCCTAATTCTCTGGGCACCACATGCGATATACCAAATTGTTCCCCAGACCCGTCGCTTTCAACCTCATCATTGCATTTTTCGTAAGTCTGGGAAACAAGTGACCAGAAATTATCAAATCCAGCAAAAAAAAAAATATATGTTTCATTAAGACGAAAAAGTTTTTGTACTAAAAACTTTTTCCCTAATTCTCTGGGCACCACATGCGATATACCAAATTGTTCCCCAGACCCGTCGCTTTCAACCTCCATCCTTGCATTTTTCGTAAGTCTGGGAAACAAGTGACCAGAAATTATCAAATCCAGCAAAAAAAAAAAATATGTGTTTCATTAAGACGAAAAAGTTTTTGTACTAAAAACTTTTTCCCTAATTCTCTGGGCACCACATGGAATATACCAAATTGTTCCCCAGACCCGTCGCTTTCAACCTCCATCATTGCATTTTTCGTAAGTCTGGGAAACAAGTGACCAAAAATTATCAAATCCAGCAAAAAAAAAAAATATGTGTTTCATTAAGACGAAAAAGTTTTTGTACTAAAGACTTTTTCCCTAATTCTCTGGGCACCACATGGAATATACCAAATTGTTCCCCAGACCCGTCGCTTTCAACCTCCATCATTGCATTTTTCGTAAGTCGGGGAAACAAGTGACCAGAAATTATCAAATCCAGCAAAAAAAAAATATGTGTTTCATTAAGACGAAAAAGTTTTTGTACTAAAAACTTTTTCCCTAATTCTCTGGGCACCACATGGAATATACCAAATTGTTCCCCAGACCCGTCGCTTTCAACCTCCATCATTGCATTTTTCGTAAGTCTGGGAAACAAGTGACCAGAAATTATCAAATCCAGCAAAAAAAAAAAATATGTGTTTCATTAAGACGAAAAAGTTTTTGTACTAAAAACTTTTTCCCTAATTCTCTGGGCACCACATGCGATATACCAAATTGTTCCCCAGACCCGTCGCTTTCAACCTCCATCATTGCATTTTTCGTAAGTCTGGGAAACAAGTGACCAGAAATTATCAAATCCAGCAAAAAAAAAATATGTGTTTCATTAAGACGAAAAAGTTTTTGTACTAAAAACTTTTTCCCTAATTCTCTGGGCACCACATGCGATATAGGCAATTGTTAGCCAAACTTGTCGCTTCCAATCATGATTATTGCCTCGTTCTCAAGCGCAGGAATGAAGCCTATGAATTTTCAAATAATCTTACAGCTCTCCAGAGTCCATAGAATATATGGATGTACATACATAATATGAGTATCAGCTAAACACAGTGTGTAGACACCAAAGCGAAATAAGACACATCTGAAATTTTTTTTCTTAAATATTTATGCTTTATTACATCTTTTATTTAATTTGGAACAGACCTAGTATAGATCGGCACGTCCAATTTTTTTGTTTTTTTTTTTGGTTGTAGGGATCGCTATTTTAAGTAAAAAAAGTAAAATAAAAAAATCGGGGGGAACCCCTATTTTGGGAGTTACGGGCCAAGTAGCCCTGGCAGGGACCTATGTTGCTCGTACCGTGTGGTAGAACTTTTGGAAAATCGTTAAATTTATATTGCAATTAGTCGCCCGGCCGTCCAGACAGGGGGGGTTAAATTCCCTCTGTACCTGAAGTCGATGTGTGGCAAAATCCGAAAAATCACTCGATTGCTTGAAAAAAAAATATTTTCTGGATATTTTTAAAAATCCGATACGTGGATAACTAAGCAGTTTTCGAAAAAATGTATTTATTAATTTTTGTTTATTTCGACTCGTTTTACACAAAAAAGTTGTGAAATCGGTCCCATAACACGGCACCACAGTCGTAGTATCATCCTATATGTCCGAACTTTGGGTGCCCACAACTCCGAAAATAGGCGTTGCCCCCGATTTTTTTATTTAATTTTTTTTACTTAAAATTAAAAGTTCTATCCAATGGTAATAGTTTGGAGCCGAAGCGAGTTGCCGACCTATTCTAGGTTTAAGCCTTTAATTTATTGACATAATTCAGCAATTCCTTTCGTTTTTAGTTTGTTAACTTTGGTTTGTTAAGTTCACGGCACGGCTCTAAAACGAAATTCGGAATATTTTGCAACGAAATGTCAAAATCGAATTGTGCTACCATACTTAATAAATTTACGGACACAATATATTTAAATGGCAATTCC